>CM042164.1:24441734-24449234 GCA_023376005.1 Doryteuthis pealeii
CATTCAAACACAAACATCTCCCCACTCTCTCTCAATATATATGTGTATGTGTGTGTCTGGAAGAAAAATTATGTATTCTGGAATATTCCGAAAAATAATAGATTGCTAAACAAAAAAGTTAATTGATTTTTAAGTGTAACATTAACATAATATCATCATATCATGTGACAAAATCCTCACACCTTAGATTCTGTTGACTAGCCACATTTTCTCTTCTTGCTGTCTGATGATTGAGTAATCCACTTGAAACTTTAAGTAGCGATCTCAATGAGTACATAATTTGGATATTTTATGATTTTGACCGGCTCTGCTATAGTCATATTGATAACTGTTTTTTTTTTGCATTTTATCTACTTTATTATATATATATATATATATATCCTGAAGCTGATCTCCATACTGAAGAAGGCATCAATAAAGTAAAATGTGCAGTTATAAAGAGAGACTTGATTGATTAGCTGTGATTCAACTGGTTTATGAAAAATGTTGTCTGCTTTTCACAAACATGGCTAAAATGTCCCATTAGGAAGGACATGCAGAAATCTCACATTGAATATAAACATTACCATCAACAGAAAGATTTGATTTGTTCTTTATGTCACAAGCAATGTAAGAACAAATCTGTTTTCACCAAACACAGGAAAGTACATAATATTAAAAATGAAAACACAAGACTAACAAATAGTCCAAACCAATTTATCTGGCAAGTATTATAGAGATTTTAACAGTCATTGCTAAGACCATCAGTGGACAGCAGCACAAAATATATTAACTTTTGTTCAGAGATGATCATCCTCACAAGACAACCACCATATATATATATATATATATATATATATATATATATATATATATACTGTTAGTTGTCATTGCATTGTCAATTCAATTCTGCTTTTAAAACAAGAAGAAAACTTCCATTAAGTATACCATTTTCTTATGCCTCACTATATTATTTTAAATTGTTAAACTAGTATGCAGTTGGTGTAGCTGCCAGTCATCTTGCTTATCCCAGGGCAACAGCTATTAATAGTGAGAGGGTCATGTGTGTGTCTGTAGTAAAAGCACATTGAAATAAACTTAAGAAATAGTGTGGCAAGTGTGTTGCACTGGTGATGAATATATAGAATAACATGTATGTTTCATAGTACAATGTCATTCCCATATTGGTCTAGTTGAGATCTTTTCATCACAACCATAGCAGATAGATTTTATTTTAGATTTCTTTCTATTTTGCATACATCAATAAGTAATTTTAAAGATTTCAACATTTTTTTTTCTTTTGTTTTTATTTGTCAAGCTATTCTTTTGTTCAATCACTGAATACGTATAGATAAGTGAAACCATTTAGAAGATAATGTCTGAATAAAAAAATGAATTTAATGGTGTTGAAGAAAGAACTTAGTAATTTGAAATGAGGCAAAAAAAGTCAACTCAAAATCAAATTTACATCTGATTTGTTGGAATTTCTTATACACTGACCCTTAGAATTAACATATATTGAAAATTATCTTATGATCACCAAACAATATTAACCATAACTCTTATAACCCTTCTTCTTTTCATAATTGTAATTCTGTATCATAACAGTATTTTATACAACAATGGCCTTATATATATATTATATATATATATATATATATATATATATGCTTTTTATATTATTTATTATTAGCATTTTTTATTCTCTGTCAATTTTGTAGAGAAACATTTACTTTTTGGAGATATATAGAAACTGTTTTGTCCCTCATATGTAATGCTTGATATATATATATATATATATATATATATATATATAAAATTAAATAGTTCAGTTTAAGATGTAAACCACTATAATGCTTACACATGTGATTTTTTTACATAGTAATAAAGCTTGTGCAGAAGCAAGCATACTTTTTTTTGGGGGGGGGGAGGGATAAGCTGATAACAGAAGATAATATCTATGGCAGAGTGCTATAAAAAAGATAGAGATCCCAGTTTGATCTATTATTTTACCTATAGTTGGTGGAAGAAGAAATGCCAACATTTTTCCCATGGCCATTGATAAGAATTAAAATGAAAATATTCTTGTTCCTAATTTGAACTTTCAAGTACATTCTCTTCAATGATAGCCACCTGTATTCATAACTTAAATGTTTGATCATTAAATCTCTTACATATCAATAACTTAGAATAAAAAAAGATTTTTTGAAAAAAAAATATTAAGTTTATAAAATGATATTTTTTTTACATAAAATCTTACAATCCTGTTAAATCTTAGGAATTTTCATGGTTAGCAAGCTAGACTAGCAAACCAATACTAGTAAGTTTGATTCTCACTGGGAGCCACATTCTTTCAGCCACATCTAAATAAGCTACCCTTTTGTCTAAGTTGACTCATTTGTAAACAACTATTCACTAAGGAATTATTTTACTGCCATTGTTTTACCCAGGTATGATCCAAGTGTTGACCGCTTACTGGGTTTAGAGGATAGTATAGAGGGAGAGAGAGAGAGTAGCAGTGGTGCTATATATGGGTCATTTTTAATGAACAGAACTGTTTGTATTGTAGTTTGTGCTTACACCGTTGGGAAAGGCATGTATCCATCTCTTTTCCCTGCAACTATGTATAAAATAGTGTGCCATACTAGCCTTGGTATGCCACCAGGACGAAAACACTGAATTCAAAATCTGGATCTTGAGTTCCAAAGAATGTCTGATATTGCCTTCAACTTTATTCTGGTAACACCTGTGTTGACACTAATGGGTTTCCCAATGTAATAAAGAGAGGAGACAAACTGCAACATGGCCAACTACTGATTCTCTGTATAACCATGCTCAGATCTCTTAAAAGTAATTAATGGGTGCATTATATATATATATATATATAATAAAAAAGCAACATTTTATCCATTCTTCCTATTATTTTTCATTTCATAAAATAAATCACTATATAAAATTCATAATTTTTACATGGAGATTTATTTCCCACTGTCAACACAAGAAATTGCCTTAACAGATGATAATGGGAACATTTCAACATAAATATACCTTATGGACCTGAATTCAGTAATATATATCCGGTCTTCTAGATTTGGTCAAGAGAGTGATCTCATAGACTTTAAAACAGAGATGAACCAAAGTTAGGTGGTCAGAGCCGTGAAGGAAAGAACTAGGTTCAGACTTCATTTAGAAAGATTTTGCATGGGAAAGAAACATTGAAGAAATGAATACCCCAAAAATAAACAAGTTTACCTTAAAAATACCAAATCTCCCAAATACCATAAAATAAGTGGTTACTCTTGAATTCTACCTTTCTGATAAACTCTAAATGGAAATCTAAGAAAATAAGAAATATAAATCAATGGTCCTGTTTTCATAAATAGTTGTTGTTGTTTTACTTCTTCCATGATATTTGAAAAAGAACATGAGTTCTTTCATATTTTCCTACCGTTTCTAGAGACCAAGTCTTATACCTTTAACATTCTGAATATTGTGGTAAAGAGCAATAGTCATATAGTTATAGAGATACTAGGTTTGACTGAATCAAGATGATACCTGAATATGCTTTCAGATTAATTTTGTTCAATAGATATTTAAAGAATATCAACTAAAACATTTAAATATTACAGTTTCTAGCCTAAATCCTTTAGTTACAAATGATATAAAGTCTTGGTTTTTGGACTTTTTGGCTGATAATCATCTGCTTGATTTTGGACTACATTTGAGTCTACATCCCAGATCTCTAACTTCAACATTAAGAAATCATATTACAACTAGTCATTTATTATAAACTAAACTCATGTTTGTTTGTGAGATTGTGGTTTTTTTTTTCAAATGTTTTTATTCATGGTGCAACTGACTGTGCCAAGGCAAGTCTCATGAACTAGTATGTTGTTTATTAACCTTAAAACTGAAAATCTTGCTTAACACAAATAAGTTATCAGAAATAGAATTTGAATTTGCACTGCATCACATTTTTAGTATTTGATGCTCTCATTGACTTAGTCCACCTCAAAACGATGGAATTTTCTATCCAGGAAAAAGTTGATTTAAAAACATTTTGTATTCTTTTTAGTATTGTTGTATTGAAATCTTGTTGCTAAAAAGATGGATTTAAAATGTCTGAAACAATTTCTATATGCATAAAAATAGTAACCTTAATTTTATTGAAGAATCGTTCCAAAAATATCAAAGTAAATATGATGAGGAATCAAAGAGTTAATTCAGTTCAGTGGCTTTATGAAAAACAATGGCCCCAAACTGAAAACACAAGAACAGCAAAATTCTTATTGATCTATTAAGCTCTGTAAAAGAAACATAATTAACTCTCAATAGAGCATTGTGATCAATGTTAAAAAAAACCTAGTTTCTCATGAATTAAACTTGTTTATATAAGTGTGTTTTATTTTTAGTAGTTAATAAACCTTTCATTGTTATATGTGAATTTAGTTTAATTTCCTACTAGACTTGTATCTGGTAGTCAGGTTTACAGCAGATTACTGTTTCCTACAACAATCAAGTTATAAAAATATGTAGTTTAGTTTTGTGTGATGAAATTCAAGCAATCTCCAGTAATCCTTGCTTTAAGCTGTACTTGTGTTCTATCAACTCTACATTCACCTTGTGGCTGTTTACTTTCTGTCTTTATGTTCATCTCAGTAAACAGATAAACGTTCTTAAATTTTCTGAGTTTGATGGCAATCATGTTATATGCTAGTTTGTTAAAGTAAAGATATTTTTTAATTTGTAATGATAGAATTTATTTTTATTTACATAGAAAAATAATAATTTTACATTGGTTGTCTCAAAAGTATTTTACAAACCAAAGCTTATTTCATGTAGTTATCTGAATTATCATTAACTACTTGAAAGTTTTTTTTTCCACCAGTGTGTTAACTTGTGGTTTTTCACAGAAGTTTGAGTGACAGCAAGTCTTCTCAGTTCTCTAGGACTCTTCTAAGTATCTCAGCTGATCTTAACACTGCTGTGGTCTGGGTGGTCTCAATTCTTCCTCTGATTTCTACTTCCTTCAGTCTTTTTTCCTTGTATCACTGTCACCTTCATGTTACACAACCTTTTTAGCTTTTTGGCAAGATCCTGGTATTTATTTAGCTTTTTGCTATACTTTGTCTTTACTCTGGAATGGTAAAGTCCACGAGTTGACAAGCTCTTTTCTTTTTATTAACTAATATTAGATCTAATAATCTGTCTGGGATTTACCTCAAAATCCAAGAGAATTTTATGTCATTTTCCCGGACAGATTCTAATATGTGCATATAATACCATTGTATGGTCAAACTACACTGATTTGGACAGTTTCCAGTAGATAATCCCCCCCCCAACCTAATCCTACCTATTCTTGTTCCCTACTTCTGTGCCAATTTACTATTTTAGCTTTATCATTGTGAGTTCACACAACTTACAGAAATCTGAGTATCATTATCATTAGTGTTTTCATTTTTTGATAAACTTTTACAGATATTTCTTTAATATGAAGCTAGTTATACACTGTTAAAACTTGATAAACTTTTACAGATATTTCTTTAATATGAAGCTAGTTATAAAAATATACACTGTTAAAACTTATTACCTTCCGCTCACTTCTGATCTTGCTTATTACTTTTATGTTTATTCACTCCTTCATCAGCAATTAGTTGTGTTTCAATGGAAATATAGGAATTTGTGATTCATTTTATTCTTTTTTATGATTAATCTGTAGCTAATATAAACATTGTTAAACAAGGTCAGGGATAGATTGTTGGAGATGAAATTTCCATAGTTATGAATTGTTAGTGAAGTGTTAGTGATTATATTCCATAATTCAACTAGATTAATATAAAGACTCATTGATTTGAAGCATATAAGAGACATCTTTTAAAAAAATTTGAAATCAGTGTTGGATTTCACCAGTGATCTCATAACACCAATGTTATTAGTGATACCTCAGACGAACTGACAACTAGTTTAAACATAAAGTCTGTCAAAATCTACTCAATTTGAGGGTTTAATATTAAAAAAGAATGTAATATTAAGAAAAAGGTGCTTTTAGAAGTAGTTTTCAACCCAGAATTGAGCTATAATGATGAGACTTGAGTGCATTGTTTAAGGGTTCAAAATAAGAATTCAAAATGCAATCTTTAAAGATTTGTAAACAACCAGTGAACAGTGACTATGATTTATTAGATGATAAAAACCAAATTAATGTGCTTTTGTTTTGAGTGCAAACTTTTGAAAGATTAGTTTTGTCATGGAACTGTGGTGAATAAGAAGAGGATTCTGAACAATTCAAATCGACAATTAAGATAAATTGCTCAAAGAATTTAAACTTAAATATCACCTAAGTGCACAACCAAACACACATGATTTATACAGTTACAGTCATGAGGACACACACACATATATATATATATATATATATATATATATACACATACAGGGTGATTTTTATGCAAGATAGATCTCCTCTACATTTTGCTATTGTTGTGAATGGCTTAATCACCATTTTCCTGGGAAGTGAATGGGTAGACTTGGTCGGCATGAGTGACTGGTCAGAAGCCCTGATTTACCATCCTGTGATTTTTTTTCTTTAGAGTTGGTTGAAGGAGCAAGTCTACTCTAGAAAACGAATAACTTTGGAAGAACTTGAAGGACGAATACAAGAATTTCAAAAAGATCATTTGATTCCTGAGCATCTTGAGAGGCTGAATATAAATGCTGGTGCCCATATAACATTTTAGATAAATCTCCATGTTATATGTGTTCTTCTCATATTCATTTTTTTGTAAAAATGATGATGCAGAAATAAATTATCAGATTTTTAAAATAAAGAGTTACTTTATAATCACCCTATATATATATATATATATATATATATATATATATATATATATATATATATAATATATATTAATTCTGCTATTTTTCTAATATATTAATATTTATAATTACACACACATACATTATATATATATATGCATACATGTATCTATTCTCTCTCTCTCCATATATATATAATATATATATATATTTGCATGTGTGCATACTTACAGAAATATATACATTTACACACACATAAATATTATTTGTTCATGTAAGCTGATTAGCTAATGCATAGAAATGCTAAGAGTACTCAGAAGAATGCTAGACTATATATTACGTAACTACTTATATATGTGTGTGTATTGGTACATATACATACACCAATGTACATTCATGCATACAGAAATATATCTATAAACCCAAGATGGCCTATTGATTTTAACTGCATAGAGATACACACTCACACACAAATATATATATATATGTATGTATGTATTATATAGTGAATAAAGAGATGCATAAACCAACCTATTTATAAATATATGTATACATGAGTTGAATTTAATTTTGTCTTAATGCAACTGAATGATATGGAAATTTTGATTCTTTAATGTATAAATCAATGCAAAGACATTTTTATGCCATCATAAAATGTTTAGGCAAGATTTCTCATAGAAAATGCCATGACTAGAAATTAACTGT
>CM042164.1:24454234-24486734 GCA_023376005.1 Doryteuthis pealeii
TACTATTTTAGTCTTCAATCAATTCTCTCTGATTCTGTTACAGAAATATCAGTGTGATAGCAAATTTGAAATTTCTCTAGCTGGAAGGATACAGTTATGTATAAATTTCCCTTTTTTTCTCTAGGTTTCTGAGAGGCAACAAAAGGATATTGGGAATTAGATAAATACCTATAAAGCAATTCAAATACTGGGTTAGGTTTTACAATGAGTGAAAACAAACAGGTTATCTACTCACCACACCAGATCAACAATCAAGAGTAATCATTTGAAAGGCAAAAAAGTAAAATAAAAATAGGATATTGAACTAACCCTTCCTAAACAGTATGACCGACAGACTTTCCATTCCAATTTTGGTGGCTAAACTATAAAAAAAATTTTTTTAATCAGTTAATGTGTGATATCTAAACTCCATCATACCATAATTGGAAGGCCAATGTCTGTCATATAACAGAGTTGCCAGTTAAATATATTCAAAATATATCCATTCTGAAAAAGTGCTATCTAAAGCACATAGGCTTTGCCATTGATGTCCAGTTATTAATCTACAAAATCAGATTTATCTACAAAATTTTCTTGGCTTAAAAACAAGGTTGCCTAATATAGATTATTAATTAAAAAATATGAAAACTTTTATCAGTTTTGATAAATTTGGTAAATTTTCTCGCTGGCAAGTGTGAAATCATACAGATCTTATGAAAAATGTTTTTATTCTTAAAGAAAAAAAAACAATTCAAGATATTTTTTCTAAATTATCAATACGCCAGTCTAATACTTTTCTTATTGAATTCATTTCAGCACTTTTTTAAGCCAAAAAATTAACTTGAACATCATGACAAGTAAACTGCCATAAATGGTAAAAAAACAGCATATTTCTTACTTTCTGTTAGAAAAAGCTAGCACATAAAGGAAAATAATTACTTCTAATATAGATATTCTTGATATATTATACTTGTGTTTTAAACGATCAAATTTGTTCTGTATCAATTGGTGCTTAATTTCTCTCTCTTTCTCTCTGGCATTTTAATAAGTATTTGAAAGTTAGAATGTAATGTTTTTTTGGGTGGTTTAGTTTGTTTTTTTGATTTAGTTTATTATTTAGGGTGAGGAATGTAATATCATAGGTTTTAGAATTGATGTTATATTTTTTCCCAATATTCTCTATTGTACTGAATTTAGTGTTCTAGTAGAAGTTTGTTCTAATTCAAGTATATATATATATATATATATATATATATATATATTAGGGACTGGCAAACTGAGCCTAAAAATGACTTTAGCCCCCCTACAGAAAATAATTTACCAAAAATCAGGAAATTATCGGATTTTAATGAAATTTTCAGTGTTTATATATCAATGAATGATCTTTATAGGCATTATTTCTTTTATTTCAAAAGTTTCTCATTTTTTTCAGGTCACTTAATTTTGCCCCCACTTATGTTGGGGGTGTAAAATGTTTTGCAAGTTGATCATTTTCGATACTAATTACAGTATAAATAATGAGATAAAAGACCAAAGTTATGAATAGAAAAAAAAAAATTTTTTATGGTTGCGCTTCTATGAGAAAATAAGTACTGAAAATCGAAAAATAAAATGTAAAAAAATAATAAATAATTAATTTTTTGGAGATTTTTTTTTACTCATTTCGATAATTATTTAATTGACTATTATTTTATAAAAGAAAAATTATACATCGATGTTTTTTCTGCTTAAAAAGGGGAGGGGTACATTTTCAATCGAGTTTTTCTTCAAAACTTATTATTTTTGGCGCCTAAAATAAGGTTTGCATTAAGTAGATATTTATTTCTAGAATCTAAAAATATAACATATTAAACTTAACATCAGGATTTTCATATTTTAAATGAATTTTATATATTAATTTTTCATAGCAAAAATACTAAATTAAAGTTTTGAAATTAAATAACTGATGCATTATAAAATTCATTAATTGTTAAATCAATTCTGAAAATTTCATTAAAATCGGATAATTACCTGATTTTTAGTAATTTTTTTTTCCATCCCAAATGTTATGTTGAAATTGTAAACAAGCACCTAAAACCATTGAAAAACAGCAAAAATGGCAGATCGTGTCGAAATTGACCAAAACAAATAGTTTTAAATCTTTAAAAAATAAACTGCATATGTAATTATATTTTTCTTTTTTTAATGATGGTTATTATGCTACTACTTATCGATTTAGACAAAGTTTAACTTTAAATAATAGATTTAATTATTCTTAATTTGCTTTTAAAACTTGAAGTATCCGATTTTTTTGCCAGTACCTAATATATATATATATATATATATATATATATATATATATATACATACATACATGAATAACAGAAAACAAATCAGTGAGATATGTTCAAAAATTCCAGCCTCAAGGAGTGTGTTAATATTTCTTTTACTTATTTCTTCTTACTATAACTTCCTATACACTAAACTTCTTTCTCTCTAGCACTTCCTATGTTTTCTTTCTTTTTCAATTTCTCTTATTCACTCTTTAATTTTTTCTTACCCTGATTTCTTTCTTTCTCCACATAATTTCTTTTTCCTTTTTTCCTTGTTTGCTTCTGTCTACTTTAGTAATACCTCATGTTACTATAACATCATTTTTCAATACTATAGTGAGACCAGGTTGCATAGTGATAAATATCTATATTGTAATGATTCAGTTTTTATAAATATCTTACCATAACAGTGTAAACAAATTCACATCATGGTGTCTGCAGAATAGTATAAAAATATTATAACTTATAAGTTAAGGCATGTTCCAATCTACCACTCCAGAATATTGGTAGAAAGTCTTAAGAATGAATCTCACTAAATAGAATTGATAATGCATTTAATCCTGAATTCATCCTGATGGTTTTTGCTTTTGGCAATAGAGCTCTTATCGTATTAGCAGGAAGAACAGTTGTTAAAAAATGATATCTTATTAATTTTAATAAAGATGTTAATTATAATTTCATGAATTAAAAATATCCTTATTTTTCTATAATATTGGTTTGCAAATTAATTTTTCCATGTTTATTTTTTCTGTTACTAAATTTGATTACTTTTTATAAAACAAGATTTATATATTTAAAACGAGAAGGCATTACTCTGTCAATCCAAATATTATATAATTTGATACATTTTAATTTTTTAGCTGGTTCTAATAAACAATTATCTTATTAAATGGAATCAATTGCACAAGGTGTTTTTCCAAAGTATCAATACTGAAGCTATATCTACCAAAACAGAAAGGAACAATGAATGAAATATTAATTTCCTAAATAATTGTCTCCTTAGCATGTAGGACATTTATTCTAGTGAGTTTTCTATGGGTTGAAACACCACTGAAAGTTGAGATAGATATTTACCCTTAACATATATTCTTAGTTTAGGAAATAAGTCACATAGAAGTACATCTGGTAAGTATGAAAATGGATGCATTTGTATAATTCTGTATTTAAGCAAAAAAACTATTTTTCATAAAAATATCAAGACCAGCTTTAAAATGTCTTTAATTTTATTTGTGTTGAAGAAAGCTGTTTATAAATTGTTATTGTGTTATCATTTTTCCCTGTAAAATGTTAGTATTTGCCGTTGGTACAATAAAAATATGATGGGAGATGAATGCTAGACATCTTTTTAATTCATTCTTCTCAAAGGAATATTTAATATTGTTTGTAAATGCACAGTTCAATGAAAATTTTAATTTCTCAAGGAAGGAACTTACATTTTTAAAAGGACATGATATCTTACTTCACTGTTAGTTTGTTACAAATATTTTAAGTAATCAGCTATGTTCGATGGTTTAGGTTTCTGAGCTCCTTCTTAACTTGTCCAGTTTAACAAACATCCTGAGTCTTACAAGAGAGAATGTTCAGTTTAACAAAGGTCTAGATGTCTAGAGGCAGTCTAGATATCTAGACATTATCATTTTATTAAGTTTCTCAGTTGTGCGCATCTTCATTTAAATTTTGAAATTAAAAAAACAAAAAAAACTTTAGTCTTGATACTTTTTGATTATATGTACTGTGCTATTTTGTGGCTTCAAAAAACTCAATAATTCTATCATAGATTGCTGACTGTTATCATTCATTTTATTATGAAGGAAAATGTCTGCTCACTTGTGAAGAATCTAATTGATTAAACTATATCTAAGAAAATAATGTATATTTGAAATGCACTTGGATAGACAACTTTATCCTATATGACACCTAGTCAACAAGTAAAGGGTATGTTAAGGAAAGGAAACAAAATAATATTCTGGAAACTAAGAAAAGAATAGAAAGAGTTAAACAAGAGTAAAGAATAAAAAGATAACAAAAGAAAGAATATAAAAGAAGAAAAATGAAAGAAAAAGATATAGACGAAGAAAAATTAAGGAAATAAAGTTTAAGAGCAAAAACGTTTCTAAAATAGATAAAGAAAAGAAAAACAAACAAATATAATTAAAGAAAAATGAAAAAAATAATAAAGAAAAGATAATGGGAAAAAGAAAATAAAGATATAAGAAACAACAGAAGAAATAGGATTTAAGAGGGAAAAAAGACTAAGATAGATGGTTTTGCTTTAAACAAAAAAAGGAAAAAAGAAAGAAAAAACAATAGGATATGAAGAATGAAGAATGAAAAATAAAAAAAAGATAAAAGAAACCAAGGAAGAAGTTGACATTAAAAGAGAAAACACAAAGGAATACAAAAAAGTAGGAAAGAGGAAGAGAATATAAAACTAAAGAAGAAAACACATAATGGAAACAAATGACTCTGAAGAAGATAATAGACAAGATGATGAGGATGATGATGAAGATGAGGATGATGATGATGATAACAACAACAACAATATATTGGAAGAGACCAATGCTTCAGATATAAAAGATTTCTTTGTGTAATGGCAGGTACAAGAAGGTGGTATCCACTTTTGCTGTCTGCATTCATCACATTGTTTTTCTTTTTTCTACTTACTTTATTGTCTTATACCTTTTACTATTTTTTCTCTTCAGCACTCTCCTGTCAATCAAGCCAGCTAAGTCATCACCCCCCCCCCAGTAAGAAACCAACACACCCAAAGCTCCCCTCATCCCCTCAATCCACTCTATTCCTTCACTAACCTACCCTACCCTAATTTATACTTCAGCATGATTTTGACCATTCTACACTGTTGCTATTCATTCCATTTTTTTGTTCTTCATGTTCATTGATGGCTTATCTGACAATATTTGATAGATGTCTATTCTATCCAATCACAAGGCAATACTTGTTATTTCCTTAGTTTAATGATTCGTGTGTAGGAGTTTCTTATGGTGGGGGAGCTTAAGATTTTAAAACAAAAATCAAGATTGAAACTTTTTTCAATTAAACCAGAACATTTCCCAAAAATGTTCTATTTTAGAGCTTAAATTGGTCATCCATTCTCATCTTGTATTCATTTGACTCCTCAGCCTGGTACAGTTTGCAACACAAGGTCAATATCTAAGTGGGGTACAGCTGGTTTAAATTCAGAATTTTCCTTATCCAAAACACATGCATATATATATATATATATTAAAAAAGGAAGGTCTGCAAAATGTATTTTGTTCTCAGAAAAATTTTTAAAATTCTTTTTGTTTTACATATGCAACACGTGTTTCAGATCTTCTGGTATCTTCTTCAGGCTTTGATTGATAATATATTATTATTGATAATATATTATCATCAAAGCCTGAAGAAGATACCAGAAGATCTGAAACACGTGTTGCATATGTAAAACAAAAAGAATTAAAAAAATTTTTCTGAGAACAAAATACATTTTGCGGACCTTCCTTTTTTTTAATAAAATATTGAATTTTCTCCCGTTGGAACCAGAACAACATTTTATATATATATATATATATATATATTATATATATATATATATGGTGGTGGACTCTCCTATCGTGAACAATGAACTGAGGGTCAGCAGCGAGTGATTTGTTTCCTCCCATGTTATGCATGTTATCAAGTAGACATTTTGTTTTTCCTCGAGTGTGATAGCAGCCCAGCCTATATATATATATATATATATACTATGACCAAGAGCAAACAGGTCATTTCCCACCCTTATCAAGAATTTATTTGTCTTCTTAGGGAAAGAGATCATCCGAGGAATTGTACTTCTTAACAATGCAAGTGCAGCACTTGTATTTCTTAAAATGCCTATCATAAACTGAGTTGCCAATAAGATATATTCCATATATCATTTTGTAAATTGAATAGTGGCTATAAACGCGGACATAGTAGAAAGCACACTGATTCCTCCAATCAAACTTTGACCAATATATAAACATTTGTTTTAATCACTTTTCCTTAAGTTTAGAAAAAGGATTGTGTTGTGTGTTTGCTTTAATCTCTTTTCCTTAAGTTTGGGAAAAGGACTGTGTTTTGTGTTTGTTTAAATTTCTTTTCCTTAAGTTTGGGAAAAGAAATGTGTACACGTATTCATTCTTATTTTGATATAAAATATAGAATTGTATTCTATAATCTTAAACAGACTATATTTATTGTCTTATTTTATTTATTTATTTATTTATATTGTGGTTTGAAGTAGAAATCATCACAGTCTTAAAGATTCAATCTGATCTAAGTTGGGGGAAAAATTATAACTAAGATTTAACTAGGACTGAATAAAATACAGCTCTGTGAAGTCACAAAATTCACATCTGGATTATCATAAAGCACTTCTATCTGCAAACTTCTAGCCCTCTGGACTTAATTTATGGCTCTCTACTTACAATATTCGGGCAATTGATTAATCAATGCCTGAAGAAGATATCAGAAGATCTGAAACACATGTCGCAAATGTAAGACAAAAATAAATTTTTTTTCTAAAAACATAATCCATTTTGCAGACCTTTTTTATAAAATATTTAATTTTCTCCCGTTGGACCCATAACAACACTTTATATATATATATATATATATATATATATATATATATATATATATATATAAAAGAGATTTGTACTAAACTCTGATGGCATAAAAAAAGGAAGAAAACACCAAAAAATAAATTGACACATGTCACTATGACAATAGCTTTATCTATCTATCTATCTATCTATCTATCTATCTGTGTCTGTGGTGTGTTGTATATATAGTGAGATATAAATTCTTACATATGTATATATATAGAGAGAGAGACAGACAGACAGGTATAGCGTGCACTCTTGTATTTTGGATATATAGTTTCATATGCTAAAATATTCTGCATAAATGTGTGTGCAAATACTTGATCAAAAAACTAAACAGTATTTACTATTTACCCTCCTGGATACATTTGTGGGCATTGTGGGTGGGTGTATTTGTATGCATGAAATAGTTCTATTCTGATATAAATACTTCAACCCATGACCACTGATATTAATTTTCTGTAATTTAAATGTACAGCTTACATATTAAATGTTGAAACTTTCTCAGACATATTTTGAAATCCACTAAGTACACTTTGTATATATATATATATATATATATATATATATATAGAGAGAGAGAGAGAGAGAGAGAGAGAGAGAGAGGAGAGGGAGAGGGAGAGAGGGAGGGAAGGAGACATGTATGGAGTAAGTGTATCCTACAGACACAATGAAGATTATATATATATACATACAATGATTATTTTCTGGTTAAATATTTGAGATTTACAAATGCTTGTAATCTGTTAAACTATGACATGTGACCTAAACTAGCCATATGAGAAACACTTTTTTTCTATTTTTTTTAAATTAAAAATATTTATCCCCTAAGATAGTCTGGTGGCAAATTTGAAAGAAAAGACTTTGTTTGGTGTCTGTATTTGGACACCAACTCTGATTATATATTTAGCAATTAATTTTGTTGTATTATGCACAATTTTTCATCTAAATGTAATCTACAGGATTTTGATTCCTCATTATGTGCATGTCCTCTTTTAAAGTTTTTCCCCCTTATTTTGAGGGTCTAGATTTCTCTTTTAGGTTACAAGAAAAAAGTGAAATATCTAAATGGGAAATAATTACTCCCCTCATTTTGCTGATCAACTTTAGCAAAACTTGAGTTGCTGGAAAGTTTTGAGAGTTTTTAAATCTAACATCTCTCATATATTACTCTATTCATAAATTATTGAGCACATTACTGTTTTTACTTTTCATTCAATAATCATTATTATTTCATAACACACACACACACACACACACACATATATATATATATTAGTGTGCCATCACTATAAATTGTTGAACGTGTTGTCATGGTAAATTTAACTCTGATATAGCCACATTAATGATAGCCTGTCATAATGAGATTTAGTTTGGGACTATGAAATTATTGATTACTGTAATATGTAAGGAGGCCTAGTCTTGCAAACAAGTAGACATCTGAAAAGTGACAGATGGAACCAAAGCACAGATGATAACCAGACACCAATTTGCCCTCAGATACTAGAGTCACTCAGCAATATAAACAAATCAGTCATGGTCATCAGAACAGCTGCTTGACCACCAGCAACACAATTGCAAGTGCTATTTGAGTGCTGTCTCAATTATTGTAGAAATTTTCAGTGATTGTATTTCTTTCACATCATCTAATCTTGTGGAATTCCTTGATGGAATGGAGACTTTTCAGAGATCTCTTTATTTAATTTGAAACGTTCAAATTATATTCTCTCATTCTATTGATTTGTTTCTGTGTTGTACTAAAATGTGAAAGTTAACCACTTGTTTTATTTTATTAATCAAATACAGATTTTACTCCAAGTATGTTGTACACAGTTACTTACAATCATTTTGGTGTAATAGTATTTCAAGTAATTCCTATTAACACATTTTACAGATGCACTGGGATGCATCATCAGTGACATTCCTGGATTCATCAAAAGTTTTGGGTCTTTCAATATCAGACAGCCTCACCTTGATGGTTCAACTGGATTTATTACTTCTCAGCTTCATGTGACAATTCATTGGCTCATCTTCTTCATCCAAAGTCAACTAGTTGCTTTTTATAAGGACACCATGATGATTCAAATATTTCCCACTTTTACCAGCTCCTGTGATACCCATTTTAGTCAAGACTCTCCAGAGCGAGCACTCAAAAAACTCTAAATATATTCTAACTATTTTCCAAGATTCACTCTGTTGCCAATCTAAGGCTGAGGAAAATAGGCACTTGTCTATGGTATAGATTGGGTCTTCTCTCTGGCTTTAAAAAACGGGTATAGTTTTCTTCCTGGAATGGTATTTGACTGTAGTGATAACTCTTGCAATAATGGCATCCATCACTCAAATCCTTAAGGCAACTACTTTGAAGATGTTGAAGGAATGTTCTTGCAGTATACTGAGGCAAAAAGGCATAGAATCAATTATACCGGAAAATCTTTTCGGTCAACTCAGGAGGAAATAATTTTCTTTTTTTTAATTTAAATTTAATTTTATTGAATTGTTTTCAGAAGAATTAGGGAATCTTAAGAAATGATGTGTAAAATTGAAAAGTATGTTGAGCTACAGTATGAATATGTGGAATAGCATATTTTATAACACTATGTCAATCACTTTAGTATATATATATATATATATATATATATATATATATATATATATATATATATATATGGAAGCATGCCTGGTTTTATAGTTATCATAGGAAATGGACTTGATGAGCAAAGTTCAAATTCTGGATAAGGCTATTTGCATTTCACTTTCTTCTTTGTCCAGACATGGGTAAACAGCAGGGCATTCTGGGGTCTTTAGCCTTGATAAGGCAACTAGTCTTGGTGAAGGAAAAACTTTGAAATCAAATTCATTGTATAAAAATGCACTAGTTAGTGAAACTGAAGCATCATCACAGACATAATAATCTTTAAGGTGCCTGCATGATACAATTACTCCATATTTATAATCTTGTACTAAAACTAAGCTAGGCATAGTAAATAGCTACTTCATATCCAATTCTATTACTGAATTGTATAGACCTTTTGTTAGCCAAATAGGCAAAGTACCACCCAAAGGTCATTTTTTAGTATGCTGAAAATTTGTAAAGAAACATTACTTAAATTTTTCCCATTCAATGACATTATTACTCATAAAGGCAGGTGTTTTAGCAACAAATAACAAATGGGATGAAATTTTGCAGCTAGTGTTTTTATTTTTATTTTTTAAAAAAGGTTTCGTAATATAGGGTGAGATTTCAAAACATATTTAAAATTTCTGTGATCAGTCAATAATTCTTTCTAAATGAAAGGAAATAGTGCTGCAATATGCAGTGATCTCTTAAAGGATGATTTTCATTATAATAGATTTTTCCATTAGCTTAGTTATTTGTTTACTCATTCAGTACAATTCACTTGATGGGTGGGTGGGGTGTATGACTTGAGGTGGCAGGTGTAGGTATTTTTGTCTATATTTACTTATTCAATAATATTCTGTGTAGACAGGATTTGTTTCAGTTTGAATGTATATGCATGTATATGTATAATGGTTCAATATTAACCTGAGTGGATAGAAAGAGGGTAATTGTCACAAGTAATAGTTAGCAAACTCTTCTGCATAGTGAATATAGCGAGTTTGATTCTAAGAGTGTCACCATTCTGACCTAATGCCAGACTTAGCTAAGCTTAATGAAACTGATTTTAAGTTGGTTATGTGTAAATTTGATGGAAATATTTTGTAATTTTTGTCAAGATACATAGGTAAGCTTGTAGGTAAACAATCAAGAAGAGCTTAAAACAATTATTCCCCTTAACCAGTTATGCTAAAAAGATTCATTTAATTCACTATATTTCTAAATGATGGACAATTATGCAAAACACCTGACCCAACATTGATACTATATAAGTTTATTTGTAAAATACTTAAATTTTCATGTAATAAACATCTAAATTAAAAACAATCATATTATCAAATATTTTATGGCATGTTTTATTTGCAAATCCGGATAACAATCAGATAAAGCATACATTCCCATCAGAACACTAAAGTTAAGTAGTGATAGGCCTGCTCAATACTAAGATGGGTAACCATTTATTAACAACAGGTACTATCAGCAACCTAAAAGCCACATGCCAGACTATTTGTTTTAATAACATTTTTGTTTATTATTTGTCTTTTGATTTTGATGTTTTGGACTGTTATCCTCATCTTTATTGTGATATGTATAAACACCATTTTGGCCACTATATCCTTCGGTCTTCCTCAGGATACTCGGATACACAGGGAACAGCTGAGTAAGGCTGGAGGATAAACGTTGTGTTTATACATACCACAATAAAGATGAGGACAACAGTCCAAAACATCAGACTCATTCACATCGAGCCTCAGCTAAAAAAATGCAGACAAATAATAAAACCTAAAAATTATTCACATTTTTGCTTATTTTCATTTGTTATAACTATACATGCAATCTTTAAAGAGACAACTGCTGATTGCTGCTACAAAGTTTTTATTATACTGAAAAAAATCTGTTGTCTGTAACTTTCTGAAAAGTCATTGGTATTCCAGATTGTTTCCAAGTGGACAACTGAATCTCTGTTTTGTGTCTTTGATATTGTCACCACAATGATTTAACTAATCCAATTTTAAGAGTTTCCTTACTGTCTGCAGTATACAGCTAAAAATGGTAATAAACAGAAATGAAATGATTTTAAAAGTTTTATTTTCTACTATGTTTTCTTTACATTCCTGGGAAAAGAGAATTACTCAGACAGTAGAACTAAAAACTTAAAATGGATTAGTCAAAATATTGTGTTGACAATTTGGAATATAAATCTTTTTATGAAAAAAAGGAATACAAAAAAGAATATATTTACCCACATAAAATTTATATGAACTCTTTCAGTATTCAGTGGTAAGAATAGTAATGATTTGTATCTTGAGATGTTTTATTTAATGTACAAATGAAAAATGTGTTTACATTACTTTGGTCTTTTTTTCTGACCCATTTGCAATATTTAGATTTAAAGGAAAATGTAAATATCACAACCATGATCAAAGCAAGTATTTATGGTTATTACATTTCATATAAAAGATTATTATTATTATCATCATTATATAACTTCTTACAACTTTTTCAATGGAATTGGAGTGACAGCAAATCTCCTCAGGTCTCCAGGACTCTTATGAGTAGATATTAACAATGGTGATGTCCAGATGGTCTCAATCTTTCCTTAGATTTTGAAATCCTCTAATCTTTTTTCCAACCTTTGATGACCATTCCAAAGACACTAACTACAATTATGATTACCTCACATTTCACAGATTTTGTTTAGCAAGGTCTAGATATTTGTCTAGTTTTTTGTTCTCTCATTTTCAGAACAGAAATATTCACTATATGACAATTTCATTTTTTCTTCTTAATGCTAAAACTGATATTCTTGCGAGGATTAGAGGATCTGTTTGTATCTCAAAATCCTAGAGAATTTTATGCATCTTATTCTCTAGGACAGATTCTGGTTTGTGCATATACCATTTGGTAGTATGGTAAAATTTTAATCTCTTGTAAAATTCCCAGTGGGCCACCTTTGCCACCCAGTTCTGTCTAGTGTTGTACTTCTTTTGTGATAGTTTGCTGCATTTGCTTATTATATGATTAACAATTTCATCTCTGTCTCCATGAATCCATCACTTTCCTTTCTCAGCCATGTCCAGGTCTTCTTATGTACAATCTTTTCAGTTTTTCTCTTTTTCTTTTCATTTCTGTTTGCTGTTACTGGCTGTTGTAATTAGTCTTTCTTTGTTCTTTTTTGTGTATTCCTTGAGTTTTTGAATTGCTGCATCTACACAATCCTCAATTCTGGCAAGTCCTCTTCCTCCCCCTTTTCATGGACAGTCCAAGTGTTTATTCCTTTGATGTGATTTCTGCTGATGAGAAGAAATTTTCTTGTTCTTCTGAGGTACTCTTTTCTTACTTTTTATTTCATCTGTTTGTTTCATGGTGTCTGCTAACAATATTCCCAAGTATTTGTAATTCTCTTTTTCTTCAAGTGTTCTTATACATTCCTGATTTTGTAGTTCTATTCCTTCCGGTGTTTCTTTCCCCCCTTTTGCATCATGAGCATGACACACTTTCAATTTAAAATTCTATTCTTATATCCTGGCTGTATATTCTTATAGTCTGTTCAAGGGTTTCCAGTTGTTTTTCATTTTTGGTAAATATCTTAATATCATGTACATATTATTATTATCATTAAATAATTCTATTTTTGTATTTTGATTTCGAACTATCAATAGCAAAACTAGTATTTATGGTACATGACTAACATAATAAGAATAAAAATAAACTTCAACTTGTACAATTTCCGGATTTGTCTGGTGCAGGGATTTTCTGCTTTCCCCATTCCATTTCTTCTCTAATTTCCTGATATGGAAATGGAATAGTATTTCTGGAAGATTCCATTTACTCATAAGGTAAGGATCCTTGCTAATATGTTTATTTTTACTCAAAGTTTGATTTAGGGGGATAAAAGCCTATTGTATCATAAATATCAGAGAAAAGGAGAGAAAGAAACAAGACACTGGAAAATACCAATTCTTTGATCATTGGTAAATGTTTGCAGACACTTGCATATAAATAAAAATGTGTGCAAACATATATGTGTATATATATATATATATATATATATATATATATATATATGTGTGTAGGTAGGTAGATAGGTATTTATATAAAGTGCATATGTATGCATTTGCGTGTCCATATAAGAACATAAATAAATGTGTGTCTATTTAAGTAGACTTATTTTATACACATGTTTGCATATGTGTTGGCTGATGCATGATAATAGTTATGTGTGTGTGTGTGTGTGAAAAGAGTCATTGCTATTGGTTTAGACTATTGTATATATATATCATTTGCATACATATGCATGCATATATATAGAAATATACTTATATTTGACTGATGTAAATAAATCACCCATATGAAATAAACATTAGATATAGGTAACACCTGAAGTTGGTATTACAACGGTTTTATTTTCTATGTAACATTTCACTATTCATTATACCAGCATTTACAAACAATAATTGAAAGGTTTTGAAAATTATGCATTGATAATGGTCAAATAATAAAGAATGAAATATTATATGTAGTACATTTATGTTAGGAAGGAATGGAAATGAATTCAACAATATGTGAGAAAATTATAAATAAATGTGAAAAATTTCAGTCTTGAAGATGATTTATTAATATTTGAAAATAAGTTTCAATATTTTAAACATTTCAATTATCAAATATATATTAGATATATTAATAATCTTCACCAGGGCATTTAAATATCACCTGGTGATGTGGGCATATTTATTTATGAATTGATATCTGGTTAAAGGGGGTAGAGAAAATTCATATATTTGAAATGTTATTGATAACTATATTGAAAATATGGAAAAATTTTTAAGTGCTCATATAAAAAAAAGAAAAAAAAAGGCGATATGTGATTGGAATATTGTGTACAGTGAGTTTTCTATTAGTCAAATTAACTTTGAAACTCTTCTTTTTATATATTCACCATAAATATGTTCCTGTCATTAATATATTAATATAATTATATATTCACCATATGTCATTAAACAGTATTACTTGCCATTGATGCTGTGCATCATAAATAGCAAGACATACTTTCTCCTGGTCAATAACAGATTCACCATGACAATGCACCCTCTACAGTCTTCTCACCTTTTCTAGTAGGATTGTACAAGCGCAATGTCCTCCATCCACAATAGACTATGTAACTTTGTCTTGATCCTGAACAGTAAATTCATCTCAATGGAAGGAGGATGTGAAGGGAAGTAAAGAGATGATTTACTCATTGGAAAACTCACTGGAATAATCGTAGCAAATGCCAAGGGGACTATTTTGAATACAATTAATGTTTCATTCATTGTTCATTTCTATTTTTTCTAAATACAGCTTCAGTCTCAATACATTTTGAAACACTATATATATATATATATATATATATATATATATATATGCATGTTTTAGAATTTTACAGTATTACACTGATGGCAACATCTCCAACTGTCAACAATTGCATAATTCTATTCTAATCACATCATCCCCATCACAAAAGGACAGCACTGAGAAATTTTTTCACGTCAACCACTTGGCATGGTTGCAAGCATGCTGCAGAATTCTTAAAGCCATTTCTATTATTTAATGGAATACCCAAGGAATAAAGACATTTCTGTTGCCGTTTTTAAAGTCTGCATAGAATGAATTCCTCTGTGATAAATTCTAAAAACTTCCAAGTGAACAAAAACAATCTAGGTGAGAGAATTTTTGGTTTTTAGTTTTGAAATCTTTTGTAGCCTTTGTGAAACTTGCTTTTTTCCCCTTTTCTTTAGGCTTTCTAGCACCTTGGGCAAGATATTCACTCAGGAATTTTGTGTGGTTACTTTCTTTATCAAAGTTTTCTCACAGAAATGTTATTAAGAGATATTCATAAATATCCAGAGTATTTGATAGTTCATCACAAAGTAATATCTTGAAATTCAAGTATATATATATATCATATATATATATATATATATATATATGTGTGTGTGTGTGTGTGTGTGTGTGTAAATATAGGATACATTATTAACACACATGTGTGTATATATATATACACACACTATTATATATATATATATATATATATATATATATATAGAGAGAGAGAGAGAGAGAGAGAGAGAGATAGATAGATGTGCACAAACATATTAGCATTCAATATTAGAGAACAAAAGTTAGAAAATTAAAAAAATGTCTAATTCTACAAATCTGATCGTGATCAAAATTGTAGTAAAGATTCTTAAAAATTATTTGTATGCTTTGAGGCAAGGATAAAGAAAATGATTGTAGAAAAATATTTGACCAGAAAGTATCTCAACAGACAGTGTCATATCATTTATGTTATGTTCTTCTGTCATCAAAATCCTCATCTGCAAGAAGAAACAATAAACTAGACTAAACTTTGCAAATTCTGAACCAATGAAAATTGGGCAAGAGTTTTCTTTCTCATTGAAAGTATATTTACTTTGGTTGGTTCTAAAAGCAAGCAGTATAAGTATTAAGGTGAGAGATTGCTTGTGAAATGTGTGAAAAAAAAAATCCGTCAAATTCAGAAATGATAGCATATTGTTGTGTGGGACCCATTCAATTAGTTACTTAGCTTTTATACTTTAGTTACTTAGTTCTATGACAAATGCTGCAATATACAACAATGTTATTGAACAGCATGTTGTTCCTTCTCTGAAATCCTTTCCTCTTCATGGCTCCATCTTTATAAAACACAATAACTCATACTATACTGCAAAGATGGTAAAACAATTCTTTGAAGGTGAAATGAGAAAAATTTTGGAATAACCCACCCATAGCCCAAATCTAAATTGAGATTCTTTGGAAGATCATCTATGATTTTGTTTATCATGGTGAATGCTTGTGCTTGTGTAGAATCAGCCACACTTATTTGGATGAGCTGATAGCCAAAGAATGGTGAACCAGTGTGCTACAGATTCACTGAAAAATGACAACACCAATAGCAACTTCAACAAAAAAGTTAAGAAACATTAATCATAGTCACTAATAACAGTAAAAATAAAAACACGAAAAAACAGGATTTATTAAATTGAAAAAATCAAAACAAAATGAGAATAAAGGAACTATATGGCCACTTCAAAAGACAAACTAAAGACATTTGTGAATGAGATGACCTTTGAAGAGAAAACCTAAAGAGAGAAATAAAATCATTATTGATAGTAGCCGAAAATAATGTTGTAAGGATGATGTAAAAGCTTGAAGTGATACGACCTAAGAGAATAGCAAATGTAGACTATGTAGATACAACAAACTGCCACAAAAACTGATGACAGTTGATCTGTAGCAGAAACTACAGGAGGAATTGGTAAAAATGAAGCATTAACCATGTGCAAAATTATAGACATAGAGAAATAACTAAAAGCCATGGCCTGTACATATCTTATTAATATCATACATAGATATTCATAATGTTTTTGTTCTATAACTTTACCATAATGTTGAAGAGGCTTTTAAGAATATATAATGCAATTTTTGTCATCACTGAATCTGTAAAATTGAAAATCTTTGACTTTTAAACTTTTGTTTTCTAATATTATATAGTTGGTAGGTTGGTTGGTTTTGTCATATATTTCAACACTTGTGGGTCTGTTTAATGCCAAAGTCAGTCTTTTTTTCAAGTAATTATATTGTTTCAAGTAACTATGTATAATAATCTATTTATATACTATTATATGGTTTCAAGTAATTATTCCTATTTAATTTAATAATAATCTATATTATAGATTTCCTTAATCTTCCAACCATTATCATCTTGCAACACCCTCTGGTTAAAAATGAGACCATGCAAGTCATCCAAGATGAAATGGAAATGTGTAAATCCTGATTATATGGTGTGGCTTATCCGCCAAATTCTTATTTCTTATGAGTGTTGTTACCTCAGCTAAATAATGGACCATTCTGTTTTCATTATAAAGAAAGGGAAGAAAAAGAAATGCTACACAGAAAAATAAGAAAGAAAAAAAAGAGTAGGAGAAAGATAGAGAGAGGGCGTGAGAACATGGAAGCAATAACGCTAATCTGTTTCAATCAAAAAGATGAAAAGAAAGAAAAAAAAATAAGAGAGAGAGAGAGAGAGAGAGAGTTAAATTAAGGTTATTTATACTTTTTGCATACTGAACTATTTTACAATAGCTCTTAAGTAAACATATCAAATGTAATAAATAATTTATTATACTGTGGTATATCCACAGGTCCTGCTAGTAATAATAATAATAATTATGATAATAATTTTTTGGCACACAGTTATATGGTTTCAAGTAACTAATAAAAATAATCCTTTGCAGCTTCAAGTAAATATTCTTAATGCAAGTAATTTTGACACAGTTATATGTATTATTATCCAATACTAATGATTTTCAAAGACATCTATTTGACTCATAGTGAGGACCCAAACAAATACGACCACTAAGGGTCAGAGTGGACCTGGAAGTAATGGTAACAAAAGGGTACACCACTCTTCCAAGAATGCTTGACCTGGAGTTTCACTTCTGGATGCAGTTTGATGTCATGCCAAGGACATCCATTTCTGCCATGCCCTTACCTTTCTGCAGGGGATACAATCAGTGTATTCTAAATTCTGCCAATAAAATTTGCTACTGACTGAATATATATATATATATATATATATATATATATAATATCATATGATTATATATCATATATATTTCTCTAAGGACAATCATGGGATGTGAAGAGTAACGATGGTAAATCTAAGAGTCAGTAATAAAGAAGATGTAATTTGTAAAAAGAGAAATTAAAATACAAATACTTTTTTCAATTGAAATTTTGAGAGAAATTCTTGAGAACATTTGCTGACATTTTGTATTATCATCTTCATCTTTGTTGCTATTTTTAACATTTCTGTTTTCCTGATATATCTTTATAATTTAATGGAAACTTCATTTAATGTGTTAATGAATAACTCAGTTTGGTGTTGGGGGGGTTCATATTTACATAAAATTAAAAAATTAAAAAACACATATCTCAAATACATATAATGTGGATAAATATTTTTTTAACTGTTATTTTTTTCTCTTTTTTAAAAGAAACACTATACATCCACTTACTACTGATGAACTAGGTAAGTAACATTAATACCATTATTATTGACAATCATTTATCAATATGAATTTTATTGCAGTATGAATAAAATCTTATGAAGAACATCAAGGCATTTTTCATTAATTGAATATTTGAATAGACTAACATAGATATCAACAGTTGGAGGCAGAAAGATAACTTATCTGAATCCAGTTTTATTTTTGTGCCAAAATGATCACGCAAGAATAAAGAATAAATTTAAAATGGAATTTTTGTTGTATGTCCTTCCAGAAGAGAACTCACCCTGTTAGCAGCAACATCCAATGCAGAGGAGTAAACAACAACCACCAAAGAAAAAGTGTCCTGGGTTTTGCACGAAACTGCACTCTACTTCTGGAACTCACTGGAGTGTGGAATCAACACTATATATACTAGCAAATATATGCACCCTCCAGGTGCAAGTATTTAAGTTTTAATGTAATGAAATATGTATTAAATTAGAAAGTCTAATAAGAATGCAGATAAAAAGATTTGAAACAGAGTGGGGGTATAATAGAAAAATAGAAATGAAACTTACTCTTCCATCACTGCCGTCTTTCATTGCTGAATTTTACTTATTTAACTATTTAGTTAAATTAGGAAATAAAGAATAAAATTACACTTATTTTTTCTTGTTAATGGATTTCATTTAAGATTCATTGGAGAGATGTTTGCTTATATTCATTAAAATAAAACCAAACAATTAGAAATCAATAATACTAAGCACATATTTAATAAAATCACATTTTTAATATCAATATGCAAATTAGCCTTCCCGTTCACACTGCAAACCGCTAGTTTTTGTATATATAAATACAATAGCATGTTATTAGTATGTAGATATGGACAACACTAATAAAACGGTGAAGCAATTTTATTAATAATTGAGGTTTAAATATAAATAAAATCATGAAGAATGTGATGTAAATAACTATGTTAATTGTGACTTGATTAGTAATATAGTTTCAGTTACAGACAGAAAAACACACAATCTCCATTATAATACGATATATATATATATAATATATATGTGTGTGTGTGTGTGTGTGTGTGTGTGTGTGTGCACATGTGTATCTATACCCACTTAAATACTTGAGGACAAGTTAATAATTTTCCACACTTATAATTTTAATATTATACCAAAAGTGCATATAATTATTGACTTACCTTTATGTGTACATAAATATGTTTACACACATATGTACACCTACATACATACATACATACATACATATATATATATATATATATATATATATATATATATGTTTGTGTGTGTGTGTTTGTGTACATATGTATGTTTGTATGTATATAATACTAGTTTTTGTTTTCTCTAAATATCAATTTTTGGTTTGAGGAAATGTCTACTTGTTTGATTAGTTGCCAAATAAAGTCATAAATAAATGATGAAATATGAAAATCAACAATTCCACAATTCTTTTCTGATTTTATTTCTTTTGATTATCAGTGGGGTGTCCTGTCTTTAGTGTTGTTGGTGAGCCTGATTACATCAGTGTGTGTGTGTGTGTGTGCAATGAGTACATAGTCACAAGATTTACAAGACATCTCAGCTTAGTTGGATTTGAAGTAATCATAACAGAAATATCTTTTGGCCAAAACCGAGAAAAATTCCTCATTTCGGTCTTTTTCTAAGCACGGAAAATTAACCATAAAAAGAGGCAGCGGATATTTCTTTGTTTGGCAATCAAGTTAGTTAGTTCCTTTTTCTTATTTTCATTTCTGTTTTTTTCTCCTTTTTTGATTTTGCTTTTCTTTCTCTTGATTTATTTTTATGTGCCAATTGTTCTTAGTTCCGGGCCATCCTGAAAGTAATTGTCAATAGTTTTATTGTTTTTTCGGTAACTCTTGGAGTTTATTTTAGGATGATTATAAATATAAATGATTTTGGTAGAAATAGAAAAAAATGATTCTGTATGAGAATGGAAATAAAACAAATTCTGAATTTTTTTTAGTATAACCACTTCATAAAGACATACAAATATTATAAGAAAGGATAATTAAGTACTGATATAATTTACCATCAATTTGAACATTAATATTTCAAAAACAGATCTTAAAGTTATATAGAAGGAGATTTTAATTTGAAAATATTAATAAATTATAAATATATATATATATAAGGATGTTCAGAAAGTAATTACATTTTCCCAGAGAGGATATAAAAACAAATTTCTTAAAATATTATTATCAGAAATGTAATCATGTTCATTTCCAATGACTGCAGCCCATGTGGAAGGCAAATTTTCAATTCCATATTTTAAAAAATCTGTTTTTTGTTAAAATTGTTGTAAGCTTCTTTATTTCTGACTTAGAAAATCTATAGGTACTAAATCTGAGCATGGAGAATGTAGAAGAACATTTCATACTAACAATTTTATCTTTTGTGGGGGTTTGTTGGGCTACAGTCATTGATTATTTATTTTAAACCTTCATTAGGACATTAGGATGAAAAAAGTGTTGTCATAAACAATGATGGAAATCTTTTCAAAACAAAGCAAGAGATGAGAAAGTATTAGAGAAAACGATGTTCTTTTTTTTGCTCCCATCATAGGACATCATTGTTTGGGGATATGTATATTGTAAAAAACAATACAACTTTATAAGCATTCTATTTATACTGGTGTTATGTGGTATGTAGTAGCATTTATTTTTTAAATATGGTTCTATAAATGGCAGTCACCAAAGACATCTAAGTACATTAGCACTGAATCAAAATTGATTTTTATTAAAGTTGGGACTTTTACTTTTAATGTGTAGGGCTTTGAGAATCTGTCATCTCTTTTTGCTATTTTGTTGTTTTATCAGTAAGAATCTTTTGAAATTGATTGTAGGGGAGGAATGCTTTTTCAGATGTTGGGCTATTGAGTTGGTGTCAGAAAGATGCATAGTAAGGCATCTTGATTGGGTTGTTGTGGTCACACCAACACATATATATTTGGTTTTGGAGATACAATCTCCCAAAGGACATTTAAATTGATATCAAGGGGGATTATTGTTAATAACCAGGTTAGGGGTTTTAAATTTATTGTAGTATAAAAAGTTTTATTCTTTTCATTAGGGTCAGTGGGGAGTATATTTCTTTGAATCAAACTTTAAAAAATATTTTCATCTATTTCATAATTGATGTGCATCTGGTTGCAGTAGAAAAGCTTTATAAATGTAGGAGAAATGAGTAAATGTCTCTCTTTTTCTTTTTTCATCTTTATTTTCTTCCTTTTCAATTTTGATTTTTTCTTTTTCTTCCATTTTCCCTATTTTTGTTATAAGCCATTGAATTTCTTCAATATTTTTGATTTCTATTTTCATCTACAATTCAAGCTTGATGAGGTGGGCAAAACTTGTCAGTTTGATGCCAACTAAGAATTACAAGATAAATGACCAGTGAATCTTCAACAGAAATATTCAGCATCAGTCATATGATAACTTATTTTCAAAATCTACAGTAGGATTTACTAAAAAGTTTAATGAGAAATGAGAAAAGAAAAAAAAATCTTTATGCATTCTTATTGAATATTTCAAGAATTTTCAAACACTTCATTTCATTGTTGTTGCTTATATTTTATTATTGTTGTTTTTACTATCATGATCATTATCAACAGTATATGTGTTTGTCTATTGCAGCCTGGAAACTAAGTTTTTAAAGATAATTTATCATATATATTATAAATAATAAACTATATCATATTATCATAAAAATAATTGTTTGAATCATAAAAAATAAATGATAGAATTCGAAACAGTTTTCTTATAGATTGGAAAGAGACATCCATTATCTTTCATTGTCAGACTTCAGATTAAAATAATTCATACAGGTTATATCTATAATAAATCACTTAATGAATATTTAAATAAATAAATAGATAAATGAATGAATAGACATACAGTCTTCTGTCTCTTATATAGGCAAAGAAAAAAGCACCATTGATACATTACATATAAACATTTGACACACGTGTAGAGATATAAACAGAAATTGTTGCAAAATTATTTCTGTAAAGAAAATAAAGGTTGACATGTAATGTATAAAATATTTTTCTTGAATAGATAAATTAGGCAAATAAAGTGTAGTTAAATTCAGCAAAAAAAGAAGTTGATATAAACTCTTAATTTTTTTATTTGAGAAATTTCTCTTGAAGATTTTACTATTCATTCTTGCTCATTCTAATTAGTTTTTCTCATTTAATGTGGTCGGTAGGGAATCAATTAGGAACTAAACAATGTACACATAGACCTTCATTGATATATCACAGTTTATGTAAGTAATGAATATTGAGTGAATATAACAAGTATGGAGCTAGATGGGAATTGATTAGCTTATTATCAACCAATGAAAGTTCTTCTCAGTTCTTGGAAAATAGATTTCTGATTCATTTTTCACAGTGGTGAGAATATAAAAGATGAGTGAAATTAACTCTTGTCGGCGGACTAACAGAGACTCAACACCGAAAGGACAAGAGCGATTTTATTTAAGCCACACCCAATATTTTCAGTCCACCTCAGCACCTGAAATATGACATGACATACTGACACATAGACAGATATGTGGGAATTGACTTTTCATCTACCATGACCATGTCATAAAAAGAACATTCTTTTATCTAAAAAAGAAATTAAATGAACAAACTTAGTAAATAATACATTCCTCATTGTTATAATGTTTGCACTTGTCTCCTTTTATCTCTGCTTGCTATTTTATTATTCTTTATTTTTTGTGCGTGTTGCTTTATTAAAGATTCATACATTAGTGACCATATTCTGTGGCATTATTTTTCAATGAAGAGGAGGTTTCTCTTTTGTTCTCTTGGATTATGCACTTGATAAGTGTTGAAGAATGGATTGACTGAAGCATATTAAGAATAACAAGAAGAGATCCAATTAGCAGAACAATATTTGATATAAAATTTTTTGAAATATAAATTAATTGACTGATTTTCTTTTTTCATGAGAGAAAGATAAATATCTATTGATTATTTCATTTTTTTTAGATTCCAGAAAAATGTTTAAAAGCATTTTTATTGAGAGCAAAATGAACTGATATTGAAATTGAAGTTGAAATTCTAAAGAATTATTAAAACTTGTATTTTTCTCAAGATTGTAAAAAAGTAAATAGCATGACTGGTAGAATCAGTATTCATAGAATTATTTGTCAAATAGGAAAATTGCATTAAAATGCACGTGTGCACATACATACACACACTTTAAAGATCCTCTAAAGTTTTTTCTACTCTTTGCATTACAACATTGAATATACCTAGAATGGGAAACTATCTCTCTAATGTCAAGGAAAATTATAAGTGACCTGCCAGTTCTATAATTAAAAAAAGAAAAGAGAATCTTTACAAATATTTTTTTCTGTTCTTATGTGTTTTTCCCTCAAAAAGATGTAAAGATGAAAATCTTCTTTGAAGAAATTGCAGGTGCAAAATCAAAATTCAACAGATTTTACTGAGAGGTAGATGAGAGGTGAATTTGGATTGAAAAGAATTCTATTCTCACAATCCAAACATTGGGAACAAGTAAAGGTAACTAGATTGCACTTGATTGATCATATGTTGAGAAATAAATAATCTCAAATGAGTTTTATCTCTTAACAAAATAATACAGTCAAAATTAATTCCAATTCTTCTAATTCTTGATTATTGTAAACATTTTAATCAGAAGTGGTTCTGTGCTACAGTTTCTTTTAATCAATTCACCTGCCCATTTTATCTACCTATATTTTAAACTTCAGAATAAACCAGAATAGATTCAAATCCACCTTAATAGAAAGCTATGTAGGTCACAAAAAACACTCAAGTTTATTTCCCTGTTGTGCTCTTTACAAAAATAATATCAAAATAAAAGGAAAATAAACCTTTAATCTGGTCTAAAAACAAAATATAAATTACAGACAGTCAAGCACCAATTTTGGAGGGAAAAGCAAACCCATGCGGACTTAGTTGTAAACAAACCACGTAATTAAAAAAATGCATTTGTCAACCGATGGCAATTTAAAAAAAATCTGATTTACTATAAAAGCAGGTAACAAAATCTTCCACGCCAGAAAAGACTACATCAAACACCCAGAAGACATGACAGACCACTGCAACTAGGAAGACTGTGGATAAACACATTAATCAACGGAAGATGGTAATAGGCAACCAGCCTAAAACACGTATTACCCAAAATCTTCCAACATATCAACGTAACCAATGGGTCAAGCTACAATTCGCTGCTTAGTACATAAGAACACTGACAGAGACACATTCACTCATGGATCAGCCACAATGAGTAAATCAAGATTCTAGCTGAAGAAGTAACCCCATTACTATTGCCAGTAAACATACCTCATACATTTCTTTCTATATATGCTTTTTCTCATGCAAGAAAATGTTCGTCTACGTACACCTGCACACAACAAACTTTGCTTAATATTTTGTAATTAATATTTTGTAATTGTTGCTGTAAAATTGTTGTCAACTTTTATTTGTGTTTTCAGGACCCTGTTACTCCCACACCCTTTTGTATTTCTCCCTTCATTCATTCCTTTACCTCTCTTAGTTGATCTAGGCATGCAAAAGAATTTTGCCCACTCTCTTTTTGAAGGAATCTGAACTTCACAACATCACGATGTGATATTTTTATTCTTTAGTTCAGTCTCAAAAAGAAGTCAAGTCGATAGAGGAAAAGAGAAATTTTTTCATTTATAAGCTGCCCCCCACCCCATCCCCAATGGTGAGTGGCAGTTTCATTTAAGGCCCAAACAACTTGACATTACTCTTTAGAATCTCGGTTGTAACTGATTGTAACAGATTTGACCATTAGCTATGGCTACTACATTAAGCCCTGAACACTCTTGCAGGGATAAAGGGTTTGTTTACTTCTTATTGAATTGTTGTGGTTGTGTTAGAAAAAGTAATGCGCTTCCATAGGTGCTGTGAAATTTTCCTTATCCATGTTTCGGTGTTTGTATGAATAGAAATATCTAGGAAGGTATAACCTAGAAAACGTTGCAAAGTCACCAATATTGAATGTCTGTGCATTTGGTAAGGGTATGTGTTAATTCGCTGCAACTTTTCTTAGTCTTCCTCCATTACCTAACTGCGTCAATTCATGTGCCAAGGGTCACCACTTTGATGTGAGCCAGTGGAATGAATTCTAGTCCCACAAACAAAAAAAGTTATGTGTTCACATCACATTGGTGCTACTGTTTTGTAGAGAGCCGGTGAAAATGAATTCCGGTCACTCAAACAAAGATAGCTACATGTTCAACTCACATCAGAATCAATCAGTTTGTAGGGGGTTGGTGAAATGTATTCCGACCGGTGGAAAATGCATGCTGACCCTGCTAACAATATTGGGGATGACAATAATAAAAAACACAGGTTAGGCAAAAATGGAAGAATAACAAAAACAGGGTATATAGTTAATATCAACAAAGAAATTTATTCCGTGGTCATTGATCGGTAGAAAACTGTATGAATCAGGAAAGATGTCAATTACTCACAACCTGAAGACGATTGTCTTGTTTGTATCATATTCGGATAGTAGTCAGCAGCCGGGTCAAAATGGCCGGATGTTGTTGCATCTCTAGATGTTATCAGCATCTCAAGTGTTGGGCCGATTGATGGAGTCTATGTTCATCAATGTCATCATGCCACGTGTTGCCATAAAGGGTCATTGCATACAACGGGGACTAAGGTCGCCCTCCATGGTTGCGTGCGGGTGATGTCCCTGCTGCTTACATGTCGAGTGGTTGGTCAAAGTCCCTTCTACCTGTGTGGGTAGGGGCAGACTGACTTGTTAATTTGTATTCCCTTTTATATAAATGTCAGCTGGCTCCGATTTGGTATTTTTCTTTTTGGCAGTAATAATTTATGAACCTTCTGGAAAACTCCAAAGCACGGATGTATGTGTAAACACCACTCATGATTTGCCTTATCTAATCAATTTCTAAAGATTGTTTAATTATTTGTTCAAAATTATTTGTGCAAAAATTGTAGAAGTTTTTGAATTTGGATAGGAGTCTTTTACGTTTTTTTTTTATTGTTTAGTAAATTATAGGAGTTTATCCTATAAATGAATGACCACGTGATTCTCATTGCTTGCCTAGAAAATTATGACCTTTGAACTGTCACCTGTAAATTATGCCTCTAAAAATATCAGAAACATTCACCACATAGAGTGATGAGACTGGTAGAAGTCATTACAGCATAAGACATTTTAGGAATGAATCTCACTCCCTGGATGACTTGTAAGATAAAAGATTCCAAATATAGGGTGACTAGGAGTTGTTAGTAAGTTCAATTCTCACTGAGTACTCCAAACTTCTGACCTTATACCAAACTAAGCTAAGTTTAGTAAATGACCAATCTAGTAATTGTAAAGTGACAACTATGAAATGAGTAATATCTATATTTCAAGTTTCAGCCATTTTCTTTTCATTATTCTTGATAATAAGTTATACAATGTCTCATCTCTAATATAAGATAATTTGATTGGGGAACAAGCAAATGTATTTGAAATGTGATAAGACAAAACACAAGAGATACATTCAAGGTAGCAAGCGACAACTCTTTGTCATTTCCAGTTTTTTTACAACTTTTAGTTCAGTTCACCATTTCCTTCTTTTCTCTCTTTTTTCTATCACTTTTACTTATTTGTTTATTCACTGAATTGCATCAGTAACTTTTCTTACTCTGGTGCATTTTAGAAGCAACAAAAATATTTTAGTGCATTTTGTAAATTAAAAATATTAATTTAAAAAGCAATTTATACATTTTATCTCATAAAATGTCATTTAAATAAGAGAAAATTAATAGTAATTACTTTTTTATTGAGTAAATTAAAGATGGCAGTGAGAACATGATGATTTTTTAAAAACTATTTTTCTTTTTCAATGGGCAGAAATCTTTGGAATTAATGTTAGTAAGAAAAGATATAAATTTGAAACAGGATCAAAATAACTAAAACTTTTTCAGTTATGAAATGGAACTCTTCCCAATAGAAGTTCAAAATGTTATATGTATTTATTCAAAGTGTATAGAACAGAATTTCCTACAAATATAAGATAAGTTTTATAAAAGAGTTTCAAACTCAATCGTAATTTTCTGTTTTTAATGATCGAAAATAAAAGTTTATATTCTATTCCAAAATTTTCTAGTGCTACAATAGGAATGAATATTTTTAGCTGGTTTTTAGTTTACTTTTTCAAGGTGCACATAGTTACATGGTGTGGTGCAATAGTGTGCCATGACACTAAGCTACACAAACACTTATAGGATAATATTTACACAATAAATTGCTTTTCTTCCTACTGTCTTTTCTTTCTCTCCCACCTTTCTCTCCCTGGTGTCATGTTTAGCAAGTTAGTTTCAAAGAACAGTTAATAATATGCAGTGAATTTGATTTGCACTGGGTGTTCCATTAAGCCTTATATCAAATGAACCTGAGCTTAGTAAATGACCACTAATATGCAGTGAGTTTCGCAAATACTTTTTAAAGATTTTACAGTGGAACTAGCAAATGGGCACATTGATGGACACATAGTTTAGGAACCACTGAGTGATGCATTATTAGCTAAGAATTTAATTCATTCTGAACTGATTTATTTATTGTTCCCCATTTGGATTGATTTGGTTTAATATCTTTTAAATATATGTAAATAAATAAGAATATTCTTTTATTTTTCCCCTTCTGACATTATATTTCATTTTTTTCTTTAATCATAATTCAATTTTTCCATTTATTTACTCCTTTATTGCTTCATTCTTCTTTTTATCCCTTGGATATTTTTCTTTATTTTCTTTCATTCACTGATTTATAAATTCTTTCTTTCTTCTTAAGCATTCCTTTGTTAGAACAAGTGTTCTTATCTCTTTCATGCAATTCTTTATTTCTATTCATTTATTATTTGTTTGAATTTGTACTACGTTTACTTCAAGCCAAAGGAATTTAAGATTTAGGATTGACTAAAAAAGTCAATGATTAATTCGGAAAGGTGAGAAAGATTGAATTTGATCAAAACTTTTAAAATATTAAATGGTTTTTCAAATTATAAAAGTCAAATATTTTGGAAAGGTGAGGTAATTGATTAGCTAGTTCCACTGTAAAATTAAATTCTAAAGAAAAAATGAATAAAATAAAATAGATACAATTTTTCTCATAGAGCTTTGAAAAACTGAAATGTTTTACCAGTTTGTATCACAGTAATTTATCTTGTTTCCCTTTTTGTTTTTGGTTTCTTTTAAAATTCAGAGTGATCCTTTTCTTAATCTGGTTTCCTAGTAAGGCTAGAAAACCTAGTTTTCTCTATAATTTTTCAAGCCATTCCATTGTGGCAAATTATCCTGCCATGATGATATGTTGGTTTTCCTTCTAGTCCAGTTGCCATAACAAGTCTAGAAAGACCAGTCTTTCCTATTTACCCATATCTGAAGGGAGAAGAGATGGATTCATGTCTTTCCAATGGTAAGATAAATTAATATGATCATTAACTAAAAAAGATTTTCCATTATCTTTTTTCTTTTTCTTTCATTAATTTTTTTATTCAGTCTAAAAGTCATTTTTCTTTTCTTCACCTGAATAATAAAAAATCATTCATTCTATATGTTCACTCATTTCTCTTTTTCTACTCTTCATTCTTCCTTGTTTTTCATTTTGAATATCTTGCTTTGAACAATCAAAGAACAACATTGTCTATCAAAAACCAGATCCGCTCCAGAAGAGAAATGCCAAGGAATTTTTATTGGCACCAGTCACTATCTTGGCACAGATTATATCTACTTGATAAAATTCTACTTGATAGAGATTCCTCAGGGAAGAGAAAACATAATGATAGGCTGGAGATTTCACCACAAGTATTCAACTGAAAGTAAATGGTATCATCAAAATAAAGGAAAAAATTATTTAAAAAATAATTTTCCTAATAAATGAAAAAAACAAAAGTCTATTGGGTAATTTACCCCAAAAAGATAATTCTACTCCCCATTATTTTAACAAATAAATAGGTAGATACTGATGCCTCCATAGTATAATTTATATACATATGAAAACTTATGTATTTTTTATCTTATATGAAAACCAATGTACTTTATTTCATCTAAAAACTGATGTACTTTATTGTACATGAAAACTGATGTATATTGTATGAAAAGTGGTGTACTTTATTTTGTGTGAAAAGTGGGGTACTTTAATTTGTGTGAAAAGTGGGGTAATTTATTTTGTGTGAAAAGTGGAGTACTTTATTCTGTATGAAAAATGATGTACTCTATTCTGTATGAAAAATGATGTACTCTATTCTGTATGAAAAATGATGTACTCTATTCTGTATGAAAAATGATGTACTCTATTCTGTATGAAAAATGATGTACTCTATTCTATAGCTAAAAAATCAATTTGTTTGATTTGCACTAAGAAACTACAAATGTTTACCAATATACTTTCAAGAGTAGTATTTAAGATAATTTATAACTGTAGTGCAAGTTGTTAGAATATCATTAAATAGTACAAGGGAAGATACAGATCTGATTGCATCATGATACAGCAATTCTGAATGATCACAGATACTTCTCCTGAAATAACTTAGTCTTCTTAATAAAAATGAAACTAATTGATTTGTCTTTTTTACCTACGTGACTTATTTATTTTGCTCTCCACTGTATTTAACAATCTTTAAAAAAAAATCTTAATTTTTTTGAACAAATAAAATTTTTTTCTTTTTCTTGCTCAGTTCTTATTTTATTCCTTTTTATTTGGTATTTTTATTTCTTTTTGTAATAATAACATTTTTCTTCTGAGTCTGACACTTCCAACTGATTGTTCCTTTTAGTCTTTGGTCATCAGTAAAATAATTGAAATACTGAAAACATTTGCATTGATTGTTAAAACATTATTTTGTTTTATGAGTTACCCCAAACAAAATTCAAAATCTCCATTCATTGATCAATACAGTGATAACATTGTAGAGACAAAAAAAACTTAATGCCATAGTAGACCACAATTTTGACATAAAAAAAGCATAACTTATCATGAGAATGATGTATAGAAAGTTCCTTGCAGTCAATTTGGGTTTTTACAATATATCCCCTTTCTACATTAAATTAAATCTTGTAAAATATGGAATAATAAAAAAAATATAAATAACAAAATATTAATAAATACAAAAACTCATGGATTTTTTTTAATCAAGTGCACATACACTCTAAATAATTATTTCTCTTGCAATATAGATCTGTATTTGGCCAAAAAGTCATTTGCATTCTGATAATGCTAGACTTCTAGTGAAATCTGGTTTTCAAAAGTTTATTTAAAAATCTTTTTGGATTTTATACCTATATAATTAATTTGCTTAAATGTTTCTAAAAAGATGAAAATAATTATAAAAATCCTGATTTTAGGTTATCAATACTCATTTAAAGAATAAAAGTTGCCTGTTGTATTAAAGCAACTGAAAGCCTTAGGTTAGGAAACCTTGGAAGACCTAAAATTAATAGCACCTGATCAACAACCCCCTATTTTCTTCTTTATCTACTCAATGAAAATAGAACATTGCTGAAATTGGTAATAAGGCCATACATATAAATGTATAATGAGTTAGTCAAAATTAAATATTATGAGTTGCTTATTATGAAAAGTCACATTTATTTTCAAAAGACAGGCGATATTCATAGACAGTAATCTGAGAATGATTCTTTTATTGTTGACTTTATGATTTAATTCTAATTAACTTTAAACAACCACAGAATGAACAGTAAGTACAAAATTGTATAACTAATTGAATCTGATATTAATAATTTACAAATTAAATAAAATTAATAGTAAAGTTTGCTTTAATGTCCTGTACAAGTTGTATTGTCCTAGGTTTTCCATACAGTTTATATAAAAGAAGTTCCCTATATGAATGGCATTGTTTTAATATCTCGCACAAAAATAATTAATATGATCTTTTTTATTTTTTAGTTAAGCTAAGTTTTATTGCACTTATCAATTTATCTTCTTACTCTTGTAGTATGCTTCAGTATTATGGAAATTCTAAACACACACACACACACTATATATATATATATATATAATATATATATATATATATATATATATATATATAGATAGATAGATAGATAGATAGATAGATAGATATATTAGACTAATAATATATCAATAAACATGAGGAAACATTGGTAGTTATTAGTACTATTAAGCAAGTCCATATTTGGGATGAAAATTCTTTGTAGTTATTGCTTGAAACCTCTTTACAGGACTGTCTATCTGCTCTGTTAAAGACCAGACACTGACCAATAGATACAGGTTGAAATAAACAGACGTGAAGACAAATTTTGTGTGTGGATGAGAAGACAAGTCTTAGTTGTTAAATCTCAGTCAAAAGGAAAAATCTTGGTAAGAAAAACAGACTCTACTCCTGGCCATTATCACCACTATTACTACTCACTTCCTATCTATTACTACTCACTTCCTATCTATAACCCTCACTTCCCTCTCAACAATCTTTGCTCTACTGATTATTTACTGATTTCCAAACCTTCCGGTGTTTGTAGTTGAAAGATGTTTCCAGAAAGTCTGTAAGATTGTTTTGGGAATAGTTGGTCTGCATTCTGATAACAGGGAAATGTTATTTGTAAAAAATAAAAAAAACAAATTATGTATATAAACATTCATACATACATACGTGTGTGTGTGTGTGTGTGTGTGTGTGTGTATATATATATATATATATATATAAGTATATACTAATAGATATGATATCTTGCAGTGTATGTATAAAAACTCACCCATGTACAAATATATCTATGCCCATTTTTTATTTGTATAAAGTACTGTCAAAAACTTTCAGAAAGTGTGAAGTGACTTCCCCA
>CM042164.1:24489234-24494234 GCA_023376005.1 Doryteuthis pealeii
TTCTTGAATTTTCAGATCAAAACCAAATGACAACTGACCCTAGAAAAGGCAAAAGGTCATCATGCATAATTTTGTGCTCTGTACCTACAGAAACTCCTAATTGTTCAGAACTGCCCTTTATTGTAACACTTCTGTTAGTCAAAATAAACACATTAACTGAATCCACCATTTCAGGTGTGCTCGCCATTGTGAGTCTGCCAGGCCAGTCTTCATCTTGAATACTATTTTTAGTTCTTCAAACAATTTAGTCCATTTCTAAACCTTTTTTTGAATAAAACTTGTTTCTCCATAACCATTTCTACACTTTCTTTGGTAAATTTCACATAGTTTGCCCTTCTCAGCCACCAAAGTCTTGATGCCACATCTCTGTTTAAGCTTGGTGAACTGTGATATGTAATCATTTTAAACAGCCTCCAAACAAATAATGCAGAGTATACACTCATATGGAAAATTTTTTAAAAATCATTTTGATTTTAACAAAAAAAAAAATTATTAATTGAATGACCCTTATATATACAAAGTGTGTCAAAATATATTGAGAATTTTTGAACTTTTTGACACCTTGTATTCTGAAAAAAAAAAAAAACATTCCATTCATTAATTTTTTTTTTCAGAATACAAGGGGTGTCAAAAAAGTACCAAGTTTAAAGCTGTATTTACCAAGATAGAAATGAAGAATGAATGTAACCTTATTTTTTTCAGAATACAAGGTGTGTCAAAAAATTTTTAAAATTTCAATATTTCTTTTGACACACCTTGTGTAAATGTGTGAGTGCATTTACCCAATTCCACAGGCATCATGCAACACAAGATTAACTTTTTAGAGGAATAGCACTGGTTTGAATTTGGAGTTTTAAATTCTACTAGACCAGATGCTGTACCAAGGGGAAAAAAGCCTAGTCTGGCCAACTGTTTACCCATAGCTGGAAGAGGGGGGGGGGAGATAGATTTATGCCTCTAACAATTAACATTAACTGAAATGTAAACACCTTCGTCCAGATTCTGAACTCTGTTTTGTAATGTTCATTTCTTAGAAGGATAAGTGTTATGACATGAGTGCTTATATATACATATATATATATATATATATAAAAAAATTAAATATCAGAAATAACAAAATCATGTAATGCTAATTAATTTTCAATGAATAAGCTGAAATAAAACAAAAATGCTATTTAATCTTTTACAAAACAATTTCTTGGGTGTGTGCTTAATAATGGCTCTATTCTCTACATGTATATATATACATACATATATATATATATATATAATATATATATATATGAGAGTTGTAAAATTTGTTGTTTTTTAACACGTTAAATGATAATTGTCCTTAGTGTAGATATGAAGACTTTAATAAAATATTCTATGCTCTATTCTTATGGAATCTGTGAATTAATTTGCTAGTGAAATATGTCTTCTGATAATTAGGTGTGTACATATATATTTTGTGAAAAGAAAACCAGACATGGTAATAAGAGAGAAAAAACAAAGGCAATATAATGAAGGCATTTCTTCCATGGTCTTAACATGAATTCCATATTTATTTTGATGTTCCCAACTGCATCAGTGATTAGTTTGCTAATTTTAACAGTTAATGTGTAGATGAAAGGTTAAAACATTCTGAGCAACCTCAATTGTTATATATATATATATATATATATATATGTGTGTGTGTGTGTGTGTGTGTGTGTGAATGAATCATTTATTTAAAAATTGTCTGACTTTTTCAAGTCACTTACTTTTGGGGTGCAAAATATCTGTGGGTTATAAATAATTGAAACTAATTACAGTATGAATAAATATACCAAAGGGCAAAGGTGTGAATAAAAAAAATGATATTTTATTTAAATGAAATATCAACAAGTTAGTAATTCTTCTGTACATAGTGTATTTAATAATTTTTTTTATTGATTTCTAAAAAGAAACAGTTTTCTTTTTTTAACTTTTAATAATGTGGTTTGTTAACTTCACTTACAACGTCAAATTTCATAAAGTTTCAGACTAATTTAATGTTTAAAATGTATTAAAACTTAATAACATATGTAATACAATTTCCTTTTTTTTTCTTTTTTTTACTAATGCTCATTATGTTACTACTTTTTGACTAAAAAGATAATTTGACCTTAAATAATCAAATTAATTAATCTTAATTTATTTTTTAAGTGAAAAGGTGCGTGTAAATTGTGGGTCCCTATATATATATATATATATATATATATATATATATATATATATATATATATTATTTAACAGATGCATATGCTACATAGTTTTCATTACAGTTTTGTTGTGTTAAAAACCAATTAACAAATTCTGGAACACTCTGACAACCTAAGGTTGATAAATTGATAAATATTAATACTTCAAAAATAAGTAATCATAAAGAAATACTATTCTTGTTTGAAAAACATTTTTTTCATCTTAAACTTATATATATATATATATATATATATATATATATTAGTTTTACCTAGTACTTTTGGCACTACTAAGTGCCATGTTCAGGGGAATAGATGTCAATGAGCCATTTATTTGCAGTTCTATTTGTACACAGAAATGTGAGAGAAGGAACAAGTAGAAGTGGGAGTAGATAGGAAGGGAGAACTTGCAAAGACTGAATAAAGAGGCATAGGGACTATAAGAATTGGCAGGAGATGAGTTACATGCATATGGCTACTAGATTAAAAATTTATCTTATTCAAAGTAGGTTGGTTTTATATAAGGCTTCAAGAATTTAGAGTTTTGCTTATTTCTTTATTTATGTAGTATGTATGTGTTTTCACTATTTTTCTCTAATCATGCATGTGCTTTTAAGTGTTGAGAAATAGAGTTGTGGTTGTTAAACCAATGTAGGTACTTTCATTTTTGCATAAACAATCTCCTGAGGGACATTAAAATTTGTACACTACATTAGTTTCACTCAAACAACTAGTCAAGGGAGAGGAGTTATTACTGATGATGAGGTGAGTGGTTTTAAATTAAGGATTATATATACTTAATTTTATCTTATTATTAGGGTTGGTGTGAGGAATGTTGCAAATTATTTTTTTTTAATGCTATATCATTAAGTTTATAGTTGTTGTGCATCTGGTTGCAATAATATAGTTTGATATATTCAAATATGTTTGATGAAATTTTGTTCTTTGCATTTGGAGATGATATTTACTACCTACCTATTCCAACTTCTACTTGTTCATTTTCTCATATTTTTGGGTAGAAATAATACTTCAAATAAATGGCTCAATGACATTTATCCCCCTGAAGATAGCACTTTGTAGTACTGAAAGTACTTGGGAAAACCACAGTACCTTTATTAATAAATTCCAACCCAAAATTAAAAGATTGACCCATCAACTTAAAAGGATTGAAAAGAAAATAGTCAAACAGAAGACATATGTCCTGTTCAATCATATTTGTATAAAAGAAAAGAATGCTGTCTATATATATATATATATATATATATATATGTTTGTGTGTGTTTGTGCAGTAGCAATAAAAAGTCAAGCAAAATTAAAATGAGGAAGAAATTGAGAACTGCAAAGTATGTTCAATTGTCAGCTCTGATTTGTTTGGACAAAACAAACAGTAAATAACAGGATGTTGGTGACCTTTTTTTTGATCCCAGGTCAAAGGGTCAGGTGATTATTCAGAAGATGTCTTGTCACTTCAACAGAGTTCAAAATAACAGTGAATATCTGAAAAGTGAGACACAGAGAGAGACACAGAGTGTTTGGAGAAGAAATGTAATACTGATTTCTGACATGATGAAATGAATACAGTTCTGTGTCTCTGGGTGTTATCAGTGGCTGTCTGTGAATGGATAGAAATGAATGCTGTGGATTTCAATGTGTCAGTTCCTGAACTGAAACTTCATTAATAAAATTTGAAGATATTGAGGAAATTAAAAGAAATATAGCTTCATGCCATAAAAAGAAGTGTTTTATAGGTGGTTGGACCAATGGAAAATTTGCTGAAGTAAGTATGTTGACTACTATTATAAAGAATGTTTCATTCTTTGTTTAATCTCACTACTTTTTGAATCCATCAAAATAAAGCAGCTCTATGAAGAAGAAAATAAGCAAATAAAACAATTCCTATACATACAAAAAGCACCTTGTCCAATCGTTCTCAGATATCTCAAATCTATTTTTCATAAAATACACTATATCCGATAATTCTTCTGAAATCTCAAAGTTTTTAATTTCTCTTCATTAGCATTGTAATTATTGAAGTAAGTCAGTCAGTAAGTCAGTCAGACAGACAGTCAACAATTGGTTTGAGCAATGTGACTGGCCAAGCACCACTGCACCAGTGTCAAGACAACTGGTATTCATGGGAATTCAGAACAGTCCACCCATGCATTTGGGTGAGTCCATTCCCTGAGTCCTGATTGGCTGCTTGGTTTGTAGGGTCCTCTGAGGCTCCATAAATCCTGCCACTTTTCAGTGGTCTTTACGGCATCTCAGAATCGTATTGAGTTACGATTGTTTGCTGTCTTGTCTTGCCAATTCGACGGTAATTGGACTTAGTATTCTATAGTAATGTTGTGGTGGTCAATTACTTGACCAACAGCCAAAGGTCAATTACAAGAAATCTCATTATAGTGATATGAGACTTTGCAATTTTTGAAAAGACTGCCTAGGAAACTAGACACTAAATTCTGGATTAAGATGACAATATTTGTATAAAATAGCTAATAAAAAGCAGGGTACTTTCTTTTCCACTTTTATAATATTTAATTCAAATCCATACATTAGTAAAATTTTCATTGTATATATATAATCCATAAAAAATGGTACATTCTAGTGAGATTTGTAACTTAGAATGAAGACATTTCCAGTCAAATTTGAATGATAATTTTGTGGAATCTGAAAGTCATTTTTTGATCATCCAAACCATTGATATAACATAGATAACTGTGAAATACTTAATTCTCCATTCCTTCCTAAATAGAAACACAATATCATTATAAACTGTTGTTACAATAGGAACCCAGA
>CM042164.1:24496734-24521734 GCA_023376005.1 Doryteuthis pealeii
GAATTTTTTCATGCTCACTTCTAAAATTTTGTATAGCAGTGATCTTGACTTTTAAAAAGAGAACAATGCATCTTACCATGTTGGTTAGTCAATACTTGAATAAATGTTTATCTAATATGCTTTTTTCTTCTAGTTAAAATATCTGAGTGAAATTCTATTTCCAATTTAGAAAGACTTTCATGGCAACTTCTTTAATGTTGCAACTGACTAATATATGGAATATTTGTTTAGTCAAAAATGTCCAAAGTGGTACCAGCATTTAAAGTCAGGAGAAGATCTACAAAAGATGACCCAAAATCTGTCAACAGACAAGAATCACATTAAGAATTTTTGGCCATACAACTGTTAGATCTAACTGCCCTACTCTCAGGATATGGACTCTGCAGGCTTTTTTGCCCCTAAGCTGAAATCTATGAAAATGTGCTGTGAGAGTGGCTCATTGAATAAAAATGACTTCCAGAACTGGTAAAATATACTGGAACAGTCTATCAACTGTAGAGGGGAGATTATTGTGATGGGGGGACATGTCTAATTAAAATTCACCTTTCAAAAATATCTTTTTGCTCATACTTTGTGCATAAAGCCCCTGGTTAGAAAACATTGCCCATAAAACATACCAACTTATGAAGCCTATTATATATATATAAAAAAAAAGTTACATAAACCAAGTTGCAAAGAAGCTTATTATATAAAAAAAAATGACCCACAAATAGGTGGACTACTTTGCGCAATGCTAAAACACTGCGCATTTTAAACATTGTCATTGCTATTTTAAATCAGATTGTCTAAACATTGTTGTGTTTTGTTTTGACTTCAATTTCTCATGTGTTTAGCCTGATAATGATGGCTTCAAAGCAAAAATCTGATTGTGAGGCATCAAAAGAAAAGGATCATGATTGAAACAAAAGTGGAAATAATGAACTGTTCAGAAAGAGGTGAAATGCCAACAAATATTGGAAAAGTTTTCGCCTACAATTGTTCAACAATTGAAACAATTATGAAAGGACAACTGGAAAGTAATGAACTATGTAAAAGGCTTTGTCACAATGAAAGCAACATTTATCAATAAGAAATACACTAGTTTATAATTATCACTGCATTATTATATTTATAATGTCTTTGTTAAAATATAGAATAAAGCCCATAAATAAGCACACCCCTAACAATTCTTTTATAAAAAGTGACTCTTCTTCTAAACCAAAGACACCAGGATTTTATTATTTCTAGTAGAACATTATACAATCAAAATGGATATCATTAGGCATTATGTATTACCAAATTTACCACACTGAAACTCTAAAAGCAAAAATGAAATTTTATAATTACATATATATGGAATTTTATGGAGACGCATGGAGTAATAGTTAGAGTCATAGGAAATTGACTTGTTGACCCAAGTTCAATTCCTGGACAAAGCTGTTTGGATTTCACATGCTGCTAATACCCTTGGGAAAGGTATGAATCCAATTTTCCCTCCAACTATGGGTAAATAGCAGGGCAGACTGGGCTCTTTAACCATGTTCTAGGTAACCAGTCTAGGAGAAGGAAAACTCTGAATTCAAACCTGTTAAATTCTACTTAAGAAATTGACCTTGTGTCTCATCCTGCTCATGCGGAGGGGTTGATAAATATATGTATATGAAATTTTCTTATTTTTGGACTACTACTATATATTCATTTTTTTGCTTACTGAGTTTTGATCATATAACATTACACTAGAAATGATAATACCCTGGTATTTTTGGTTTAGAAGAAAAGTAACTTTTTATAAAAGAATTCTTAGGGTAGACTTCTTTAAGAGCTATACTATACATTATGTATTAAGACAAACATTTGAGTAATTGATGTTAAATTTGAACTGTATTTAACTTACATAAAAACTATTTACAAACAGATTCAAAAACATAACTTTTTTCTAATTAATTGGTAATTGGGAAAAAATATGAACTAACATAGCGTTCAAGTGTTATTATCCAAAAAGAAGTTTAACTCCGTTTAACTAAAGAATTACATTGACTTAGTTAAGCATAGGGTAGGGTCCTGATGACATAATTTGGATTGAAATCATGGTAGACACTTAACTCCTTTCCCTCTACTACTATTACTCATATTATATATATATATATATATATATATATATATATAAAGAAATCAGCTAAGGCCACAAAATCTACTAATGGGGTTATGAAATAATTTTTAGTATAATCCTTTTTCAATAACAAAACATTAACAATATAAAGTATAATGTAACTCACCAAATTTTAAATCTTTAAATAAATCAGTTCAAGTAGCAACTTACCTGGAAAAGACAAAAAGATTTACAAATTAAAAGATGCAACAAATATAAGAACAGTGTTATATCAATTTCATAAGTCTTATAAATGTGTAGATAAATTGGTCATATTTTCAGAAAACAGTGAGAAATTTGCCCTTATATAGACATGAAAGCACAAACTCAGTTTAATGATGTTGAAATCATTTTTTTGAATTATAATGCATTTTATCACAGACAAAAGGGATAAAAGATTTTCTTGAGGAAAGACAAAAAGAAAAAAAAATCAATGACATGGTCAGTGAACAGTCCCGATCTAAATGCAATTGAAAATTTATGGGGGAAATTTTAAAAAATGATCATTAAAAACTCCATCCACCAAAAATATTTATTAAATGGGATTCAGAAAAATTGAAACCACTTTGATAAAGAATATTTAAATTAGTGAAATTCATATCAGAAAGAATTAAAACTGTCAAGTAATTTTTTTTCTTAGAGATGTTTTCAATCTCCAAAGATTGAAAACATCTCTAAGAAAAAAAATTACTAGTAGATGAAATTACTAGTAGATGAAATTATTAGTAGATGAAAATATTATCTTCTTTATTTCACACATTTTTATTATTTGCATTTAAATATCAGTCAGAAGCTTTACACCTAAAGAAACAAACTCATCAATACCTGTATAACAGAAAAAATACATTTATTTCTGTTCATGTGTATATTTAATTTCACATGATAGACCTGGATATCGATCATATTTTTCTCATATCTTCAGACAGATCTCATGCATGTAAAACATTATTTCAGCTGTTGTCATGAAAATGAAAGCATGGTCATTCTTTACTCAGAAGAATATTTATATTGTGGAATCTATGCTAGAATAGATGTTTGTGAATGAAATAAGAAAATACTTCTTTATGAATTCAATGATGAACACTGAAACATTAACTTATATAAAACATTTTATTATCATTATCATCATCAACTTTTTAAGGGGCACAGCTCTTTGTTTGTTCACAAGAAATATCCCCCTCCAAGTACTCTACACCTGTGTATATATATATATATATATATATTAGTGAAATTAGTAGACCAGTTCTCATACCTAAGTAGCAATATCTTGTCTGCAGAGAGCAATGAAAATATGCATATAGGAAAGGCTATTGACAGATTCTTGATCATATAGAAATTTGATCTCTCTGATAAAATAAAATGGGAATTCTTTCAAGTTATAGTAGCATCAGTACAACTGTATAGTGGCACAACTTTCACAAAACGTTTGGAGAAAAATCTAGACAGTAAGTATACAAGGATGCTGTCTGGTGTCTTGAACAAAAACTGCAACTGTACAGCCATCTACCTATACAAACCATCGAATAAGACAAAGAAAATATGATGGACACTGTTGGAGAAGAAAGGATCAACTCATAAGTGATGTTCTCCTGTGGACACCTATATATGGACACTAGAGTATTGGCTCAGCATCAAAAACGTACATACAATGGCTATCGCAGACACTGGATGTTATGCTGAGGACTTAACAAGAGCAATGACCAATAGTTATGGGTGGTGAGAGTCAAGGGAATCCATACTGTCAGCATGACTTGATGATATATATATATATACATATATATACACCAATAATATTAAGGAAGAAAAAAATCACCTTACTCACAACTTTAAGTTTTTGATATAATAATTAAACAAACACTGGAGGTGTTTGTGGTGTAATGGTTATCATCATAGAAAATAGATGTGGTGAACCGAGTTCAAATCCTGGACATGGCTGTTTGCATTCCACATTGCTCTAATACTGTTAGGACAAGTATGAATCCAATTATATTCCCTCCAGCTTTGGATAAATAGTAGGGCTCTTTAATCATGTTATGGCAACTCGTCTAGCAGAAGGAAAACTCTGAAATCAAATCTGTTAAAATCTGCTTTAAAAATTGACCTTGTGTTGCATCTTGCTCATATGAAAGATTTGTTAAACAAACAGTAATTGTACTTATTTTAAAGTAATATATATGTGTGTGTGTGTGTGTGTGTCTGTTTCTATGTTTGTGGATAGATACACAGATGACAATAAAATATATTTATATACATAGATATATAGATAGATGATATATGATATTTATATACTAGATACTATACACATATATATAATACACACACATACACACATAAGAAAAAAAGCTACTGTGTGTTTGTTTTTGTGTGGACATATGCACAAACAAACACAAAAATGCAGAAGGAGAGAGTTTTTCAATTTTTATATTTCTATTTTATATATGTTTGATGCCAAGAAGACTTTTTACCATTTTTTGCAGAGGATCTTAAAACCAACTTTGGACTAATGATATAACATTTTTAGATATTCCAGTATATTCTTACTCATTTCTTTTCTTATTTTTGTATATTATCTTTAAGCTTTTTTCTTGCATATTTCTCTCCTTCCTTCTTTAGCCTCCAGGTGAAACATTTCTTATTTATTAAAGGTGAGTAGCCAGTCAGTTAGTCTACAGGAAAAACAAATGAAGAAATTATTGAAAAAAAAACCTACAAAAAAAATAGAAAGAAAAAAATAGTAAAGGTCCTGACAATGAAAAACCCTTTGGGTGACATATTTTGTTATTTACACATGGGAGAAACTTCAGTTTAAGAAGTATATGTAGTATGGAGAGCTCAGAGAACTTCTACCCCCCCACATACACACACATATATATTAGTTTATCTTGACATGTACATATATGAGGTGAGATCAAAAGACTGAAGCATTTTATCTTTTTATTTAAAATTCAAATGAAAATGTGTACACACACCCAAGCTTCTTATAGAATAAGTCCAGACAAGTTGGTGACCTTTTGAAGAATATAATGAAATCAGTCTCAATATTTTTGTACAAAATATTTTTGGAGAAAAACAGTATGGTGCAAGTGCAGCACTCTCTCTACTAATCATACCTAGGTCCATGTAAATTTTTCATGTTTCTTAACTGAAAATTCATCTCCACATTAAGATTTGAGAAGACATAAAGATGCAGTTTTACACCATATCAAAATAAGGGTTTTAAAAGTGCTTTGACCAATGGAGATCTCATTAGAATTTTGCTGATTATTCGTTAGCTTCCCTGTTAAATACAGCCTTGGTCTCATTACATTTTGAATGCTCCTCATATATCAGACAACAGACAGATTAAGTCTATTATACTTTTTTTATATGCTTTCATTGTTGTGGTATTAGTTATTTCAGTGTGGTATTGAAATTATATAACAACTGTACAAATTTGATAACTGTAAATGTATAATTTTCAAGGATATTTGGCCTCCATTTGTTTTTTTAGTGGTCCTCATCCCACCTCATCCTGATTTTTGCAGAGGTGAGATTGGGAGGTGACAGGTCAGAGTTCCATCACTTCTGAAACAAGCCTGTGGGATATGTGTGGCTAATCACTGATTGGCTTTAGATAGTCAAATGTAAATTGAGTTATTTACTTAGATTTAAAACGTCAGTAAAAATCCAGACTTCAAAGAAGAAAGTCAACTAGTTTGGGCTTATAAATGAAAGTATGATTCTTTTCCTCCATTGAATGAGCAGAACTGTGACTTTCTTTCTGAAACTGGTCCCAGGAAAAATGTAAGAAATAAACATGGGCGTTTTTTTTGTGATCAGCAATTGTGTCTGTTGTAATTTCCTGCCATTGGGATCAACTAACAGCAACCTCTTTGATATAAATGACAATATTATGTACTGACTATTTTCAGAAACAGAAAATTTAAATTACAATATTTTAATTTAGATATCTATGAAACTTTTAACAATCAAGTTGTGTTTCCTGTTTGGATGAAGAGAGATTAATTGTTTAATAAAAGAAAAGCAGTTTGTGGTCACAATAAAAGCGTAGAAAATGTTTTCAGAAATTCCTTATCTTATTCCCTTTCCCTGTTTGATTTATTAAAGGAGTCATGGGAGATGAATGCCTTAAAGTATGCACTCTATATTGAAGAATACATGAGCTGATTCAGAGTAAAACACTCTAATTGGAACAGTGACTTTTAACTTAGTAGTGATTTTGGGAAGAATGTGACTATGCTTGCTTATCACAAACAGAGCTGAAAAGTCACATTATGAATCATGTGACAAGATATCTGGTTGAATATGAACGTCTCTATCAGCAAGTGGATTTCATCTTTTCTTTGTGTCACAAGTGATTTAAAAAGAAGTTTGTTCTCAGGAGTTATGGAAAATATTAATTTTCCTGCACAATCAGTGACATTCGGGAATATACCAGTTGTCTACTCAGGAACAGTCTGGTTGACAAATTAAAAAGACAATTGATAGTGAGGAGAGACCACTAAAGAAATAAGTCTGGGCCAGTAATGCTACAGAAACCACCACAGTTACATACCTCAGAGGATCTAGAGAGGGGAGAGCATGAGATCTATAACAGGAATCAGGAATGATCTTATCCAAATGAATATGGCTTTGAATACATGGACTTCGAGACTGACATGCCTCTACAGAAAAATATATAAGAATGTACACGGTCAAAAAATCTATCAGGCCAGAATAAAATGTCAAGTCAAAATAATCCAGACGCAGCACACAGGAGATTCTTCTGATTAGATGCAAGTAGGGCTGGGAAACACTCTACAGCACCCAGTCCCTCGAAACAGAGGCTAGTGAGACCCACATATTCAGAAAGATCAAATGGTCAACAACCGCTGACAAAAATGCTTGGCAAGGGTTTGACATAAATATTGGGGGAATAATAAAGTTCAGTTGAAAACTCTCTATTGATGATGTTCAAAATAATTATCAGTTATGCAGAGACACAATATGGATATGTGGAATCAAAGGAAAGAACCAATATTAAGGAAAACAGAAGAGAAGTAAAAATTCCTCCGAAAACAACATTAAATAGAAAAGCTGGATGAAAAAGAACTGCTATGAGAACTTGGAAATATAATTTGAGCTATAATCAGGTCCTTCAAAAGAGCAGAATGAGCACAGACAGTGAAGGAAAGAAAGGGCAAAGAAAAAGTTGACTTTTTTAACAGACCCTTATGATTTCACAAATAAAATATTAGGGGAAAAACGAAGTGGTTACATGGAAAGTACCCCAGCTGAAATTGATTCATTTCTCCAAAACTAAAGGACCAAAACAGAGACCAAGAACTCACAGAAAATACAACCCAAGACTGGATGCTCCAATAGTGGGGTTCAACTTAAAAGTAACAACCTTGGAAGAAATTAGGGCAGCCATAAAAAACAAGGTCAGTCTCTGCTCTAATGTCCAGATGACACTTATAAATGCCTCAATTCCTTTGCACCCTTTGGAAGTTACTAAAGGTCATTTGGAGAAGAGGTAAAATAGCTCAACAATGGAAATACTTTGGCAGAATTGGGGTCTCTCTCTCTCTCTCTCTGTGGATAGATAGGCTTTCCCATTGAGCAAAATGAATCAGAGCCCAACTGTTTGGTTAAAGATTGGAATAGTTGGATTACCAGCATAAATGATTTGTTTATAGCATTGAAGACTTATACCAAATTGACACATTATTTAGATGAACCTATAACAGTCAAAAGGTGCACTGGTGTACCAAAGGTTCTTTGAAAAACACTGAATTCAGAGGTTTTCCTTCTCTTTGACTGGTTGAACTACCAGGACTTGAAAGGCTATCCTGTATGAGTATTTTACTCATAGCCACGTTGGGAGAATAGATAGATAAATGCATTTTTCCAAGAGCATTAGCCCAAAGTGAAGAGAAAATAGTCTCATCCATATTTAAAAACTGTTTCGGTATTTAAGAATCATTGCAGAGGTCATGAGTAGACAGTAATAATTATTTTAAAGATGGTCTTATAATCAAGTGGACAGTCACCCTAAATTTATGTATATATGTATGCAGATAGGTTTGCTCCAAGTTTGCTCTAAGCATTAAGATTTATTTCAAAGAGTTCACACTGAACTCCTCAAATAAAATGAAACATAAAATCCATAATATCATGGAAGATAAAAGAAAGGAGGAGAGAGAAGATCATGTGGAGGTGAGAACTGTTAGAAGAAAAACGAAGAAGAATGAAAAATAATAGAAAAAAGATGGTAGAGTCATAGGAAGAAAAAACAGTGAAAGATGAATATGTAAGAGAGGAGAAGACTAAGAGGAAAATAAATAAAAATAAAAAAAGAGAATAAAGAAGAAAAGAGAGGAGAAAAGAAGAAAAGAAGAAAAAAGAGAGAGGAGAACAAAGAAGAAAAGAGAGGAGTATTAAGAAAGTAAGATGTTGAGATATAAAAGATTGAAAAGAAAAAGAAGACAATGAAGAAGATGCCAAATTAGAAGAAAACTGATTAGCATTGTCTGTGAGTTCTACTGATGCCACAAGCAGGCAGCTGATAGAAGTGTAATTGCAGGAATTTCATCCTGATAGAAGAAGACTTATTTCTGCCAAAGGCAACTGAGATATTCCTGTTTGAAGAAACCCAATCGCCTAATATTGGCAAGAATCAATTACCAAGGGGTTTGGCTTGCTCATATGGTTAACTACAGCAAGCAAACAAGGATTTTGATGGTGGGTATGATTTGTGCAGTCAACCATGTTAATTTATTATTTTCAGAGCTGATGCTGGGGTGAACAGTGATGGTTCAGCCATATCTAGTAGTGGAATTACTGGGTCTTTTACTGTCTGCTGCCTGGGGCATGGATTTCACGCCTGTACCTTTTACTTTTAGATAATTTTGACAATAGAAACTGCCTGGGAAAAGAGTGCAAATCTTTTCATCGTCCATGTTTGACTGAAGTTAGCTGGCCACACCTTAAGCAAGTATTTCATACTTTGCACCCTTGCACAATTTCTAACTTACTGTTTCCAACCCAATGAATCAGTGTAACTACTTATAGGAAGGCATTTATTTTTTTCAACCAAAAGAATCTTTCGTGCTGATAGGTAGGGCCTACTCTGCTTGACATGAAATTCAGAATTTGAAACAAACTTGAGCTTTACTTTTGAACTGTGAATGCTGGTGGCAAATGCAAAGGTGCATCTAATGTTGCAAAGAGGAAAGAGAAGATGTGATATGAAAAGGAGGAAATATAAAAAAAGATAAAATTGAAAAAGAAAAGAAAGAAGAGGAAAAGAAAAGACAAAGTGAGATAAAAACAAAGAGATGATAAAGAAAGAACAATGAGATAGAAAAAGAAACGAAAAGAAAGATTATGGAAAGGGAAGAAGAAAAGGAAGAGGAAAAGAAATAGAAAGTAAAAGAGGGAAGTTGATAAATAAAAGAAATGAGAGAAAAATTATTTATAACTTTGAATTTATTAATAACAAAAATATCTTATTTTATTGTAATTATTTTCACAATTCTTTTATCTCTCTATCTCTCTCTTCTCTCATATATATATATGTGGTAAGAAATAGGAGTTAAAAAACTGAAGTTGGTGTTAAAATTGTTTAATTTCCTGTGTAACATTTTGTTCTTCACCCTTTGAGAGTTTTAAACACACCTAGAAATGTTTTGAAACAGCGAAAAAGATACTGTTGTTCTATTTATCATTATGACTATGCAAATGTGTTGTTTTAATTTCCATTACACAAGATGTATTTAAAATTCTGAATGTCTCAACATATTCCCATAATATTACATGTTCATATGTGATAAATGGAACAACAGTATCAGTATCTTCAATTGTGTTTGAAAATGCTCTTATAGTCAAATATTACACAGGAAATGAAACAATTTTACCACCAACTTCAGAATTTTAACTCCTAATTCTTAACATTTTGACAGATATTGTAACCAATAAAATATTCATATATATATATATATATATATATATATATAATACAAAATGGCTACTTGCTAATCAGTTAAGATTTAGATATCTTGCTAAAAGCAGATTTTTCTAAACTGTTAATTTAATCTTTTGATGTTATTCATATACTGAAAGACATCAAAACAAGAAATCTATTTGAAGGTTTTACCTTGGAAATTTAATAATTCTATGAAGTGTGAAATATGTCATGTTACTTAATTAAAATGCAACATATTTTGAAAGATTTAACCATGCACGAACTTAACAGAATGATGAAAAAAAAATTAAAAACCTATGTATAGATAATGTTATTTCATCTTGTTAATATTTCAATTGAAACAGAACTCAAATGTGCCCATATAAAAAGGTCATTAACAAGAACATTAAATATGAAACCATTTAAATTTCTTGGCTATGCCATTGAAAAATGTGGCAGATAAAAAAGATAAAGAAGAAAATATATGGATAATGTAAAAGAATGAATAACTTAAGTGTACAAGACTTTATGGATCCTTGTAGAGATCCTTCAATGTGTGGAGCCAGGATTGCTCATGTATACAATGGACAAATCTCATGATAAAGATGATAATGATGAATATTTCAATTATTATTCACCCCATGCAAAGGCTTTAAATCATGAGGTAAGGCAAGACTTTGAGATAAATCTGATGTCTATGAAAAACATACTAAAATCAATGTTTATTTTTATGCTCTTACAATGGATGTTAACAAAGTAACAACTTAAATTGTATTTAAAAAGACTGAAAGGGACATTAAATTAAAAATTATTTTTCCTCTAAATAGTCACATTAGTCGTTAAGACACTAATTCTAGCAAGTTTTTCATTGGTCAAAGCATCTCTGAAATATCTCTTTTTAAAAAATTTTGATGTGAAGCTGTATAATCATATTTATTTTAATGTCCTCAAAATTTCCAAACCTTGCACTTGAGATAATGTTTTAGTTTTGGAAAGAGAAAAATTAAGATAGTGCTAGATTTAGTAAATATAAAGGATGCTGCTCTTGCACAATCCTGTGTTCTACCAAAAACTACTGATCAAAAAGTATTGAGAATTGGCACTGATTTGCCAAGATGAAGCTTTGGTTCTGAGCAAAAACCAAACTATTTTTTTGATACAAATAATGTTTGATATATGGGAAATAATTATTTTGTCAGAATTTTTTGCCACATTGGGATATTGATCTTGTTATGAAAAAATCAGAAATCATCAATAACTTAAAATTGGTTGACTTTAAGACGTTTTTTATAGCACTTTTGCATTCCAAAAATGCTTTTGTAAACAAATTTTTAGGAGTAGACAAAAATAGATTACAAAAAGTCGCCATTTTAGCCCACCAAATTTGGGGAGCTAAAATTGACATAACTCCATTTTTAGAATTGGAAACTCAAATTTTGGGGATTGTCTAACTTTGACATAGTCCACACCAGGAAAAAATTTAAGAAAAATTGAAGGGGGTGGGTGATAATTTTACTTTATTCTTGATGATTAGACATGCAATTACCCAGATGACAGATCTCAAATAATTCATGATAATATGGTGAAAATGAATATAGTGTTAAGTTTGTTCCTTATTTGAAATTAAGACACAAATACTTGAAAATTTCCTTTTCAACAGAAATATCTTAAATGATTCTTGAAGATCTGTCTCTCTCTTATATATCTCATTATCTATGTTTTATTATCCCCCTATGGTAAAAAAAGTATCCATCTTACAGTGTTTAACAACTCTTAGTAATTTTTATGAGAGGCAGATAACTCTTTACCTTCCTACCTGCAATTAGGCTGCCTATGTTGTGACCAGGTGTCAAACCACTAAGTGGAAATTCATTTAATCTTAGTGGTCACTTGACCTTAAAAAAAAAGTAAGACTCCTGAACCAAATCTCTAGGTCTGAAAAATAATTGAATAAAATATTTATACAAAATATTTATTAATTTTTAGTGGTTTTCTGAGGGTGTTAGAGATCTCTGAACAAACTCAAAACCATCATCTGAATGCGCCACACTTGGTGGGAATAAACTACTAACCCATAGTAAATAAATGATAAAACAAAACTTCCTTTAAATACAAATAATTATCCTAAACTTTTGTAGTTAGATTGTTGCCATGCACTCTCCAGATTTTCTTCTTTGGAAGCTGTATTGTTTGTTTTACTAATATAAAACTCTCATACTAGTTTATTAGGATTTTATCTGTTTAAAAAAAAAAGATAGTTACCTTAGAACAGAGTCTTTATTTTACATGAACTTTGTAAGATGAATTTTAAATTTAAATTTAAAGAGAAGCTTTCAAAATGTTGCGTGATTTCCTCTGTATGTAATTTGTGGTTTTGTATTTAACTCAAAGTTTGTCAAGTAATTTTGGCTGGAAATTACGACTTTGGTAAAAGGAAGGGAATTTTAAAAAGAAATGAAAAACAAGCTGAAAGTTAAGCAAAGATTGAACAAAGAAAAATGTTACATTAAAAAAGAAAGACAAAAGTAAAAGTAGAAAGGAATGCTAAAAAGGGAAAAAAAACTTGAAAAAAATAAATAAATAAAAAAGGGAATTGTTCTTAAAAAGGAAGAGGAAAAGAACAGTTGTGGTGAAAAAAGTGGAAAGAAAGAGGATGTGAGAGATTGAAGAGGGTGGAAAAAAGAAGTAAAAGAAATGAGAGTAAAAAGGATACAGGAGAAGGGTGAGGAATGGTCATGAGAGGAGATGAGAGGAGAAGGAGGAGGAATGGTCATGAGAGGAGAAGGAGGAGGAGGAATGGTCATGAGAGGAGAAGGAGGGGAGGAATGGTCATGAGAGGAGAGGAGGGGGAGGAATGGTCATGAGAGGGGGAGGAATTGTCATGAGAGGAGAAGGAAGAGGAATGTCATGAGAGGAAGGAAGAGGAATGTCATGAGAGGAGAAGGAGGAATGGTCATGAGAGGAGAAGGTAGAGGATGAGGGAGGAAGGGAGGAGGAAGGCCATGAGAGGAGAAGGTGAGGAATGGTCATAAGAGAGAAGGAGGAGGAGGATCATGAGAGGAGAGGGGAGGAGAAGGATCATGAGAGGAGAGGGAGGAGGAGGAGGAGAGGGGGGAGGAGAATGGTCATGAGAGGAGGAGGAGGAATGGTCATGAGAGGAGATACAGAGAAAAAGAAGAAAACAAGAAAAAGAGGAAAATTAAAGTGAAAGAAAACAGATGAAGTTGGAGTTTAGAATTTTGCAGAAGAATAATGGAAAATGAGAAATATGAAGAAAAGGGATATTAACAAAGATAAACCAAGAGAAAAAATAACAACAAAAAGTTTATTCTTTTATTTGGAAAGATTTATCCAAAAACCTTTGCTTGAACAAAGGAAAGAAAAAAGAAAAAGAAGGTGACAAGGATAATGAAAATCAGAAAATCCTAAAGAGAAAAGTTAAGGAAAGAATAATTATTGTTTGACTCTCAATAAGCATTTCCCATTCAGAAGATTTTTTTTCTTATTCAATCTAAAATACTATTTTCCTCACGCAAAAGAAGAGAAAGAAGAAAAAAAAAAGTAACAGTTTCATGATATGTTTTGATGATTGTTTAAGAATCAAAAATAGTCTTTCCAATGAACCAACTGAAAAATCACAGAGAGGGGGAGAGGAGGGGGCTTGGAAATGCCATTTAACTGTTTTGTAGACGGAATCGAAATAAATAAAAAATATATACGTTCTCGCCCACCTTCTACCTTTACATTAAAAGTTGCTCAAAGCCAAACAAAATAGAACGACAAATCTGGCAGTTTAACATCCAAAAAAAACAAAACAAAAAACAAAACTTCTATTTTCCGCATTTACTTTATTGTTCTTATTTTGGATTCTTTTTCTCAATTTAACAGAAAATTCGAACATCTCTTTTGTTTCTGTATGTCAGTTATTTTCAGATATAAAGTGATTATTTTATATTTTTTCTCATTTCCTTTCATTTCCTCTATTTTGAAGCCATGATTTTCTGAATTTTGTCTTACAAATCAAAATTACCAACATGACTGCTCACAGCCACCAAGGGTGCCACACTTTTGTTCATTCAAAATATAATTGAACATCACATTAAAAAAGTTACTTCTATATAATTATGTTGTCAAAGTTTCACATGAATTTTGACACAGATTTTCAAAGAATTTCAGATTAAAGATTTTTTTTCTAAATTAACACAATGTAACTGATGTATATAATCAACTTTTTATAATAATATATTTTGTTTTACTTGGGAATATTCATACTGGAAAGGAATTCAAAACTTAACATGTTAAATTTTTAGAGATTGAAAATATTTCTGTAAAAGAAGAAATGAAGGAATGGGTATGAAAAAGAAGAAAGAAGAAGGGAAGGAAGGGGTATGAAAAAGAAGAAGGGAAGGAAGGGGCATGAAAAAGAAGAAGGGAAGGAAGGGGCATGAAAAAGAAGAAGGGAAGGAAGGGGCATGAAAAGAAGAAGGAAGGAAGAAGTATGAAAAAGAAGAAAGGAAGGAAGTGGTATGGAAAGGAAGGAAGGAAGGGTGGAGTATGAAAAAGAAGAAAGGAAGGAAGGGGTATGAAAAAGAAGAAAGGAAGGAAGGAAGGAGTATGAAAAAATAAAAAAGGGAGATTTGATTTGTTTTATGGCATATCTACCTCGGTGGGTCATTTAATGTTGACAAAATTTTGAAATAAATTCATTCTTAATGGATACTCAATTAAAAAAAAACACATTTGGGACCCTAACATGTACTACCACCCCGTGTTAGAGTAGACCAGGGAACAATGGTGATGAAGGGGTGTTCCACATTTCCCAGACCTCACCATCTTTCCCAGAACTGGAACCTCACCACCAGATAGAGTTTAACATAATTCCCAATACAAAAAAGAAAATTGTACTCCCCAAAAAAGAAAAAAAGAAGGGTAATATAATTATCTGGAGAGGGTGGAATGCAAGTAAGTCATTTGAACTTTTTTTAAATTGAATGTTTGGATAATTTACTAGTTTTCAATAGGGTATGTTTCCTTATTTCACTTATTATTGAATTATATCTGCATGCAGAAAGCTAATGCAGAATTTCATTTGTAATTTTATCTGTGCCAATATCACAAGATATTGTTACTCATTATGGGAATCCAAAATAGACAAGATCAATGGCAGATCAGATAGAATAATGGCCAAATAAAATTAAGAAGGTTAATGAAGTGCAACAAAAAGAATTAAGAAATTACCTTTCCATTTCCTATCAATACGAACACACACAGTTTGGATATACCCCCAAAGTACAGCACAAAGTAAATTAATTGCTGGTAGAATACACTTTACCATAAAGTGTGGTTATAGTATTGTGAAGGTTTTCTTTGATAATTCTCAGACAACCATCTCACTAATTCTTTATATATATATATATATATATATATATATATATATAAGTAAAGAAATAACAAAAGACTTAGAGATTTTGCAGTATAGTCTATTTCAGGGAGCTGAAAAATTACAAAATTAATTACAAAAATAAAAATTCTCTTCTAAAAATCCGTTGCAGACATACTGTTTGAATAAGAGAGTTCGTCTAGTGTCAAACTTGGAATATGTCTTCTTTTTTCAAAAACTGTTACATTAAGAGATACATGAATTGGTGACCGAGATAATTGTAGCGGAAGTGCTCATATTTGAAACTACAGCATAATTTTTTGCAACATCAAGGTTTTTGTTTTGAATTCATATCACAGGACTATAAATATTAAGAAAAAATCTGTTTTCAAATGCCTTTAAAGTAATAAAGAATTCATCATTCGCATCTGATGAGTCGGGAGAGTTAAACAATTTGTCTAAGCTCCCTGAAATATACTATAATGCAAAATCTCTAAGTCTTTTGTTATTTCTTTACTTATAAATTTACTCTGTGACTCTAACATTAAGAACACACATTGAGCTCTCAAACTGCGACAGGTTTTTAAATAAAAAAATAAAAAAAACTCTTGTGTTGTAAGGAAGATTTCTTCTCTGGACTTTTGGATTATATATATATATATATATATATAGTATTGTATATATAATTATCATCTATAAATCATACACTCATATTATTTTTTTTTTATATAAAGTTAATTTTCTTCTGAACTAAAGTTATCAGAATTTTATTATTTTTAGTAGAATATTATATGGATACATGAAGAATAAAGTAATATTCTTTTGTCCAAAGTGTCATTCACATAGTGTTAGTGTGTGTGTGTGTGTAGAAAGTAGCCATTTATTAAACTTAGCTTAATTTGGCACAAGGTCAGAAGTATGCTGCACCTAAAATCAAACTCACTAACAATGATCTGCTAGCATGGCCCAATGATATAGCATGGTACCTTAGAGTATGTCTAGAAAGTAATGCGATTGATTTTCTTTATTTTTCAAATGAGAAACCCTTATTGAAAATATTGTAAATATCTACATAAATAAGATTCTAGCTTTGAAAAGTTTACAAGATTATTATTAACTCATCTTAGTCAAGCATTTTTTTTTTTTTACTCCACATTTAGTTTTAGTCTTCTTAAGTCAGAAAGAAATTGTAACTTAATCTGCTTGTTTGTAACAGTAACTAATCCTGTAAGTTTAAAAAGTAAATCTAGAAAATGTTGATAGATCCTTAAAAGTTTTATAAACACGCTGATGTGTTCAATCACTACAAAAGATTAGATTTTAAAACTTTGGTTTATATTACTTGTTTTTATTGGTAGAGATCTGTGTTTGTGATAAACAAATTCATGTTTCTTATTGGTTTTTATGCAAGTGAAAACTAAAGTGAAATTTATAAGTTTGATTCTAAGAAGATTGCATTTTGAAAACAAACTACAACTGTCAATATTTTTATTACAATTTATAAAAGCAAAAATAAACTCAATAAATCTTTTCTTTAATTTTCACAAAAGAATCTTAACATGAAAAGCAATGTCAATTTAAAGGATTGGAAATTTTTCTTTTTTTATGTTCTTCCAAAATAACTGTCACTTTTAAAAGCCAAAGTTTGAAAGGATATAAAACAGTGTTGAATAACATATTACAATCTAATATAACTGCTGGGTGGGGTGCTTGTTTATTATGATTTTAATAGAAAGTATCTCTGTTAAGTATCAAGACTGGTTGAATAAAGAAAAAAGTTACATTATAGACTAAATTGCACATAAAATTTATCTTCTTTAAAATAGTTCCTATGCAAAGTCACACACCAACAAATCCATTGTTCCCTCAACTGAAAAATGTGCTGAAAGTCTTTAACTGACACTGCCATCAGTTGGTTTGTTACCTGCTCTCAATAATTCTCAAATGATAACCACAGAGCTGGATTTTGATTTTGGGAAGAGGAAATAGTCATAAATAGTCAGAATAGTAAGTACACTGAGGTGCAATAGGAATATTCTTTTGGATCAAAAGTTTATTCATATAGGGTATATTTACAAAGGGATTAAACTGATTTCTTTTTATTGATTTTTCAGGTTAGCAACCCTGATTGAAAATATCATCAATATTTATATAGGATTCTAGGTTTACACAGGTTAACTTATCTTCACCAATTTTTTTTCCATCTATATTTACTAAGTCCCCAGAGAAAGAAAACTGTAACTTTACTGTTTGTTATAACTGTAAGATGGAAAATTAAATATAGAAAATTAAAAAATCATTTTAAAATTTTATAGCCCTCGAAATAACAAAGTTCCATATAACAAATTTCAGCTTTGACAAATTTATGAATCTATCTGAACTAATTTTGGATTTAATTATTAAAATTTGATAAATACAGTAAGTGTTCTGGATATGACACTAAACTGCATCTGCTAGTAAAGGATCCAGTTCCAGTGCTCTGGGGAATGTATAGTCACCTCATTATTGCCATTACACCCAGATCCACTCTGACCGAGGGGTAATACCTATATTATGAGTCACATAGATCTGTTGGGAAATTTAGTACTAGATAGAAATATTTGAAATCCTTTAATTGTACAAAAAATGATTATCATTACTATTAAACAGTTGAAACCAAGGCACAACATTAACTCATGGCCATTGAAGGAGATTTAAATGTGGATATGTATGATATTTTACAATTGTTTTGTTTCTTGTTAAATGAATGTTATTTCTATAATAAACCATTAATTGTCTACTGAGACAAAATTTTGTGATTGTAGACAAGCAGATATTTAACTAAAAATACTTGACAGCCAAAAGGATTGAATTCTTGAAGCATGAAATAAAATGAGTGTTTAATTAGTTTCATGATTAAAACTGATAACTGAATTGGATTGGCTCCCAAACTGGTGGAAGTGAAGAGAAGGAGGCAGAGGATTAGAAAATTGACAAATCTCAATTAGCAGAGATTTTAAACTTCTTAGTTTGGCTTTGGTCGCAATAAGAATTTGGCATTCACTGCAAATGTAAAGTGAAATTATTAATGATGAAAAAGTTAAAAATAAATGCATTAAAGTTTCACTTTGGAGGAGAAAATTAGCTTAGATGATAATGACTTAGCAGAAGAAAACCAACAAATAAAATTATATGTCACCACCACTGATTCTTTATAGAAAAGGCATGAATTCTATCCTCCCTGCTATTAGCAGTCCCATTACCTGTCATCTTAGTGTGATCTTTTTGCAGGCTTGTCATTGGTGATTGATGTATATATTGACAGCCTATTTTCTCTATTATTATTTATTTAGGTAACCACAGCAATATTTTTTTATATTCAGTATCAATAAAGGCTTAGTGAGACCTCTAGAAAATGTTTCATGCTAAAGACTACTTGAAAATTAAAATTGAATATAAGTATGTAGCATATTGACTTTAATCACTTGCTTAAACACTGATTTCAATTCACAAAGCCTATTCATATAGTTTAAATTTATATTCATAATTAATTGAAAATAAATCAATTAATAAAGTTCTCTATAATTAGCATTTAAAAGTTGTCTCCCTTGAGAGATTATCAGACACCACATTATCATTATACAGTAAGTTGGAGCTTTATCCTCTTAGAGCATTTTAACTTTATTATGCTAACAAAAGGCTTGCTACAATGTGACATTTTTACTATGCTATGGTAACATACATACAAGATTCAAATCATTATAATACAAATTTTCATTTATCCAATAAAGCTGCCCTATAGAGCAAAGGTTAGCAAATTCATTTCTTAGACCATAATTACTGTAGTAAGTTTAATTCTCACTGTGACAGATTAAGGTAAGCATAGAAAACAGTTATGATTAGTTAAAAACTAACTTTTAATTAGTACATATTTTGTTTCAAGTCTCCTCATTCCAATATGTTCTACCCAAACATTTCATTTTCTAAACTACCTTATGTTTCTGTGTAAAATTTCAAGAAAAAAACCCAGTTATCTTGTAAGCTGCACAGTACTTTGCATCTGAGAAAAAAGTCACCAGATATGACCAATATGGAGGGAAATAGAGATATTTTTGGATGAAAAAAAAAAGTATTTTCTATTCATGGCAGGAAAATACTTTTGATTTTTCTTCTTTATCTGTCTTTATTTTCTGACTAATCTTTGACTAAAGTTTTAATATTCAAATGTGAATGGTTTTCGAATAAGAAATAGATAAAATTGTTGCATATGGTAGACATTTGCCTGATTATCTTTTACTATTGAGATAGTTTTATTGTTAATCCTGAAATTTCTGCTTGTGCTATTAATTTCCCTTGTATAAATTTAAATTCTGCTGTTCTTGGAAAATATACTCTGTCAGTTTTATCATTAATTCCTGGTGATTTGGTCATTTTTCAAGAGAAAGATGATGAGCTTGACTATTTGAACATTCAGAGATGTAATTCCCCTTAGCTATAAATGCTTACTTTATACTTTAGAAATTGCGTGTTTCAAATTTCCAGGAGGAGGAAGAAGAAGAAGAGGCGGTCAGCTTATTGGATTATGGGTGTGTACTTAACCTAACAACTTGCCATTTCATAAATCACTAATCTGACATCTCCCAGGTTCAGACAATTCTTCATTGTGATGGCTGTACTTTCTTGACAAATATCAAAATGCAAATAATTTTGGGGTCTTGATAAATTTCCCTTTCAAATTAACAGACATTTTATATTTTCTTATTTGTTTCAATAAAATACAATAAGGTTGGTATTATTCAAAACAGAAAACCAAATTAAAGAGTTTAATACTTTTCAAGTTATAAATTATTCAATTTCTCAGGAATTAAAATGTAAGGTTTTTCAGAAAATAATGGCAGATTTTAAATTTAAACATGTAGTAAAATTGGCCATTATTTCCCAAACAACCTAATAATGGAAATTGGTTGGTTTTATGATATGTCAAACATTGTTGGTCTATTGAATGCCTGAGTCAGTCATTTTATTTTTGCAAGCAATTATATGGTTGTAAATAATTAATGTTAACCATGTATAAACAATTATAGCTTATTAATACACATGATCTATACATAATTATATTGTTTCAAGTATTCCCATCTAATCCTAATAATCTATTATCAATTATATGATTTCAATTAACTATTGATATAAATTAATAATCATTTGTTTGGAAAAGCAATTCTATTTAATATTAATACTTTCAAACAGATCTATTGAACCTTAACAGGTACTACCACTCTGGATCAGGAGGGATAGAAAGAATGACATACTCCACACTCCTCAGAACTCTATGACTCAATATCATTTAGTATCATTAAAAAATCTTGTATGTAACTGATATTTGATTAAAAAGCACAAAAAAATGGTAGAATTTAGTTATAAATGACTTGAAAGATTTAGCAATTTTACAGAACAGCAGAAGTTTGTTGAGTTGAATACTACATTGTGCAAGAAAAGTTGCAAATAATACAGAAATACATGGTAGCAGAAGAAAGGAGGAATCTCAAGCTTCATTTATTGACAATCTGGAAGTACAGTATTTACCATAAGTAGGGCAGACACTGGCATTCCCATGACCTATCTGGTAATGTGTCAGCGGTTTTTGGCATATGTATGTGCTGACTTGAAAGATTCAGCAGCTTGGCAAATACACATATATGCACAGCAAGAACAATGTAAGAACAGTGAGTATCTCGATTGATATTGACCTAATAGTTATTTTCTTTTACTTGAACCATTTCAACAGTGAAAGTGTCATGAAGAAATGAAGTCCACAATTTGCTGTTTTCCACTCCATTTATTCTCTTGAGCAATTGTGTGAAGTTGCTAGCCCCATATCTGCTTTTGAATTTTTCCTTCTCATTGACCAGTTGTCTTTCCAAGGTTAAAAATCCCAGTCTGCACTACAATCTACCCATAGCTAGGGTGGGAAGAGAAGGATCCATGCTCTTTTCAAGGGAATTAGCATGAAATTAAATACTTATAGCCTTGTCTAGGATTTGAACTTGGTTCATCAAGTTCATTTCCTATGACAATAATCATTACTATAATTCCATTGCTATATCAAATAATTTAAACAAGTTAATGGATTTATTTTAGATAGAAGTCAGATTAATTAATATTAGCAAAATTTAGAAAAATGGTTATAAATGTTGTTAGGGATCAAACTCATTTTAAAATAATTTCTGGGTGAGATGTGTAAAGTGTTTCTGAGAGGCAAATTAACAATATTTTTCATGTAACTTCCTAAGAGACCACTAAGATTATCCATCTCTACCTGTTTCTCTCTTCAAGACAGGGAACAAGAAAACTCTTGGACAAACATGGCTCCCATGAATAAATAAAATCATTTGGCAACTTCCTAAAGGAAATAAATAAGATAGAACTTGAAAAACTTCCAAAAATTGTATGAGAAAAAGTCAGCTTGGACCAGGACAGCTTGAGATAGGTTTAAAAAAGGGTAAAGTTTAAAAAGAGCAAAGAATACAATAGATAATCAGAGCACCTTTGTTAAAAAAAGGCTTTGACTGGAATTATTTTTATTCAAATGAAGGAAAGGATGTGGAAAATCAATGGACAGAATGAAAAGACAAATAAGAAAAAATAAATGTAGGCTTTTAGGGTGGAGTTAGAAGAAGCAATAAAGAAACCATTAAATAATTTATAACTTACCTAAATGTTATACTGGTTATATATATATATATATATATATATATATATATATATATATATATATACTGTCAATAGACTAAATTGGTTTATACATTAGCACATTTTACCCCAAAGCTTTAATTTAGTAGAAAGAAAATAAAATAAATATATTTTAACATTAAACTCTCCCATCTCAAAGTTTTCTTTTAAATGTTGGTAGTAAAAATATACATATAATGAATATTAAAATTCATATTTGAATTTCTATAGGATGATTCTTTTAGTATATATATATATATATATATATATATATTACCTGAGAAAGAATTCATAGATATACTTAAATATATGTGAGGTGATTCTTTGAGAAAATAAATCAAGTAACATTATATAGAAATATATTCGTTTTTAAAAAAATCAAAGCAGATCTATAATTTTAAATAATAATCATTTTTGAGTTTGTCAATCTATCAAAATATGTATTTTTCTTCTTTGTTTATGTCCATTTTTTTTTTTCTCTCTCTCTCTCTCTCTCTCTCTCTCTCTCTCTCTCTCTCTCTCTCTCTCTCTCTCTCTCTCTCTCTTCTCTTTCTTTCTTTCTTTCATCTAAACTTGACTTAAAACTCCAAACATTTCTTTCTCTCCCTTTTATTCATTTCATTTAAAACATCCTCCCTGTGTTAGCTGTTAAATGTTTCTACTTGTTTTTACCTCAGATAACTTTTAAATCACTTGCTCACTCATTAAATTATAGTTACTTTAACTCAATGAATTTTAACAGGACTCTTTTTTTTACTAACTCATTTTTCAAGGGAGTGGTGATCCTATGACATAATTTTAGTCTGTTCTTCATTACTACCCACCTTTTTATATATTTTTTAAGTTCTGTCCCATGGATCAATCTTATAGATTTTAGGTTATGACAAGTCTGACCAGACTAGTAGTACACAGCCAACCATACATTGGAATTATATAATAATTTCAGTTTTCATTTAAAAAAATCAATCTCTTTCTCTCTGATATAAACATACCTATTAAGCTCTCTTATACATACATATATATATACTCAACAATAAATCTATTAAACTCTTTTGCACACACACACACACAAGCACAGATTTTTCTTACACTCTTCTTTTTATGTGTATTTATCTGTTCACAAAAATAAAATAAAAACATTTTATCATTTATTAAAAAACTTAATTATATATTATTTTTTTATTTATTTCACTGATATATAAAATCTGCTCAATTATTATTGAAATCTTATGTTTTATTCATTCAATCATGAAAAGAAAAAAAATGTTATTTTGGTTAGAAAAAAATCTGATTTTGATAACTTTGTAATTAATTCAGTTTGCATGGGGAATTCAACAATTTGTCTATCAGAAAACACAAAAGATAAATGTTCCTCTGCTGTAGATTTTGTTGTTTTATATATATATATATATATATATATATATATATATATACACTGCAATATATCATATAAAATTTTAATTTCTGAAATTCAAAAGAAAAAAAATTATCAAATTATTTGTTCTTCTAAAAATAATTATCCATATATTAATCATAGGCTATTTTTATTTATGACTAATGATCTGGACAAAAAGTAAAAATATTCTAATTGATGAAGGTCTTGTGTGTCATTTAAATTGAAAGAAAATATTTATCTATAAATTTCTTTGGAGATTTTCACTAGACAATATTAACTTGATAAGATAATATCAAAAATATAATTGGTAAATTACTTTTTTGTTTCATGGATATATCTTTCAGGGTAATAATTACTTTTTAACAGTTTGCCATTGATTTTTCATTGATAATGATAGCCAGAATTAATCCAAGTCTTGGGCCCTGTGTGTCTATTCTATTGCTATTACTCCCAGACCAATCAGAAAAGTAGTACCTGTTAGGGTACCATCTATAGTTCAAACATCTCTATTTGAGATTGTTTCAAATGATTTTGAACTATGTTGATCTTAAATATTGATATTGCAAATAAGTATGAAGTTTAAAATGATTAAAAACTTTGATAAGACACTGACTCTTAAAACATTGATATTGCAAATAAGCATTAAGTAAACACCATAGTCATGGTAATCTTTTGGTAGCTGTTTTTGTTATTTCAACAATAGATACCACCCTTAGAGATGAGTAGTAGTAATTTCCTGACTAAACTGTTTGATCCTGGCTGTTGACCAGTGAGATTCATCCACTCAGAATTTGAATGAAACATGTTGTTGATCCAGTTTTGGGTTCATCCACTTTGCTTAACTTCCACCATGCTGCTTTCCATGTTATCCAATGATGCACCCTTGTATGGCATGTATAAAATCTCCTACCCCTGAATCTGATATTCAATGATGAGCTTGAGAAAGATTACTGAATGATTATGGAGGCTGCTTGTTCTAAAGCAGAGTTTGATCTTTGCATTGCCAAGATTATGTACTACAAACACCATTAGATCTAATGAAGGAAAAAGGGTTCATACTAAAACATGCAAGAAGCAGATGGTATCCTGCAGAAAATCTTACAAATGTGGATTATGTAGATGATCTATTGCTTCTCACAAATACACTTTCACCAGCAGAATCTCTACAGAAAAAAAACTTCTGCAGATACAGGGAGCAAAATAACTCATTTGGATAGAGCAAATTTTCAGCTACAAAACCCTTTTTACACATAGTCCCTCTAAAATAAAATGCATGCTGTTTGAACAAAAATCTGCACCAGCAGACAACTAACATTTTCCCAGTAGTCATAAAGGCGTAATTGTCAGGAAATTGTTATATATCTTGCATTGGCGCAATTCATGTGGATTGAGACATGCTTCATTTCATGAAATGACTGCTGTGTTGAATATAGTTTGTCACTC
>CM042164.1:24529234-24626734 GCA_023376005.1 Doryteuthis pealeii
ATATACATTCAATCATTATAGTGGATAACAAATATGCAGAAATGAATTTATTTGAATTTAGTTAATTTTTTTTAAGAAAGTTTATACAACCTATGAACTTGTTAGGTTCTTGTAACAGTGATCCATGATGATATTAATACTTCTACTTAAGAAGGAGTAAAGGATTCTAATTAGCATTTTATAATTATTTCCATTATGACAAGACCTTGAATAATTTCAGAACTATGTTCAGTATGTTTACAGAAAAATATCATTCAATTACAAATTGGACAGAACATTTCTTTATTCTTTTAGTAAGAATATCTAAGTGTATTGGCCTCATAAGAATCTTGCTATATTGTACTGTCTTTGTGAGATCAAACACATTACATATATATATGCTTCCAAAATACCTAATATATATATATATATATATATATATATGCTTCCAAAAATCACAACATGTGTGATTTTAAAAATAATATTCAATTCTTTTCTAAACAAAATTTCTTACAAAAATTAATTTTCTTCTAAATCAATCATACCAGAATTGTATAATTTCTAATGGAACATTCTACAATCAAAATGGATATAATAAGTTATTATTTATTACTAAACTGTATAGCATTGAATCTCTGCAAAAAAATCTAGGAATATGTAACAGTCAAAAAATTAAACTGATTCAATGGAAATAAATCAAAATTCTTTAAAATAAATATTGCCATTTTGGCCTATAATATCATACTTTGAGGAAACAATTTATATACCTAATGAAAAGATAAAATTCATTTAAAATATGAAATGCTTAATTTTAAGTTTCAAATTTCATATTTTTAGATGCTAAAAACAAATATATATCTAATAACTAGTTTACTTTATTCTGGTTATCTAATCATTTTTGGAGAAAAATCAGTTGAACATGTAAGTCTAAATAAGAATTTTCAAAAATTCCAGTTTACAATTACTGCAAACCAGTCATTTGTAATTAAAGATTAATATATTACAACTTTATATCATTGTCTATAAAAAGAGTAAGATACTGAAGTATCCAATGTAATTTGTTTGTACTATAATTTGGAACAATAATGATATAGATCTTAATAGACACTTTGAGAATACTATGAAATTGCATGTAGAATATCTCAAAGAGAAGCCTAGATTTCAATGATCATGTATTAATATTTGCAGCATTCTGAAATACTCATAAGAATGAAGACAGTTGCATTTTCAATGAGTTAAAAATTTCATAATACTGCTTGCAAGTTGCTGGAGTGAATGCACATATTTTAAAGAAAGGAATTTTACTATTAGAAGAGAAATCTTATAAAAGTTTTTCTTTGAAAAAAGAAACAAATATTTTAGAATTCTTTTTCTCTTAAAAAAGATTCATTTCAATAGTGTGTTCTTTATAAAACATTAAATGAAAGAAAAGTAGATAAGAAAGATGATTGTCATTCTTAGGAATGAACCCCAGGCAAAGGGCATATTTATATAGTCATTACATTGTTCTAGCTGGGTGTCAGATCCGGAAAGAAAGAGGAAATTGCATGCTGCTGGCTTCGGAAATTATGGGATGCCATAAATGGATTTGTGTTTTACTTTGAAACTCATGAGACTTAATTAAACTTTATTTTATTTATAAACATTTTAAATAAGATATTTACAAATAAGAAAACTGTAAAGATACAATTCATCAGATTCCCCATCTGTTTATCATTGCATAAGTCAAAGACAAAGCCATAACCACCAAATTATGTACTTATTAATAGAGATTTGAGGATGTGGATGGCATTAAAAGAAATCTAATAGCACAACTTCACACTATATAAAAAAAGGTTTAAAAAGCACTTTGATCAATGGAAAACTATGTTTTGAATATGAAGAGTATTTTGAAAAAAAAAATTAATGTTTCATTCATTGTTCATTTCTATTTTGGTAAGTACAGCCTTAGCTTTTGAAACTTTTTGAACATTTCTTGACACCCCAAATCTAAAAAAAAAAAAAAAATAGTTACCTTCCCCTAGATTAAATAGAATTGTTTTATTAATTTACTCAGCTTCTGCTTGCAATGGTAAAAAAAAAATTCAGGACAATTTGCGATTGCTAGACTAATTGTAATAGAAAAATGCCTCTTATTCTGATTTCAAATCAACATTTTGCTTTAAGTATCTGTGATTCTCAAATGTTCATTTATTTAGTTGTAAACTTTTCCATACTTAAAAGTAATTTAAATCACTCCACTCTTCTTCTGACAACACCTGTCTTCATGAACTTTGATTCTCACACTTAAGAGAGTCAGTTGAATACTGGGGATCTGTACCCCAAGCAATACCTTCTAATTGCATTTAAAGAACGGGTGGGGTATTCAATAATGTTTACAATTATTTCTGAGGTGTGCCAAAAGCATACTTTTTGAAGTGTGTGCATTAAAAACACCTTTGTTTTAGTATAATACTAGACTTATCTGTGGATATACTATGGAATACATGCACAATAACAGTATGGTTTTAAACAATGAATAACAGTCTGTGATAAATCATTGCTGATTTCTTTTTTTAAAATTTGGTGAATTAACAATGGCACATATAACTAACAAAAATGAAATTAAAAAGAATAAAAACTTGAATTGAAACAATGAAGATTCAGTTTGTGAAGTAATTTGTTTAGTTTTATAGATAAATATATTCAGTTTATTTATGAGAAAATTGACTTCACTTTTCATGAAGGTGATTTGATTTCCAAAAAGGCAATGTTACCAGTTGAGTAAAAGGTCAAGTTTGATAACAAAAACAATTATAAAAGCTATCAACAAAACAATCACATATGAAAGAAAAGAAGTATATTTAAAAAAATAAAAAGATTGAAAATGAATGATAAAACATTGTTATTCATTTTCAGTCTTATTTTTTCAAATGTTTTTCTTTTTTGAATAATTGATTTTTTAAATATGCAAATTAGATAATTTTATGAGAAAATAAAATTGTTATATCTGACACATTATATAGCTGGCTACCCAGAAACTTGTTTTAGGTGGAAAGAAGCGGTTGTTTTGGCAATACAATTTTTGTATGTATTTACTAAACTCTTCTACTAAGAGCAGGATGTGACACAAGGTTAATTTTTGTGCTCAGTACAACTGGTTTGAATTCAGAGTTTTCCCTCTAGACTTGTTACCAAGGTTAAAGAGCTTAGTTTGTCCTACTATTTCCCTATAGCTGGAAGGAGAAGAGATGCTCTATGCCTTTCACAATGGCAGTAATGAAAAGTGTAACACAGTTTCATCAACGATTTAAATTTAAGTCACTGATTTCATTTTCTACACTAAACGTACCACCAACTTATGGAGAACTTACACCCAGACAGACAAATAGACATTCTCAGCTGTGACTAGATCAATGGTTAGATAGAGGAACAGAAGCTATGAGGTTTTTGATTCTTTCTCCATTGTTGATTATTCCTAAACAAAGAAAAATTCAAGTTTATGATTTTGTTTTATCATCCAAGTTATCAGTCCATTGTTTGTTAAATCTAAAGCACCAAGATAATACAAATATCTTTTACAATTCCAAATTTGGGAAAATAATCATACATTGCTTCTACATTATCTATACTGAAAACTTCTGTCAGATAGTTTCAATAATTCCTATTTGAAAAATATGAATACTTAAGATTATGGTCAGTTTAGAATTGGCAGTAGAGGTATAAGTCAGAAGGAACAAGTTTTCAGACTTGTGTATATCACTAGAGGGTTGCTCTTTTATGGCAAACTGCATATAATGCATAATTTGGTAAGTGACTTGTAGGATGAGAGTATGAAAACATGTCATTAGAGTTGATGGAGAACAAATTGGTCCTCACTGCCAATTTGAACAGCATCCCTTCTCTGAAAGGTGACAGCAGAAACCAGCTTTGGTCAACTATTAGTTGGAATCAGAGTAATAATAAAAATATAGCAGAAAAGCTTTTACTGTTTTTGAAAGTGTTATTATTAGATAAGGAAGTCAGAGACAGAGTTACTGCATATTATACAACAGAGAATCAAGGTGCCTAGCATCATATATTGGCACTTAGATGCGGACCAATGAAGATATGACTGCTAGAAGAGAGAATGAATAAATATAACTTGCATTGAATAAATAGAAACCTTAAACAGGCTCTCTACATGACTCCCAGGAATTTACGGAACCACCTCTGAGGTCTCAAGACAGTGAAGATAAAGTGGAAATTTATTATCTAAACAGTGGAGGAATATTTTTGCTGGATATACCTAAAAACAACAGGTATTCTAAAATTAATTTTGCTGAAAATGTTTATCTGTTGAAATTCTGGGATTAAATTTACTTTCTATACAGGGTGTACCTAGCAGAAAGAAACTCTCTCTGATTTAACCTATGAGTATAGATACTAAATCTCTATTTACCAAGACAGAAATGGGCAATAAGAGAAACATTAATTTTCTTCAAAATAGTCACAGAATTCATAGCAATGCTATGCTATTTCAATTGGTACAGCAAAGACATCTATGGATGTTCTGAGATCATTTATTTCAAGATGGCTAGTTTATTCACCAGATTTATCCCCTTGTAATTTCTTCTTCTGGAGATATCTGAATTCTTTTTAAACATAGGCCACAGAGAACTGATGAGCTAAAGATTTTATTTGTCATGAAAATACAGCAGTTCCAGAGACAGAAACACTGCAGAACTTTTAATCTAAGGTTTCAGGAAGTGTATATCTGGTGAGGGTAAGCATTTGGATGATATAATCTTGGAAACAATGTCATGATGCAAACAAAATATCAAATATTGTTCTTTCTGATAATAAAATTAGATTTTGAATATAATATATGTTGTCTTTTATTTTGTCAAACCCTGCAAATTCTTTTGAAGATGCCATGAGGGTATCTTCAATTAATTTTTTAGCATTTTTCAAGACAGGATACTCAGTACAGGGCTGCTACAGGTAATTCATTTTTTCAGATTAAAGTTACACCTTTTATCAAGGAGTAATAAATGATATATATATATGTGTGTGTGTGTGTAATAATATAATAACCAATGATGAGTCTGCTCAATACCTAAATGGGTGGCCACTTAGGAATATCAGGCACTTAAAGCAATCTAAGACCTATGGGCTAGACTAAGCCAATCTCAGTAAATTGTATTTATTGAAGACATTATCACTGTAGTATTTTCATTTTTATTGATTATATCTGTTTTACAATCTTTCTTGTTAAAAAATACACTAAACAGTTAAAATAGTATTGTTATTATAAAAGACAAATCCACATTGTCAGTAAAGAGATCTGCCAATTATTTATTTTTTTTGTTGGAGAGCCTATCTGGATGAGAGATCCTTTTCCCTGCAAGGAACAATTTATTTTATGTCAAAACTTTCTCCTGTGTCCAATAATCATGCATACCAAATTTTGATAGTTCTACATAAAACTTCAATTTGTAAATGACTGACAAACAAACCCTTTACAATTATTAGTATAGATCATGATATAAAGTAATATTAAGTTGATGATATTCTACTAAGTTATTGTCAGAATAAACTGTGAGATTTGGCATTTAAAGAGATAAGATATCAATACTGAGATGGATAAGCTTTGTTATCAATACAATAAAATTTTATGGCGGAATTTTCATCCACTCGACTTTTTCTTTGACTGTAAATCTAATTGGAAAATCTATTTCAGTTTGTCCGCATTCATTTTGTATCTATCTATATCTGTTGGTTCTTATCTATCTTTATTCATGTTTACCTATCACTTTCTTTCATGCTGTTTATATCTATTTATCTATGACTGCCCCAAAGTATTAGAATAAAGCTGTATTTACCAATACAGAAATGATCAATGAATGAAACATTAATTTTCTTCAAAGAATCCCCTTGGCATTCAACACATTTATTTTAGTGAGATTTCCATTGGACGAAGCAGCTTTGAAATTTATTTTTTCATATGGTGTTAAGCTTGCAACTATTTCTTTTAAAGTTCTTCACATTCTCAGTTCTTACTCTTGAGATGAATTTTCAGTTGAGGAAACAATAAAATGTTGCATGCATCTAGGTCTGGTGAGTATGGAGAGTACTGTACATTTGCCAACCTGTTTTTCTCAATGAGACCACTGAGAATAAGCACAGACTAATCTCGGCAGCAGTCAGGGTATCTGGACATCTTTACTTTTTTAACATTTTTAGTATGTCACATTGGTGTACAAATGTGCTATAGTTTAGTTTTTATGGGTGTTAAAAAGACTAAAACTGTATTTACCAAGACGAAAATAAACATTGAATAAAACGTTTTCTTCAAAATAGCCCCCTTGGCATTCAAACACATTTACTTCAGTTGGCTGACATACCAATTAAAAAAATCATCTCTGCCATGTTCTTTAATTTCACATAATCAAATCTCTTACTTTTGAGATGAATTTTCATTTTGGGAAACAAGAAAAGTTAAACAGAGCAAGGGTCTGGTGAATATAGAGGGTACTACTCTGGCACAATCTTGTGTTTTGCCAAAACGTTTCATTCTAAATTCAGAGTTTTCTTTCTCCTAGATTGATTTCCATACCAAGGTTATAGAGCCCAGTCTGCCTTACAATTTACCTATAGCTGAGGGGAGAATAGTTGGATTCACACCTTTCTGAAAGCTATTAGTAATATATGAAATGCAATCATCATTGTTCAGGATTTGAATGCTTTTGCTGAGTTCATTTCCTATGCTGATAGCTGTTAGGCATTGCATTGTAATATGAAAAGACATTCAAATGTGAATTCTTTCTTCTGGCCTCTTTTTACAATTCATTTTGGAGGTTGCATTAGTGGAATACCTTAAAAAAGAAAGCTTAAAATGTTTAATTTAATTTTAATTTAATTTAATTCAAGTCAAAGTTGTTCATTGATATTGATAATTAGGGCCCCATTCTCTTAGAGGGGTTGCACTTAACTTATACTGTAGCATGGAAAGTCCGAGATGACCAGCAACTGCACAAGTTTTCAGTATCCATTTCCAAACTCCATTTACTAGTCAAAGTGTTCCTTCTTGAAAATGCCTCTGCGTTCATTTAGTCCTTTGTCATTCATGACTAACCTATAAGGTAGCTGGGCAAGATTAGGGATTCCAGCTCCTAGTTTTAAATTCAGAGTAGTCCTTCTCCTAGATTGGTTGCATACCATGGCTTGTTAGCCCAGTCTGTCTTACTATTTCTCACATAGCTTGGAAAGAAGAGTTAGATTATTGCCTTTACTAAAGGCATTATTATGGTGTGGATACAGACAGCCTCAGCTAGAATTTGAACTCTGCTCACTACCTTCATTTTCTGCACCAATAATCAATTCAATTTAAAGACAAAGCTCAACTCAGAAATGTTGCAGAATATTTACATTCAAAGCTGAACATAAGCCAAGAGAAATAAGTAGATTAAAAAAATTCTCAGATCAGAAAATTCTGTGAACTGTCAAGATGGTTGACATGAAAGAACTAAATATTTTATGTTTGTTAATGGCTACATTATCCTAACAAGAAGAAATATTATAGTGAATTTACATTATATATACAAAGTAGGGTATTTGATTTTTTTTACAAAGGTTGCTGTAAGGGAAGAAGTCCATACCTTATAGGTATGAGCCTTCTTTCCCTACAACAATCTTTGTAAAATAAGTAAATAAATAAACTTTTTCTCCCAACTGAACTTTTATAGATGAATGTAAAAATAAACAAATACAATCTTTTTTATGAGAACATAAAACATATATTCATTCATTCAATAGATGCTAAGTGAGGCTGACATACAATGTATGAACAAAGATCAAAGAGAGGGATATACCATGACACCATGAAAAAATGTCCACATAAAAGCATTTAACTCTTTTAAAAGCAAAAAATAAGTTTAGACATTAGAAAAAGAATCCAATGCCTTTTTCAAAGAACTTGATATATCCTGGTGTTAAAAATATAGTTAAATATTTGATATAGCCAGAATTAATATAGAAACAGTTTACTCATTTATTAACATTTTTTCCTTATTTTTTTTTTTAATTTTGCAAGCAGCAAGAAGCATTTTATTTTTTATTTACACTGTTGAGAGAGAGAGAGAGAGAGAGAGAGAGAGAGAGAGAGAGAGAGAGAGAGAGAGAGAGAGAGAGAGAGAAGTTTTAAAAAGCACAAGGTATAAATTTATTCTCTTCCTTCTCCTCCTCTTTAATCATCAAAATTAAGACTAACCACAAAATTCTCTGGTTGGTTTGACTGAACCTCAACTGATACCAAACAATTTATCATAGTACTAATAATTTCCTTAAGGCCACTATTCTATGTATATTGATACATACCTCTCTATCATTTGTTTGTGTCACACTTTCAATTATGAATATACAAAGAGAGAGAGAGAGAGAGGTTGTAAATATGCAGATGTAGAAAAAAAAGAAAGGTAGATGAAGCAGCAGGGAAATAAATCTGATATTTAATCTATGGTGGTTGTTTTTAGTTAAACCTATCAAGTTTCCATAGGTTCAACTCATCTGACATTCATCAAATCTCTTTATATTTTTATCTACATTTCATTGAATCTCAAAACTATGACCACCAAATTTTTTGTGCTTACTAATGAAATGTTGTAGCATATGAGTTGGTAAAAATTCCAAAACTTTTAAGGTGTTTCATTTACAAAATACGCATAATACTAAACTGAGCCCTTTGTTTCTTCTGTTCATAAAATTAGCTAAACCAAATCTGCATATTTTTTCTTAACAAGCCCTTCTCCTGTTTGATGATTGTGACAATTTTAGTCACATGAACTTTTTTGTAACAGTGATAAGAATGTGAGTAATTGTCTTTTTAGCTTGTGAGCATCTGAGCACTCTAGTTTTATTGGTAATTTTTGATTTTCACATTGTTCATTATTATTTTTTTTTCTTAATCATATTGAGTAAACATATAGCTAAAATTTTCCTTGACGGAAAGCCAGACTTATGATCGGGTCACTGGAAAATCAATGTTATGTTTGAGTTGTCTAACTTTGTATCAATCTGATACACAGTTGTATCCCTTGTTTTTGGAGCTCTTCAGTTCTCTAATTTTGATTAAAGATGGTGGGCTGTTTAACCCGTGTATGTCTCTTTATTATATTGTTTGAAACTAACAATCAAGACTTAAAAAGATTGTTGTGTTTACATTTGTTGTGCCTCTTGGAAGTCAAAAGTTAACCTCTTGACAATGCTTATCAACTTATAAGTCCTCACAAAAACAGTGTTATTAGTTTAAAATCCAGCCTCGAGGATAGGTTTCCAGTTAGATAGTATGATTGTAATTTGCATTGATTCTATTATCATAATCAAGAAAAAGAGAACTCTCTGGTGTTTCTTGCAGAGGTCTAAAGGTCACCAGTTCTCTGTAGGATTGCAATTCCTTTCTGAATGCCCTTACCATCTGAAGCAAAATACTAATATATATTACTTTTCTATTAGTCTTTTAAATTATTGTTCCTTTGAGAATTCTTCAGTTGGTCAAAGTGACAGTAAGTCTCTGGAGATTCCAGCCTCTTATTTGCATTGCTTCTATATTTTTTGTTTTTCTTTATTTTTGTTACAGTAGTAGTTATAGAATGTACCTACAATAAAACAATATATTTCTGCTGTTACTACTGATAATATTAAATTCAAAATTGGAGTCTTTAGTAAGAACAATATTGCTAGAGAATATGCATATATTTTCAAAATGATTATTGATTAATAGCAGAGGTTCCTGTCATTATCTGTGACAAAGATTCAGAAAGGTATCAACAATTATATGTACATATTTACACAATCTCTCATGGGAAGGATGAGACACGAGGTCAATTTTTAAGCAGAAGACAGGTGGTTTGAATTCAGAATCTTACTACTTATAGACTGGTTGCAATACCTAAGTTTAAGAGCTTAGTATGCACTACTATTTACCTATAGTTGAGGATTGGGGAAAAGAGATTTATATCTTTCCCAAGTGCATAAACAATAAGTGAAATGGCAACAGCCTCATTCAGAAGTTGAAGTTGAGCAACTGAATTCATTTACTATGAAAATAATTATCAGGCCATACACACTTCTATATATGCTGATTTTTCATAAGTAAATGTTTTATTCGCTTTGGCCATCTACAGTAATGAAGAAATGATACAGAAATAATAAAGGATAAGTTCTTGCTGAGATTTGAACTCACATTCCCTCTACCTCAATAAATCCTTGTTAGATACATCAACTGCTCTTGCCATTGGTTGACAGAACCACAAATCTAACTTTTTGAACCAATCCTTTTCTCTGTTCTTGATCTTGGACCCATATCTGTTGTTTTATTTTTATAAAAATTTATTTATGTTTTTACATTGAAAATTGGCTGATCAATGATGAGTAATCTTAGATTATACTTGGTTCAGTGCATTATGGACATGTAATACAAGATATTCTATAGCAAACTTCAGGATAGTATTACAGATTTATTTAACAAGCTAACCAAAAGCCTTCCAAGTTCATGTTCTATCCTAGGTACAAGTTTTTAGATGGTAGAAGTTATTTCTGAATGGCCAAGAAATCCCATTCTCGTCACTTTATGAAGTAAGGAAAATGTGTAAAAAGTGAGGACTCTGATCAGTTCAATATTTGCTGGTGAAAATATTTGGTTATGGAATAATATTGATTAACTGATTTTTTAATCAGCATTGCCAACATGGAAAAAAAAGTCATTCTTAATTACTTTCTAAACACAAAAATACCAGTCACATTACTTATTGACTGAGACTTTGGCCCAAAAGGATTTTCCTACAGCTCCCTTTTATTGATTCTTATTTTTGGATAAACCATTGTCAACCATTTGTATTTTTTTCCATCTCAAATTTTCTTTTCTTTAAATGATCTTGGAAATGTGTAGGATGAAAGAAAATTGATGTAAGAATAAATAAATAATAATGTTTGACGTTTTACTGTAATAATGAGATGAAAATAAATAATATATTGCTATTATTCATTTTGTATTTTATTTTATAATTTGCAACTAAAAAACACTTAGAGTTGAGATGAAACAAAAATTGTCAAACTGCTACTAATAATAATGGTTGAAAATGAATCATATATATCAATAAAATTTCATATATATATATATATATATATATATTATATATATATATATATATAATTATATATATGGAAGTGCGTGGCATAATGGTTAGAGTCGTGGGAAATGGACTTGTTGACCCGAGTTCAAATCCCAGACAAGGCTGATTACATTTCACATAGCGCTAATACCCTAAAATAGTAGGGCAGACTGGGCTCTTTAACCATGGGTAGGCAACCAGTCTAGGAGAGGGAAAACTCTGAATTCAAAATTCCTGAGGTCAATCGTTGATTGGGTTTGTGGCATTCGTGCACCAATTCTTTCCGATTGACTGTGCCAAAAAGTGCGGATGGTCCAACACAAGCCTTCACCATTATAAACAAATCACTGTTCATTGTATGAACCCTCATTCATCAAAATCAACAAGAAAGTCCATAATATATATATATAAAAGTAAGTCGTCGGGGCGGCCTAAAGTCGTTATCAGCCAGTCAGCGAGGGAGTCTATCCCCTTTTCAATAGCGCTAGACAAAGGAGATTGTTTTTTAGCATCAGCTCCTTACTTTACTGCACATATCACTGTGCTACTCATACACTGAGTTGGCGAGGACTGGTATTGAACTAGGAACCTTGTGGTTTCTAGCCGATATATATATATATATATATATATATATATATATATATATATATATAGAGAGAGAGAGAGAGAGAGAGAGAGAGATAAATAGATAGATAGATAATATTGTTTGGTATATTCACAAATAAAGAATGCTCAATATCAGTGATAGAGCATATATATAAGTTAGGATGTGTTGACAGAGTCAAGTTGCTTGGTGACTGTCAGTTTCTTCTTTATGCTGTCATCGAGCCAACATCAGACCAATTTAGTCTGATGATCATATAAGTGAGAAACAGACAGTCACTAAGTACTACTGACTATGTACTATCCAAACTTATATATATATATATGCACTTGCATAATCTTTTATTTTCATTTTTAGATGAAGCATTTTCAAATATTATTATTATCATAATAATCAAATTTTGATTATTTTCTGCTTCATTTCAACTTTAAAATATTATTTTTTTTTTTAAAGTTGCAACTAGTACAAAATTAATAATACTAATAATAGTTGAGAATGCTTTATTTAAAAAATAAAAATAAAGATGCTGTTTATGAATTGGGCATAAATCAAATGTATCTCAAATCAAAGTCTTTAAAACTCACAGTGCCAGCAACTTTGTATTCCTGATAAAATCACTTCCAAAAAGTAAATAAATAAAACTCTAAAATGCAACTAGCATGATAATGAATGAAATTTCATTGGAAAAAATATTCTTATTAATTAGAGAGGAGGCATTCTTTTTACTAAATAATTAACTGTAAAGTTGGTATTCTGAACTGTGGCTACAATCTAACCTATAATCATTCACCTCCTTTCGAGGCTAATTACCATAATCTATCATTACCCATTTTGATCATCACCATAATTACAATTGTCAACAGAATTTTTTCATTTTGTTTAGTTTTAGTTATCTCACCGGCAAACATCAGTTGCCATTAAACATTTCAAGATATTTTGTTTATATTTCTTTTTAGGCATGTGACTTGATTATTATGTTAGTTTGTTTATATATATATATATATATATATATATATATATATATATATATATTATATGTACAAGGTATGTTCAAAAGTGGCAGAAATGAACAATGAATGAAACATTAATCTTCTTCAAAATAGTCATCTTAGCATTTACTCCAGAGAGTTTTCCAGTGACCAAAGCACCAATATATATTATATATATATATATATATATATATATATACACACTAGAAAAACATGAACTATTGGGTCACCCATTGAGCTCAGTGTAAATAGTTCTGATTAGGAAAATTCGCAAAGTGAATTGAATTTAAAAAAATTAATAAATAGGGCCGGAGAATTTTGAAAAATCATTAAATTCATTTTGTAAGATTTCTAAGAAAGGGAACATTTAACCTAATTTAAATTTAAATTTAAATGAACCTGATTCTTGAAATTCTATTAATAGCTGTATTGAGAAGCTAAGTTGTGGGGATGGATTGAAATTTTATGTAATATTCAAAATAATCCCTCTCTATTTACTTCACCACAATTTTAATTGACAAACAAAACTGCAGTGAAAAAAGTTTTGAAAATGAAGGATACTTCTTTGGGAGTTAAATTAACAACCGTCCCCCACAAAAAACCCCAAAAAAACGCTATTGACAATTTTTACTATGACAGAGAATGGAAAAGAAAGCAGAGGTGTAGGTAATAGCTATTTCTCTCACCTGCGGCTTTGGTGGTGGTGGTGGTAGGGGTCTAATACCTGTGGGCAACAGCTATCACTTTGGAGTAGTAATTATTAAAGACGGTGGTTTAATCTTCCTCTTGACTCACTAATCTCTCTCTGTTTAACTCAGAGAACGACTAACATAAATAAGTAGTTAATATATATATATATATATATATATATATATATATATATATATAGGGTAAATGGACCAGCAGAATGTGAAGTAAGAGATGGGTGAGTGTATTACTTAATTGACAATTATTGCTAATTATAACGATGAAAATGAAATTTATTTAAAACATAATTCAGTCCCAGAGCACAGAGTGTTTCTGCATGTATTTTATGACATTAAACTAAACAGGGAAAAAGCCTTTAGGAAACAACAATCGTTCATTTGCTCAGCTTTAGTATAATATATAAGAGAGAGAGAGAGAGAGAGAGAGAGAGAGAGAGAGAGAGAGAAGAGAAAGAGAGAGAGGGGGGGAATACAGTCTTGAAAATCAGATTGACATGTATATTCTTTTAGTGGTCTAGTTTAATCAGAAAAACATGTCAATCTGATTTTCAAAATTGTTTACTTCCTTCTCATGCCATAAAATTTCATTCCAAACCTTACTCTCACTCTCACCTATATATATATATATATATATATATATATATATATATTACAATATTTCAATTATAAAATTAAATGAAACTGGATATTAACAAGTCATGATTCTGAGTTTCACATAGCCAATTATCAGGTGAGTCTGTATCAACATGTTGGAGGTACATTGAACTCAACAGAATAGATATCTGTTCTCAATGCAAAATCTAAACCCCATAACTATTCACATGACTAATAATTTAGTCATATGGCCCCATTTGGTGTCAAATTACAAAGTAAATATTTACCTTCATCAAAACATTTAGCTACGAATTCTGATTTTTTATTCAGCAAATTGCCAAAATCCAGAAAACTTATATTTTTCTTCTAAGCACAATTTACAATTTTCAAAATAGACCACTTAACCTCTTATTCTCTCTCATACTTTTCTTTATATTCCCAGGTGTATGTAGACAGTCTTGTTCTATTAGCATATATATATATATATATATAATATATATATATATATATATATATATAGGGAGAGATACAGACAGACAGGAAAGCTTCAAACCATCTTTTAATAAAAGAGGAGTTTCGAGATTTGTTGGAATAAGCATTGCTGAATGTCAAAGGAATTATTCATTTGAACACAACTAGTATTAACCCTAACCCACATACTTCTAAAAGAGATTCCACTCCTAAAAAAATATAGCTACAGTTATTCTATCTCTTTATCATTTAAATTTACAATGATACAAACTTCTACAATTTTCCATGTCTATTTTTCAACATAATTACATCTCTATCATTTCTTAAATTAATCATTCTCAACAGCAAGTTGATTGTTGCTTATTATCCTTTTGATATCCTTTTCCATTACACCCCAATGGTTGTAATAATATTTTCTTCACTCAAACCTTAAGACATTCCTTGCAGCCACCACTATAAAGGGTGACCAGCTATTTAAAAATAAGCATCAAGGAACACAGAAAAGCTGTAACATGACGGGTTGATTTTAAATCTGGCTTAGCCAACACTTGGAAAGAAAAAGGACTGACACAGACCCATATAAAATAAGATTCACAGGTACTATAGAACCAAATGCCTGTGTGCCAGACTAAGCAAAGCTTAGTAAATAACAATAGACACACTAGGAAATAAGATGCCGGGAGAAAAACAATGCACATAATGTGTTTGGTTGATCTTATCAGCAAACCCAGTATAGAATTAAACATTGCCTGGCAAACTAACAGAAACAAATAAATGAATAATATCCTGAATATGACCCTAAATTGCATCCGGAGATTCTTCCCGGGTCCACTCTGACCGGGAGTGGTTCTACCTGTTAGGGTTCCATCTATGGTTCAAATATATCTATTTGAAATAATGAAGTACTGATGTATTCAAAATTATCGTGAAGATACATTTTTGTACCATATAATTGGAGCTAAACTGACTGAAAGAACCCAACAAGGGTTGACAGGTCATAAAACTAATAAACCAACTAAAGAAAATAAATAATCAATAAAAAGCAACCGAAGCAACTAATGAATAACAAAGAAAATTCTTTGCGTTTTGATGCAAGTTCACACGGAACATTCCACAGTAAATACACCAGAAGAAAGCCAGAGTTTAGATGGTCGAAACAATTTGAATTATGAGCAACATAGACATAGAAAAATAATCTGTCTTATAAAACACCGAATTACAATAATCACAGACTGACAAAATTCGGACAAGAAACATAGTCTCCTCACTATTCTAAAACGTTTACATTTTTTTCCTGTGACAGACCTGCTGTTATATTCCTGCTACATTTATTTCCTTTTCTCTGTTCCCATATTCTTCATCCTTTTTTCTTTTTCTCTTTTTTCACTTTCCCTACTCTCATTTGTACCTTTCTAGGAACTCTTCCTTCTATCTCTTCTCTTCTCCAACCTAAACTGACCCTTCCCACCAGCAAACCATGAAAGAATATATTCCCAGCTACGAACTTCGGGTCAGAGATCAAAAGATACATTATTCATGATTTAGCAGAGGAGGCTTAACTAGACAATATAGTGTTTTGTTTAGGCAAGGTGAAATGACCACAAAATCACCGCCATGACTATGATGAGGGCGACATTTTGGTTGTTTGGTAGTGATTGTTTATTTTAGTGGTCGAAAACTGAGATGGGGTCATGAGAGGTAGAAGAATGACTAGAGGCATTTGAATAGCATCAATAGCATGAGAAAGAACCATCCGTCACCATCCGCTACAGTTTTCAAAGACATTAGCTGATAGGCATAATAAAAAGCGCAACAAGAACCCTTGTCTGTTATAAAAGGTGGTCCATTCTTAATTAATATTACCTACCAGCAATTACCTTTATTGAATTGCAATTAGTAATTTCTTAGCTTCCTTCTCCTTTCTCTTTCATGGCACGTCAGACAAAAGCGCCAGTTGATCTTTTCTAACTTTAGCTGTCTGATTGATCACCTTAGTCTGAAGCTGTGTTTGGCAAATGGTTGAACCTGAACCATTCTCGAAAAATTTGTTCAATACTATCAGACAAAGCCAATAGATCAAGAATTAATAGATGATTTTGATCAGTCTTTAAACAAATAGGGAGGTGATGTCAACCATGTGAATAGATAAGGAAGTTGAAAACGAGTATCGACTGTCTCTAAACAAACCATGCTGATACTATCAACTATATGGAGAGATCACTATATAATAGTTCGACGTTAACAAACAAGAACAGTGAGCAGATGAATCTGTGCGGTCTCTCATTGTATATCGTTATTAAATATGTGATAGATAAGGATGTAATAAATGATTTTCCTCTACCCTCAGAAACAATGTGTGATGATATGAAGAAATCGGAGATGGTTTTAAGCTAACTGAAACAATAAATGCTATTGGAAAGAAAATAGATTCGGAAGATCGAAACAATTTATAAAGAAAATGTGCATTCAAACATGTTAATAGATAAAGAAATTTGGATCACTTACATCATCATCATCAACAACAACGAAAGCAAAATCAGATAAGTGCAAATGTATATTTTCACTCAGTAAACATAACAGTCAGGGGGCAATCAAAAGTGTTAGGAGCAAATACGTGACTAGCCCAAGGTACTGATAGTGCTGGCAGTCACCTAGGGTACCAAGTAGTAGGAGATACCTACCCAACTCATATTCATAGCCACCTTATTTACATATACAGGACATAATAATCAAATAATTCATTAAAAATGTGAATTAAATTTCTGAAAAGATTATTTTACCCGTTTATAACTTCACAAAAATCAATATTTTAGTCCCTTACGTATCCTTTTTGTTGAAATATGTTGCCTGCTAATTAACAGACAATTAGAACCTAGCTGAAACCCCAACCTACAGAAAGGATTTTAAGTTACATAGACAGAACATTAAGTTATCTGCCCCATTTATGAATTCAATATTTTACAAGAAGTTTGAAAATGCAATTGTACAAAAACTATTTTTAGCATTTACTCCAGTGAGAAAACAGCAGATAATATATATATATATATATATATATATATATATATATCGTTAGAGCCATTTCATTTCATGTATAGTATTATCCACCACTTCATCTTTTGGCTGCATGCAATCAAAGGATCCTAACACTATAAACATCAACGTTCTCTAATTTGATTTATATAATATCAATTTTGTTAGTTTTCTTTTCATTTTCTCATGTATTTATGTTATCTTCAATTTTCTGCAGTAGATAGCAAAACTAAAAAGAAAAAAAATGACAAGATTAATCAAATTTGGGAAAATTACACATTTTTAATGATTTCTTTTTAAGTTACATATATATACAAATAATATATGATACGTATTTCATATTTATAGTATTCTCAAATATATTATTTCGACGAACGGGAACTGCTATGTTGAAGGAAGAGGTTTAGGTTTCTTTGTTTAATAGTATCAATGTCAAGCTACGTAGGTTATTTCATAAAAAAACATAGCTAAGGGGATTCATACCTTTCTCAAGAGTATTAGTCCGAACATGATGGTAATAGCGCGACTGTAATTCGAACTCGCATACGATGATGTCACAGCCCAACACATTATCCACCATGGGAACGTACCTGAAGGGATTTGAGTGACACCAGCTTTCTAAAAGAAAGTGTACAGATAATCTGGAAACATGGTTTGTTTTAGGACCGTACGAGGGAGTGGGCCATTGAAGCGAGACGCAGAATAGAGGACTCTTCAAAAAGAGTTTATGACCTGATAAAGTGTCCCCCCTTTTGTCGTGTATGACTGAATTTGAGATTATTCTGTCTTTATTTATTTGAATTATAGTACTTTTTTCTCTAATTCTTTTACACATGTGTCCAAGTGGTTCCCGTGTTTGCTTTATTTTGAATTACTACTTCCAACAGCTTTTGGACTGCTGAATAGGAATCCTCCACTTTAAATAGAGACGTCTATTTTCTTTTCTATTCTATGCCAAATGTTGATATGTCATTAAATAAAGGAACCAAACCAAACGCTATTTGCATTTCTCTATTTGCTCCATTTAGTAAAACAGGAATGAACAATGAATGCAACATTATTTTTAATCAAAATACCGCTTGGCATTTAATGAACTTATACCAGTGAGTTTTCCATTTGTCGAAGCTCCTCTGAGAATCAGCTTTACACATGGTGCAATGCAACACCATAACGTTTCTTTTAATCTCATCTTCATTCTCAAATTTTACCGTTGAGATAAATTTTCAGTTTTGAAAACAAGAAAAGGTTTCTCAGTTAGCTCTGCTGTAATACAATCATATGTTAAAACGAAAACTACCAAAAAGAAGCTATGACATTGACACTGACTCATTTCGATTTCATCTAGACATCATCACTTTATCATATGAGTGGCTCAGCTGTACAAAATCTTAAATCTTAAAATCAAACAAAAATTAAAGCATCAGTCCCGATGCATTTCGATCACAACTAGTATATATGTGTAATACTACCCTGGTCACGTTCGTTCACCAAATGTAATACTACCCTGGTCACAGGAACCAAATGTAATACTACGGTGGTCGCGGCAACAAATGTAATACTATGCCGTTCTGCGGGAAGGCACCAAATGTACCAATATGCTGTTGCGGTGCCGAATCTAACACGATGGGTGTTATTTGACCCACAGGAAAGTTGAGGAGCTTGTTTCGGGCTGTACCTGAAAGTGACCAAATTCACCAATGTTGTTCCACAATTACAACGGACGCGTTTTTAATAATAAAAACCTTTATTAGTTATAAGGTGATAAAAATCATGTACAATCACAAAGGGGTGTCGAAGTTGAAGTGAAGTCGGAATTTTGTGGACTGACTGGCGATTTATGTTGAGTTCTGATTCAAATTCAGGTCTTTGAGTAGCAAGATGACAAAGCAAAGAAGGCAACAAGGGCTCTGAGACGGAGCTATCAATCTGCTATGGAAGCAGTTGTCCGATCTGGTCAAGATCCAGTTGTCCGATTTGACTTGGAACCCTTTTGGGACCTCTTTTATGGGCTCCAAACCCCTGAATTCAGGGCTCTGATTGGCCAGCCAATAGAAACGCTGGACCAGTGGCCCTACGGTGTAAACATCAGGAGGCGTACAAAAAAACACCCATGCGGTCGCATCTGATTGGACAGCCAATCAAAACCATGGCCCTGGGTTACACATCTTGGAGGGGGCAACAAGTCTCCGCCCCAGTTTCCTGATTGGTGAGGCACCTGATAATATTTTTATTATTATATAAATGGTCTTGTGCCAGACTTATCTGTCAGTTTCTATGATAATTCACAGGAATTGGTCTGGGATTACCTGTCGAATTGTTATTCTTAACTAAATCAACATTTTTAAGATTTAATCTTTAAACTGTCTTTGTTGAGTAAATTTTCTTATCTTGTGCAGTCTTCACAAGAATGACAACATATATATAAAACAGCTATTCATTTTATATCAACCGAATTTTAGCCTTTAAATTTTCTTTTGTTCGAGTAATTTTTCTTATCTTGTGTTGACATTACCCCATCACTGACTTGTACTCTGATATAAGTCGCCTGTACGACACAACTGTTATTTTTATACCCAAAAGTTAACCAAAATTGTTTTTTCAAGTATCTAATGAAATATCGCCAGTCAATACATAACACTACTACAGTGTTATATATGTAAGTATTATGTCTATTATATAGTTATATATTTAACTTACGATGCATCAAAAATGCGGTATTGATTCTTGGTGGAATGTTTCTGATTAAACCATGGAATTTGCACAGAGCCAGCAAGTTACAAATTCAATTCATAAATGGGAAAATGATCTTATTAACTAATATTTCAGTACAGTAAATTGATAAATGATAAAGTTTTTAACTTGGAACAATACTGGAAGAAAATGTTTGGCACGATCAGTCATCCATGTAGATAGTTTAGAAATAAGAATATTATAAATGATTTATAAACAATCAGTTCAATTCTGTCAAGCATTTTAATAGATAAGGAATACATGCTTTAAACCACTAAAAAGACATTGACAATTAATATTTCTGTACAGAGTTAAAAGAAACTTTCCTATGCCAAATGTTGAACATTCAATTTTAAATATTAATAAATAATCAGATAATATTAAACAAGTCACAAGAAAATTAGTTTGTGACTAATTAATTGTAATATAGATAAATTAATTAACAGATCTTTTGTCGTATTATGTTTCATAAACATGCTACAAAAAAAAAAGAAGAAAAAAAAACAACAGCTGTGTTACCAACAAAGTCTTCATAAGGTGATAACACTGATGAAGTAAATGTAGAACTATTTGTCTGAATTTTTTTAGATGGGGCTTTTGATAATTTTTATTATCTGGATTTTTCTGAATGTTGTCATTATTATTATATACACAACGTTTCGGCCGATTTAAAACTAAATAAAATACACACACACACACATTTATCAGGTAGTATTAAAAAGGGGATGCTGTTACTTCAATGAAATAGGGTATTTTTCCATTAATTATAATTAAATAATAATACACACACATACTAACACACACACACAATTAACTTAGCATAAGCGTGGGAAGCTGTTATGTAGTTTAAATTTTAAATAGATTTTTCTTCCTCACATTTGAAGATCAACAAAAAAGAAGCCCAGCACATATTAGTCGGTAGAGCATTAGGCTAGAAACCACATGGTTCCTAGTTCGATACCAGCCTTCGCCAACTCAGCATATGAGTAGCACAGGGATATGTGCAGTAAAGGAGCTGATGGTAGGTGTGGCGCTCCATCTCCGAGGCTCAAACCGTCTCCTTGGTCTAGCGCTAGTGAAAAGGGGATATACTCCCTCGCTGATTGGCTGATACTGACTTTAAGCCACCCCGACGACTTTACTATATGGTGTTTGGGATAAATTTGACATATTTACATTTGATGATTTTTCTCCGTAGGTTGGAGGTATTGATGCACACTACACATCATTTAAAAGCTTGGACCCTTCTTCATCCATATACGTGATGACAGAATGGATGACTGAAACCCAGCTGAATATGAAGAGAATAACTTGTATCATGATGATCTGTGCCGGCCATCAAAATAAAGAGATTATGGTTGTTGACCAATGCTCTCTGAACACTGTAAAAACAATCAAGCATAAACTGGAGAATTGCAATGGAGACTACGAGGCTGTAACTAGAAGAAAGCAACATAACAAACGATCTGATTGCATTCGTACAGCAGAATTCCTTGAAAATATGCAGAAAAAAGTGTTGGAGGACCCTCAGATATCTACGTGGAGTTGCTAAACACTGTAGACAATCCCTGGGTAACAAGGGATAGCCAATGGTTGGCCATATGTATGGCATCAGGATTCGGCACCCTGCCACACCTCTGGGAAAAGTCAAAAAAATTTTTTACGACTACACCAGTCCCAATGTTTTGCCTCCGAACTCCCCAGATCTTAACCCAATGGATTATTATGTATGGGGCACTGGTATAAAATAACTAATGCATTATAAAATTCATTTATTGATAAATCAACACTGAAAATTTCATTAAAATCGGATTATTCCCTGATTTTTGGTAATTTCTTTCCAATCAGGGTAAATTTATTTGGTAAAATATGGATATTACGGCAACTTTGCCAGTGCCTAATATTTTTCATTTAGAAGAATTTTTTGTATCTTTATCCTTCACAAAATATAAGTATAAATGAATATAAATAAACTTTTGTGTTAAATCTGTGTTGTTATTCTAACATTACTTGCAGTCATAATAAAAAATATTTACAGGGCCGGTAAAATAAACATAAAAGTAGGTTTGTCTTAATAATAGCGTCTTCCTAAATTTTTACTCACAATTATTTTTTTCTCCTTTGATCTTATAAATTTAAAAAATTAATAATTAAACTAATTTAAAAAAAATCTATTTTAAAACATGATATCAATTTTATTATTTATTTATTTATTTATTTATTCATTTATTTACAACCAAGGAAACAATTTTAAGTCACATTGTGTATGAATCTTGTTTACATTTTTTTTAGAAATCAAACAATTATCTTATGTTTAACTGGTTTAGTCTTCTCTCTGGGTAGAGAGAGAGAGAGAGAGAGAGGGCATCAGCCGTCAGTCATTGTCTGTTGGAAATGGGAGTTAATTTTCTCTCTCTCTCACACATTGATGCAAATAGAGAAAGTAAGACATATACCGAGTAGGTATTCTTAATATATTGAGAGGGGAAGAAAGAAACAGGTTATAAGTATAGACAGAGAATGGAGGATTGTTGACTTAAATCATATTACGACTAATTAGAACCAAATGAAATGGAATATTTTTCAAACATTAATTAGATTTAAGATTAAATCATATTTTGGGATGTATTTTATGTCATTAAATTCCCTAGGAAAAAAGCCTTTAGGTGGAAAAAGTTGATTCGCTCAGCTTTAGTATAATATATATATATATATATATATATATATATATATTGGTTCAATGCTAGAAATTAATTCAAAATTTATTGAAGTAATAAAAAAGTAGAAATAGGGATGAAGAATACATAGTGTTACTTTTTTTTTCTTCTCACATTTTTTCCATTTTTACACACGCTCTCTGATTAAAATCTATATAAAAGAAAATATCCCAACACAATAGTAATATACATCTAGCAATCATACAGCCTACAGTACGTGAGATTTGAAGTCATGTGCGAATATTTTAATGTTAGATTTTAAATCAGATCTGTTTAATAAGAGTACGAGCACTTGAAAATAAACTTCTTACACATTTTGTACAATCATTTGCCCAAAACGTATATATATATAAAAGTAATTGGTAATTTGCTTGAAGCATTGTTAAGTATGTTATGAAATAATAAAATTCGAAGGCAATACAATGCATAAAAATAAAAGACATATAAAACATCTTTTTGTCTTTATTTTTTACGCATTGTATTGCCTTCGAATTTTATTATTTCGTATATATATATATATATATATATATATATATATATATAGAGAGAGAGAGAGAGAGAGAGAGGAGAGAAAGGGGGAGAGAGAGGGGAGAAAGAGAGAAGTGGGGGAAAGAAAGAGAGAGAGAGGAATAGAACAAACTATTGTTCACTCCAGGTTAAATAGCTGCAGCAACTTAAGATCCTTAGATAACCCTCTCAAATTACCATCGTGTCTGTCTGTCTGTATGTCTGTGTATTAATGCTTTATTGGTTGATTTAGTGCATGATCGACTGCAATTTATAATGATTCCTGATTAATCCTGATTTCCATTTTGGATTGTAAATACATTTGATTAGAAGAGACGTTTAAAATTGAAAATGTGTGCCAAATCTGGACTAGTTTTTGTAGAGATGTTTTCCCTCTGGCAGAATAGAGGGTTTTGGCTAACAAATTGAATCATAAGTTCCTTTTAGCAATGACAGCACTTTTGCAAAACACAAATGAATGCAGCAATTACTGAACAAATCTTTGTTATTCATCCTATCAGTAAATGGTTGTCATTCTTCCTTTTTATCTTTGTAGGTATTTCCGCTTTCCCTCTGCCTATCTATATGCTGATCATATCTGCTTCACTGGTTTAAGTCTTATTCTTCTTTATTGAATGCATTGGATGAAGGCCAGGGTATCCATTTTTATTTGAAAAGGCAGGAGAAAAGAAAGAAAAAAAATTGATTCTTGAATAATGAGCTCGTCTTGAATACAAATAAAAAAAATTGGGGAAGGGGAATAGAGGGGGTATATCTGGAATATTTTTGTGCTTTATAGACCTTCATCAAAACATTGAAAAAATCAGCGTCTTTTTGTTTTGTTTTTACATACCTGGTCAATTTAGTATAGATATTATACTGTAGATTACAACATAATTTCTTTTCCCCTAGAATGTGCTTATTTAACAACAAAAATGGAAAAAACTGGGCTCAATTGCTTACTTTTATCTATCTTTAAAATATATATATAAAATAATAAGGTAGAATTGATATCTAGTTCTTATTATGGGTATTTTTCATATCTCCTTTCCTATTCTAGATTTATATCTTTTTCTTTTCTTTTTATTTAATGATTTATATTTTTATTTTACTTTGCAAATATCTCTTATTTCCGTTTGGGGAACTTACTTTTTTGTTTTATTTAAAAGAAATGACCAGTTTTATCATTGCGTTTTTAAATAATAAATAAAAACACCAAAATAATATCTAAAATGTAATTTTTGTCCTAAAAAAAAAAAGGAATATTTTCAAGCCTCATGATTGAGCATAGAATGATTTTTTTCAACAAAACATCCTTTAGTATCCTTTTTTAGGATCAAGATATATATATATATATATATAAATTCCAAATGATTATATATATAATTCTGAACATAAAATCGATTTAATAAATAGCTATATTTATATTGCTATATATATACATGGCCTTTTGAGAAAATATACAAACATCTTTTTCTATCATAAGAATTGGTTGTGGGGCTTTGATGTAACTTAGCAACAAAACATAAATGACTTTACCAACTTTATGAATTTGTGAAAGTTTTCAGTTCTGATTCAAAGCCGACCAGACGTCCACTGAAATCCTTTAACAAGTTGAGCACCTCAAAATCAAGGGAATCAGCGATTAACAGTGCAAGAATTAGAAAATTATTTGAATATTTTGCAGAAAGCATCCAGCTATTTTCGTTATTCCTTAATGCTGTTAATTTTCATATTTCATAATTTTATCTCTTTTTTTTTTAGTAAAACATCACATCACCCAGGTTGATCTATCCCCAGTTTGGATTTGTCTCCCAGTTGTTGAAATGGAGAAAACTGTGGATGAGATTAAGGGGACCGAGATAAGGCTGCTGTTGATGTTCCCTAAAGGGAACTTTGCAGACCATTTTAAAACATAAAGGGGAAGCACTTTGAAGAGAATTAAGTGACCATTAAACGAGGTAGACTATTTTTTACATTAATATTAATTAACTCAATCATTTTCGTACAGGTTATATAATAAACATGCGCAGCTACATGCATAATTTTATCAAACACACAAGAGATAAAAATGAAATCCATATTATCTCTCTGTATCTAATGCTGCCTAGCCACCAATAAATAATAAATATTTTGCAGTCTCTTATTTCTAATTTTGCTTTTGGCACCGTCCAAAGATATTTGTCAGTTTTAAGATGAGAAATCCAAAAAAGAAAATCTGATTTTGATAGTTTTACAAACCTTTTATGTTTTTCTACTGGCTGCTAAGCTACTCTCTTGGTCAGATTTAATACTGGATTCTCGTTTTCTTCAATCACCTTTTATATTTATGTTTTTGGTCTTAACGTTTATAGGTCTTAATCTTTCTCTATTTTTTGTTTTTTGTTTTCATGCAGTCAAGACATGAAATAAGTTAAATGAGAACTCTTCCTTGACAACACGATGGTAAAGTTAACAATGCATAAGGCTTATAACCTATAACTGGATATAATCTGTGAAGAGTAAAATAATCCTGCACTAAGCACCAGGGAAAAACGAACGTAGCTTATATGAGAACGTCTATGTAATTTAGATATGGAGAGGGGATAAAAAGTGGGGAAGAATTTTATTCTGAGAATAGTAAAAATAAAATAAAAACAGGAATTATTGCTTGATTTGACCAAAGTCAAGTTACTAGAAAACAGAACTTTGGTAGGCATACATACATGATATGCTCATATACACACACATGTACACACATCTTCTCCGCCACGATAAGGATATGACAGAAGGTCAATTTTGAAACGAAAAAAGGTGGCTTGGATTCAGATTTTTCATTTTCATTGACAGGTTTCCATGGCAAATCTAAAGAGACCAGTCTACTCTACTATTTACACATAGCTGGAGGGAGAAGGGTTGGGTTTGTGCATTTCCTAAGGTTAAAGTTTCCGAAGTTAAATCCAAACAATCTTGTCCAGCATTTAAACTCAGGTTGCTGAGTCCAGTCCCTACGATGATAACCGTTACGACATGCACCTTCACAACTGTCTCTCTCCCTCACACACACACACACACACACACATATATATATATATATATACACTTATTATATAGAATTATATTTATGCTCATTATTTAAGAATCATTTTTCTTTCTTTTCCCAAACAACGTCATCAATGGTTACTCAGGTTCATATTTTAAATATAATTTACTATAGGTATAGTTTAGAATATAAGAAGGATTTTAGCATCCAACTGATTTTTTTTCTAAATACATCAAATCTCTGTGCCTCTGCAAGTTTGTACAGCTGATACTTGACAACTGTCCATTCAACAAAAACTAAAACGATATTTTTCTATATCAATTGTATTTTTCAAAAGAAGTATCTTTAACCCAGATTAAGCGCTTGACTTAGTCAAAAGTAGAATCTTTGATGTTAACCGCTCAATGCCTGACTTAAACAAGCAATCCCATCATGCAGAGAACTTGTAATGGTTCAGAAGCTGTAGATTCTTGTTAGGGCAGATTTGAGGAATACAGAAAAAAGAATCGTATTTTAAAAATAGACAAAGCCAGACTGACCGACGCCAAAATTCAAAACCCCTCAAACTAACGGGCATTCTGAGAGCGGGGGAAGAGAAACATTATTTTTTCTAGTTGCAGAAGCAGAAGGGCATTGGCAGGCAAAGGGACCAGTCACCGATTACGATCCTCCTCGAACCGGGTGAACTAAAATACAAGTAAGCTTTAACACTAATAAGTCTTTGTAAAATTATAATGCACATATAAAGGACAATTTTTGTTACGACTCAAACTTCTTAGTTCATTACTTGTACTGTATTGCTTTGATGTTACATTTCACATAAAATTACCTCCAACAACATTAAACAAGCTTACATAGAGCTTGAGCTTATTTTTGCACGATATTGTATTCGATATCACGATGAGTAAAAACAATCTATTTACAGTCAAAATATTGATGTAAATTGAAACAAAATTGAAACAAAATTATATTCTTCGAAAAATTGGAAGTAAAATACTTTTGAAATTTTAAAAGATTATTTTTATTATTTCAGACAGAAATCTATTCGTCATGTTATTTGAAGGATTTCGTTTGTTCTTAGGGCTGATTTTCCGGGGCCTGAAATAACTAGCCTTTCTTTTCTTCTTTGTTTAACATTATTATAAACAGTGTCAGCAATTTTTATCTACATCCACATTTTAATGCGGGAAAACAAAGATTATAAAATTTAGTGAGGCAAAATAATTATTTTTGACAGTTCGAGTCAAGATATTGAGTTCAGCAAAATACAAATTACTTCTTCTGAGAGAATTTTTATAGCTTCAAAATTGAGTAGAGAGAACAGGTCTTCGGGCTGAGCCCGAAAAGCCCTATCCTCGAATTCAACACACACACACACACACACACACAATTATTATATATATAATATATATATATATATATATATATATATATATATATATGAATATTTTAGATTCAGACTATTAGCATCGAGTTGAATATCTACCTTTCTTTAGCCGAATCCTAATTTTTGCTTGACAGACCTTATCACTTTGTATTCTTTGGTTCAGTTAATTGCCACTCCCTTAATAGCTTGCATGATCAGGAGATAATAATGTGGCGCTAGTTGGTTCTGACAACAAAAGCCAGGATATTAAGATGAAAAGAACTCATGAAAAGCAAACAAGAAGAAAAAAAATGAACGAGACAGAAAGGAGAGGAATAAAAAAAAAACTCTAAATTAATTGTGAGGAATTTGAGGTTGGACATTCTGAAAAGCAAGACGGTGCGTGAAAAACTCTGGGGAAGTTCTGCAAGACATGATCCGTAATTTTGGTAAACATCCCTCAATTATTTAAAAGAAACATTGAAGCATTGAACAGAAGCTAAATTCTTGTATGCCAAAGAAAGATTTTTTTTATAAAAAACCCCAAGGAAAACAACCAAACAATGATGCTGAGATGAAAAAAGGAAAGAAAATGATTGTAAAAGGCGGGTAACGGTTAAATCTCTACAATTATGTAGATAAATGGGTAAATCAATAACGTCTTTAAACATTTTTTAGTTGGAGTTAAAATAAGGTGTGTATTTAGTTTGAAAAATAATGGCTTATTCCCACTTTACAGACACGTACTCATCCAACCACACATACACACATATGGGTACACTGACATTCATACATAGGAATGTATACACACAAATTTATGTACATAGAGGCATACACAACTATATATGTACATACAGACATATATAGAAATGTATTCGATGTCACGTAAAGGTTACACGTCAATTTACTTTATGGGTGCCTCCGTGCATTGGGGTAGCTAGAGTGTGTGCTGCCGGGGCAGCCCATGAGTTTGTCACTTCAAATTGTTACCCAAAAGTGTCACTCGGGGCGGACCTCTCGCTCCCTCCTATCTACGATACTGACTGGATAGAAACTTTTTTTCTTGGTATCCACGTGTCTTGAACTGACCATTTTATTATTCCTGATATCGTAAAGATTTGGCAGTGAGCTCTACACTTGGAATATATTTGTTTATATATATATATATATATATATATATATATATATATATATATATATATATATATACGTTTTGAAATATTGGTGGATGGTGTGGCGCAGCTCTTACAAACTCTACGTCATGAGTATTGCCACCACCATTGGTGGTGGTAATGCACATCTGAAAGAAACTCTATGGAGAAGTCTAATAGATATTATTCCACTTTTATTCTAATAAACCTATACAGGTTTACATACATAAATGTGTTGCCCGGGGCAGATCACCACTTCACCACCTCTAAATACGCTACTGCTTCCGTGGTGTAATAGTTAGCGAACTGGGCTGATAAACCATTGTTAGTGAGTTTGATTCTCACTGGGTGCCTCATATTTCTTGTCCTATGCTAAACTGAGTAAATGACAATATATATCATTCTAACTGAAGTTCATAGATTATCTCAATCCTATAAATAAAATGTTTATGTAGGTAATTTTTACCAATTTTGTTAACCAGTAAATTTTTTCTCAATGGGTTTTTTTTTCTTCGTCAACAGGTGTTTGGGATAAAGTTTGTTTTATCAAAGAAATACATATAATGACATGTTCACCCCCCTCTCTCTCTCTCTCTCTCTTTATATTATATCAATTTCACTCACAGCTTACTTGTATTCAAAAACTTTGTTAAATACAAGGATGATAGGATGCTCGTCTTACTACCGTGAAAGATAGTCAACTGCATCGTCTTTCTAATTACTTCTCTTCGACAGATAGACGTATCTCATTATCAATATATGTACGAGATTTATTCAGTATTTACCTAAACTGATTTGTGCAATCAATTTTTTTTCAGAGTAATCTCATCTTGATTTTCAATACACCTATTCCAACAAATTTTCCATTAGTTAAAACACCTTTGGAACTTTTGATATATGGTGAAGTCACATCGTCAGATTTTTTTCAAATATCCTCCATTTTCTTAAACCTTAACTTTGAGATTAATTTTGTGTTTAATAAACAAGAAAAAAGTCACACAACGTCATTTTTTTATAGAAAAGTACAGCTGGTTTGAATTCAAAGTTTTCCTTCTCCTTGACTGGTTGCCTTCCCCTAGTATTTAGCCATAGCTAAGAAGAAAACAGGTGGATCCATGCCTTTCTCAAGAGCCTTCATCCAGGATTTGAACTGGGTTTGGTTTCTTTGTTTATGGGTTAATGCCAAAACCTTCATTAGAGAATAAGAATAGTGGTCCTATTTAACCAATAGCTGGAATGATAAGGAGGATCATACCTTTCCCAAAGGTATTAATCCAAAAGTGAATGTAATAGTGTAACTGGAGTTCGAACTCGCTTACTACGATGTATTGAAATTTGCACTGATCGCCCTGACAAGTTCTACACATCTAGAATTCAGCATTTATTATAAAAATTGTCCTGCTGCACACACAACTTATTTGAAATTAGAAAATTAAAAAAAATTAAAATTACTATCGATATTATTTCATGACATCTCATGTATCCATTGCTATTTCAATTATCTCTAGCTATTCACACATAACATTATATATATATATATATATATATATATATATATATATATAAATGAAAACATGAGTAATCAGATATACATTTATTTCAGCTTGCTAGCTTTTTCAAATCTAATTTTGACATATATATATATATATATATATATATATATATATATATATATATATGTGTGTGTGTGTGTGTGTGTGTGTGTGGATACATTTTGATAAATAAACATCATGTGCTTATAGACGTCTCAAACTGTATATCTATATACCTTGTCAAGACTGATAATTTACATTCATGCACCATTTAGTACCCTTACGTGTTGAGAAACAAATGTGACCATAGTTTATTTTTATTTTTATAATCCTTACAGAATTTTTGTCTTATTTAACACTTTTAAAATGCAAAATATTTTCATTGTACAAAAAATAGCTGTCAGTTCCTTCTAAACTGCACAGTCATTATTATTAAAGTCATTACTCTTATATTTTTCAAAGTTATTATTATTTGTTTGCTTAATGTATGTCAGCAGTTTTAACAGCAGAAACCTTTCTTTATTTAAGCCATCCTTAGTTAAAAAAAAGATTTTTTCACCTGAAAAATAATAGCTTTGGGCATAGATTCGTGACCCATAAATTTCACAATATGTAAATGGATGTTTATTCATGCATTGAGAGAGAGAGAGATGGTCAGAGAGTGAAAAAGACTAGGTATAATTTATCAGGAAGAGAATGAAAGTGTAGAAAATGTAAAAGAAATTTATGGCATGTATTTAACTAAACCAAGCGTTGTAGCCATGATAAACTTCATCTTTTAATGCGCCCACACATATTGAAGCATGTACATAAATTTTCTATATGCTGGTACATACATACATTCTTGGATAAATACACCTCATTGCACTTCTATACATACACCATAAATATATAACCATTCTTTCTTTAACAAGTATTTGTCCCTACTCATTTTATGAAAATAAGTTTACTCCAAATGCATGCATTCTCTCTCTCTCTCTCTCTCTCTCTCATGATATATATATATATATATATATATATATATATATGATGAACAAAAGTGATAAGAAAAATAAGAATATTTCTTTGTAGTTATTTATTTTTTAACACCAGTCTTGAGATAAACACTACCTGATTATGGCCTAAGGCCAAAACCAGTCAGAATTACCAGATTTTAAAATTCTACTTCCGACATTTACATGTATTTTTCATTCATTCACAATATATATATATCAGTAACAGCTAATACGAGTCCCACTATTGGAAAAAAGGCTTTCCCTAAGATGACCTTGATTGTGTTGATCACTGAAATGTCTTACCAACAAACTATGTTATCTCACTTCTTTATCTTGTGGCAAGTCTTTTTCTACAGCACTTAGGATTTTTGAGCATTATTCTGTTTTTTTTTTGTTTGTTTGTTTTTTCATTATATGCAATATTTTCTTCTCACTATGTACATCTCTTACTTTAGTCAGCTCTTTTATACACACACACACACACACACATATATATATATATATATATATATATATTACACTATATAAAGAGCTCTATCTTTGAGATTGGGCATTATATAATGTGATAATGTGTAAGTTGTTTTTTACAATTTACATTTTAAGTATATACATGAATAAAAGAAAGAAAAGATACTTTTTAATAGCTTTTTTACTGATTTTCTCCTGATTCTACACAAAACTACAAATGTTAGTTTCCAGCTTGTCAGGTTTGTCTAGAAATTATCTTAACTTTCTTCTTAAACAATTTCAACCATCACTGGTCATTTTCAAGTTGAGATGTTATTACTTTTTAGTTCAGAGAAACTTTGATGTATTTGGGTTTTTTTCTAATATCTGAGAAGAAGTTAAATTCAGTCATTTACTAAGCTTATCTTATAGCACAAGTTCAGAAGTATTGGACACCCAGTAAGAACCAAAATTACTTACAAAGATCTGCTCACTTTGCTTGTTAACCACTACACTATGCTAGGAATACAATTAGTACTTACTAAGTTTTGTTTATTTTCGAACACAGGCATTAAATTACTTAAAGGGGTTACCCAGCTCAAAATTGAACAGGACCATCAATGCTTAACTTCATCTGAAGTGATCTGATGGGAAACAGGGATTTTAATGTGACTTGACCATAGTTCATGTGTTTATGATACAATAAACCAATCCAATGTTTGCTGTTATATATAGTTTGTGTTTGTATGTTTATAAGTAAATTAATTATTAAATCAGTAATATGTCACTTTATATATAAATACATATACACATGTGTGTGTGTGTATGTGTATATATATATATATGTGTGTGTGTGTGTGTGTGTATGATGACTACCTTTGAATAAAGAAAAAGGAAAACCTTTCCAGATTATCTGCATCTTTTACTATGTTCTCCAATGAAATTTCTGAAAAACTGTGTGACATCATCTAACTTCATAAGCTGGTAAAAAAAACTAACAAAACCATATAAGATTTCTGTTTTCTAAGGGAACCCCTCTCTCTCTCTCTCTCTCTCCCCATCTTGTACAAATTTTGTGAGGTAAGAAACAAATCATGCTTTTGCATACTTTTCATAAATTCTTCTTATCAATCATGTGGAAGATCAAAGACTTTTCTAATATTACAATTTGGACTTTGTTGGGTTCTTTTACAGAATCTTTGTTGCTTTAATGATTCTTGGTTTTTAGGGAACTGTGTATCTTGTTGAGCATTAAAAAATGACTAATGGTATATGTTCAAAAAGTATTGAGACTAAAGACTAGACAGAACAACCAAAGAAATGGATAGTTGTAGGGAAAGGACTCTCTGCAAAAAGCCTCCATGTGTAGCATTACTGTGACATCTTTCATCATAAGATAAACGAAGCCACCAGAAATAATTCTTGGTTCACTCTATATATAAAATATATTCTCATGAAAAAGAAACAACAATATTATTTTTTTTACTTATGTAAAATATTTGAATACATCTGTTCTTTTAAAAACTCTCAACATAGCAAACTGCATTTTAATTCAAAGTTCCAATACTGATAACATTAAAGAAAGAAACTCATTTGTACACAAGAAGTTACTATAGAAAAGATCAAGACTTTTATGATGATCAGAGAAAAGCTACAAATGATTATGTCTAAAAAAAGCAACAAAAGAAAGAAAACAAACATTTTTTAAAATGAGATAAAACAGATAAGTCTTTTCACTTGAACTGAATTTTTTTTCCTATATCCAAATAAAAAAATATAACACAGGAAATGTGAGAAACAATTCTTGATTTTTAATCAAAAATAAATGAAGCAAAAGAAATAGAAAAATAAATAGTTTGTTTATGTTCTGTTTTCTTTTCCACAAAGAAAGAAAGAAAATTTTTCAAGAAAAAAAATCAAAGTTTTTAAAATTATTGAGTGGAAAACATGCAATTTACTTTTCTTATGTAAATGCTGCTTTCTTTAACTTCTTGTCAGGTAAACATATTAACTTTTGATTTTTTTGGTTGGAAAATGTTTGTAGGGAAGCTGGAACTATTTTCATCTGTTATTTTCTCTTTTCTGTTGTATTTTTTTAGAACTTCTATTGTTAAAGAATATAAATAAATAGAAAAGACATAAAGTCAAAATTATTTAAAACCTTTGAAAATTCAACACCTTATTTCTTGACAATAAATCTTGATGGGAAAGCAAAAGCCAAAGAAGAAATAGAAACATATCTGGGGTTTCAAATACAATGTTGTGTGAGTAAAGACATTATTTAACTCATTCTGTTAATCCACTTGTTCTTATCTATGTTTTGTAATATACTTATCTCTATATAAACAGTGGGGAAGATTTTCATGTTTAAAGGTCACATTGAAAGCTATAGTCAATTGATAAAACTGAACAAAACAAAGCTTAAACTTTTAATCAATTACTTAGTCAAAATTTAAGCAATATATAATATCAAAAAGAAATGAAAATCTTAACTAACTTTTAATGACTTTTCAGTTACAGTCAAGTAATCAAATCACTAAAGTTCATTTCTGAGATGGGTAACCACTTGAAAACAGCAGGGATTGAAAAACAACAGTTTTGTGAGGAGAGGGGAGACAACAGAATCCTAAATAAATCCATGGTATGATGTTCCTAAACATAGATATTGGCATTGCTAAGTAGAATCCCAGTTCCAACTAAAAAACAGGTCTTTTTTACTCATAGATGGAACCTTAACAGGTATTAAAACTCTTGGTCAAAGTGGACCTGGAATAAGGGCAATAAAGGGGTATTATACACTTCCAAAAGCTCCAGAACTGGAGTCTCACAGCCGGATGTAGTTTAGTGACATACCCAGGACACTATGTATGTATATGTGGATGTAATAATATATATACATATATATATAGTATGTGTTATAAGTGGTAGTTCATTGTTGATATATTTCTATATATCTATTGATCAATGTAGTCAGTATTTGAATGCAGATGGAAGTAAATTTTTTAATGCACTTTTCTCATTTTTATCTTCTTATATATGCATATATAAGTAAGGAGTAAGGTCAACTTTATGGTATAAGAAACAAAAACCACACACACACACACACACACACACACACATTATATATATAATATATATATATATATATATTTGTAGGTGTGTGGTATTTGTTTATTTTACAATAACATTTTTACCTCTTTAATAATTATTAACACATTTTTTAGTGTGAAATCTTTATGTTATATTTGAAAACATTTCCAAACCATTTATAAATACCATGTTTATTAAACTATCATTAAAATCAACTCTAAAGGGTCATTGGTCTAGGAGAAGGATAATTCTGAATTCAAAAGCTGGAATCTCTGAGACACTCTGATATTTTCTTAAAGCTAAATTGTCTTCAGTCTCATTTTTCCAAACCTTTAATTAAACAGTATCTGGTGTGGAGAGAAGAGACTTTATGCATGGGCAATTGTCTCTGATACAACCTTCACCCCGCCCCCACAGTCTTGTGTGTCTAATTGATAACATCAGAAGGTAAATGATTTCTGTGTTTTGATATATACCATGGATCTGCCATTGTGGGTGTTTTTTTTTTTTTTTTTTCACTCTGTAACCTTCCATGAAAAGGGTTAGGGTAATATTTTTGTTCAAAAACTGTCAATAAATATCAGGAAATGTTCCTCCTACAGAATAAATATGTATTGAACATTGGGTTTAAAATTGCTCTGCACATGGTAACAAAAAATACAGCATATTTGAGAGTGGATTACAAACACTTTAAATGTGTACGAAGCATTAGGCAGATAATAAGTAAACAGAAATAAAATGTATGAAGTAGAAGTTTAGTTTTTCTTTTCTTTAAATTTTTGTTAATTTTCTATTGCTACACTCTTAACACTTTTACATTCACATTGTATTAGTATAGATTTATTTATTACTTCCCAAAAGTATTTTTGTTTTTCCTCCATCGCTTTCTCTTGACAGAAAAAAAAGCATATATTGCATGCATTTACTGATATTCTAAAACAACATAGATAATATCTAATATCCCTTTTATATTTTTCCCTAAGAATATTATTCTCACATGGTTGTCTGAGTGATTGAAGTCATTTTTGCATTTTCTCAAGTGACTTGGATTAAAACCATTCCCTCATTCAGTCTTGATAGCTCTAACAACAAAAAATTAATAGAGCCTTTATATATATGTAACAGATGAGAATAAAAAAATTGTATGAAAACGTTTGGCAAATTAAACAAGTATTCTAATGCTGGCCAGTAGAGTAGGATAAAATCTATAAAAAATTATCAAAATCTCACCTCCTTTTATAAAGGTTAGGACATAATCATCAGATGAAAGCTACGAGTGAATGGATGGTGAATGGATGATAAAATTAAAAATAGTAAATATTCCTGATATAATGCAATGAATAACTCCATGGTACAGCACCAAAGTAAGAGGAGAAAAGCAAGAGTACAAAAAATTCCCATTTTTCCTGGTATTTTTGTTACTAGTAAACTTATGTGGGTTACTAAAATTACTAAATAGTTGGTCCACAAATAGGCATGAAGAAAATACTGTGTTAATAATTATATATATGAGATACATTTAAAACCATGTATCTCTTTATCTATCTGTGTACAGATGTGTTAAAAAATATCAAGACAGAAGCTATATTTACCAAGACAGAAATGAACAATGAGTATAACACTAATTTTCCTCAAAATAGTTCCCTTGTCATTTGACTTACTTATTCCAGCAAGTTTTCTCATGATCAAAGGATCTCTCTTATATCTCTTTTGATATGGTGTAAAACTGTTCTTTCATATTTATTTTAATATCCTCCACATCCTCTTATTTTATCCTGGAGATACAATTTCAGTTTAGTGAACGAAAAAGTCACACATAACTAGATCTGGTGAATATGGAGTGTGTTCATTTAAGCAATGTTGTGTGTCACCAAAATCTGCTGCTCATGTCAGTTAAAGAAAAGGAAGTAACACTTTTCTTTCTTTCTTTCTGATTTTGGTTTTCTTTGAAAACATCACCTACCAACAAAACATTTTTACTGGTTTCACTAGGTTATATCTATTTTCTAATATATTTGCAGAAAACTAACTTTGGGGTTAGATTGTAGTTGAGTTTATACCTTACACAACGCGGGTTTAATTATTTTTTCAAATTGACACTGATTCATCCAGACTTTGTCTAGATGTCTAGACATCAGTTTATTACAAAAATTCATTTAAATTTTAAATTAAAAAAATGTATAGATAATTTTTAATCTGATATCATATACTTATAAAAAATAAATTTTCAACAGCCTTAATATATATTTCAATTTAATCAATATTGAATGTACAAATACAATAGTTGGATTCCATTAGATATATCAATACAAATACAGGTTCAAAAACTAATTTGATAAATTATTTTCTCTAAGAACATCAAATCTAATTTTCTCAAACATTAAATTCAATTTTAATTTCTTTAAATAAAATATCTTCTATTTCTTTAACAATTTATTATATCTGACTTACAGCTAACATTATTATTTTATTCATAGCAAGTCTTTTTTCACAGGTTTTATCTGTTGGTTTTGACTGCGAGTCTCCTCAGCTTTTTAAGACTCTTTTCAGTATCACATTCAATTAAAATAATATTCAGACACCATATTAATGAAATGTATATCCACTTTGGGTGTTAATACAGGCCTGTGTGCTCTCACCCACTTACAATTGTTCAGTATATCAACCATAACCTAACATACATATACTATTTTCTGTTCAAAGTCAGTCCTAGACTTTAGCATGTTGCACTTTCAGATTCCATCAGGATAGATAGATAGATAGATATTAATAGATATAGAGTAAGTATAGTGGTATATAAAATGTTTCTGTAGAAAATCAGAAAGACCTTTCTTACAGAAAAATAACAATAACTAAAACGATTATTTTTTCTACAGTAGCTCCATTTTATGTTGGTGCACTTTTGTAGACAGAGTTCCAAGCTTTTTGATCTCTTTTTACAAGAGCAAACTTGAAAATATTTAAATGACAATGTCATTCCAAGACCTTTTTGATCTATCTTCATATGTACGTATGAGCATACTTGATAAGGCTGTCCAATGTACAATCTTGTATTTATGTTGTTCACATTAGTTGCTGATCTGTGTCTGCTTTATAACAACAACAATCATTATGACCTCTTGTCCAGTGCTTTAACCTTTTAGCTATTACCTGGTCATAACAAAGTGGAAAATGGTGTTCAAAGAAAAATAATGATACATACAATATTTGATCTGTCTGCATTCACTTTGGAAATATAAAAGATACTATATATCTAGTTATGACCATACATCTCATATATATATATATATATATATATATATATATATATATATATATGTGTGTGTGTGTGTGTGTGTGTGTGTGTGTGTGAATATTCATATGCATTTACTCAGATATGCATGTATAATTCAATTAATATACATACATTTAAGTATCTGTATACACACACATATTCCTGATGGATGTATAATCTCCCATTTATATTTGATACAATAAGCTTTTATGATTATATATATATATATATATATATATATATATATATATCCTTGTGTTTGTGTAGACTCCCAAATATACCTATAGTAATTGAATTATATATATCTGTGTTTGAGCATATATGTGTGTAATATAAAAAACACTATCCAACAATCTAATTGAATTATGTGTGTGTGTGTGTGTGTGTGTGTGTGTGGAATATAAAAGAATGACTATAAATGGATATGTATACATATACATGCACATAGAAATATTTACACGTACATACACATGAATATACATAATTCAAACTCAATACATACATCTGATTTCACATGTACATATTCATATGCATTTATTCATACACAAACATATTTCTATCAGCACACACACACACACACACATATATATATATAGTTGTAGAAAATTTTTTTCTCTCTACTGCAGTTTCAATTTTCAAGATGCACCTTCTTCAGGTTAAAAATTAGTCTCCTGAAGAAGGTGTATCTTGAACACTGAAACTACGATAGAGAGAAAGAAATTTTCTACAACTATTAATGCTCTATGTTTATGAAATACATTGAGCACTTTTTGGATGAACTACTGATGCTACTACAGTGAAAACGCTTGAGTGGCAATTGAACAATACATACATATACATAAATGTGTGTGTGTGTATTATGTACATTTATGTGAGTTTGTGCAATCTTTCATTGTCACATTGTGTATATTTAGACATATATTTGTATAAAATCTTTTCATGAAAAAAACAGAATGAATAGTGGGTGAAGTAAGCTATACTGTAAGATGATATAATTGCATATAGCAGCAGACAATGAATGCACCTGCAGGACTCTCTCTATCTCTTTCTCTCTCTCTATCACACACACACACATACAATAATGGCCTGTCAGACATTGAATATATCTATTGGGTTGAAAAAAGAGAAACAAATTTCTTTTGCATGGTAAATGGTTTTGGTTGTTATTTCCAAGGCTGAAGGACATGCTGTTATTTATTCCTTCCTTTACGCAAAGTGAAAATTATCAAATTGAAATTGCCTTTTTCTACACTTTGCATATGCTGATAAATAGATCTGGGTTTTTTTTGTTTTAAAAAGAGAAAAAAAGTAAATGTTTTTTGATGTTTTCAATGAGAAAAAAACACTAGGTTTTAGATGATAGAAAAGAACATAATGCAAACATGCACTATAGATCATGTTTGAAAAAAGTTTAATTTTTGAGCTGAAAGTGTTTGTTTGGAATAAATCCAAATTGAGAAAGTACACTTTAATTAAACACCAGATGATCCAGGAACCTGTTGATGTTTACATTGTAACAGTGCTCCATGATGATACTGATGCCTCTGTTTAGGAAGGCATAAAGGATTATGAGAAGCATGTTATTGTTACTTCAGTGTGAATACAGGTGCTACAAAATTATTCTGTGGTTGCAAATTGAACTGGAAATTGCTTTATTCTCTAAGTTAAAGCATTTAAGTGTATTTCTCACTATGATGTACTAGCAAGGAACAGTAACTAAAATTAAGAAGATGAAATAAAATACTAGTTAAAATTAATAAAATTGATTGACAATGTTTTATTTAAAATTACCATTGCTCTTGTAGCTTAGATGGTAAAGTAGCTAGTATGAAGAACAAAGTTTAAACAAGGAAAAAGCGAATATGGATTAAAGCCTCACTGTATGTTGTTGTTTCTGTGTTGGGTGTTCCTCACACTGAATAAAATAAACAGCCTGAGTGAGTTTTCCATAAAAAAAAAACAGTAAGATTTTGATGAAGGAAAATATAGATACTTTAATCAACAAACAAAGGAAATTTCAAATGAAATCATCTGAACAAGGGAAAACATGAAGAGAATAACTAAATCTCTTTTAGTAGCAGCACAAAATAATGCTACATAATAAGCAAATACAGCAAACTGGCACAAAAGGAATACAAGAGTAGGCATGGCTGGGTGGGAAACGTAATCCACTTGGAGATGTAAAAAAGACTAAAGTTTGGCTATGCTAACAAATGGTATATGAACAAACTAAAACCTGCTCTAGAAAATGAAATGCATAAAATTCTCTGGGATTTTGAGCTACTAACAGATCACCCAATCCTGACCAGAAGACAAGACCTATTGTTAATTAAAAAGAAATAAGAAATTTGTCATCTAGCAGATTTTGCTGTTCCAGTAGACCATAGAGTGAAAATAAGATAAATTTAAATGATTGACAACTACTTGGATCTTGCCAATGAGTTGAAAATGCTTCAGACATGAACGTGTCAGTGATACCAATTTGAGTTGGTGTCCTTGAATCAATACTAAAAGCCTGAAAAAGAAACTTGGAAAACTGGAGTAAAATCAAGACCATCCAGACCTCAGCACTTTTGAAATTGAACACTTAAGAACACTTAGAAGAGTCCTAGAGATCTGAAGAGACTTGCTGTTACTCAGACTTCAGTCAAAAACCAACAGTTAAAATTGGTGTGAAAAACTTACAAAGAATAAAATAATAATGTCATAGCTGTAAGTCATATATGAAAAATTGTTAGAGAACTATTATAACAGATTTTATTAGTTGCAGAAATTAAAATTAGATTTGATGTTCAAGATCAAAGTTCTAAGAGAAAATTATTTATCAAATTAGTTTTGATTTTATTTTAGTAATTAGTCTTGGCAGATTGTTTTAGTTTATGACATGATCTTTTTTTTTTTCTTTTTTTTTTTGTTGGATGAAAAATCTTATTTCAACATGGATGCCTTTTGCCTAATCTGATTATAACAACTACAAACTATCAACTTTTATTTCTGTAAAATTCAGCAATGTCTTCCATTCACATAATGAATATGATCTACTGAATTATTTTCTACTTTTAATGGCAATGCAATAAAAACAAAGCATTTTTTAAAAAATTTAATTTAAATCTTTTTTTGTAATTCATGCAATCGTAAAAAAATTAATAACTAAGGTTTTTTTGAGAAGAATTTACCTCAACAGTAATATTGATCATTTTTACCTTTGCTAGTGGATTCTGTAATTATAACCCTGGGTTTGTTTTTAGATTATATATTAGGCAAACTTTCAACCAGCTGTAATCTAGTTCAGTCTCTAATTTGGAACTGATTTAAAAGTTCTCACTTCATAGCACTGACCTGCTGCACTTACTACACATGAGCATTCACTTTATTCTATGAGATAATTTTTGTACATTTACAGGTACTCTTTATTTTATTTGTGTCTAAACGATACAACTATCTTTACCTATCTAAACTTCTTATCATGTGTCCCAAATATGACATTAAACTGCATCTAACTCTGGAGCTCTGGGGAGTGTAGAGTTATCCTTTTATTACCATTACTTCTATGTTCACTGACTTAGAGTGGTAGGACTTGCTAAGGTGACATTTATAAGTCAAATAGATTTGTTTAAAAATTTATTAGTATTAAATAAGAATACTTGAAATCATATAACTGTGTGTAAACAAATGTCAATTCCATTTCTTTGCAAGAATAATTTCTACAATGCATGTTCTTATATATATATATATATATATATATATATATATATATATATATATATATATACATATTCTAATAGATAGATAGATACCTGCACACAAAGATACATATAGATATTTACAAAGCTTTTTTGACACAAAGCCAGTAAGAAATGAACTCACTCATATTAGGCCTGTTTTGCTAGCTTTCTAATAATTATACTATGAAAGGGACCTAAATTTTAACACAAAGATTGATGGGAGTCTTTTCTTTTTGAAAATATTTCCATCACTGTTTAGACAACGAATTTTGATCTAAATGTCCTGATGAAGTTAAAAAAAACGTTTTAATGTTGATTTCACCACCTATAATAAATTTATCTTTTTGAAATACTTTGTTGTTTCTATTTTCTACATTTATTTCTTACACACACTCACACACACACATATATATATATATCATTGGGCACATTGTATATTATATTATTAACATTAATATATATCAGAAGTCCACAAGTAGTTTCATTTCAGAAACATTTCATGATGTATATGTAGATTTAATAATTTTGACTTTTAATAAAATTGAAAATGTTTTCTTTTACTCTTTCAGGAATCAAATTTATTAGATTATTCATCTTTTATTTCTCAAAGTTCTGACAAGTCTCTTTTGGAAATATGAAGCTTGTTTTTATTTTTTTAGAAGATTTTCTGGAAATTTACCAAAAGGAGAATAGGATTTAGAAGACTTATTTGGCCATAAGTGTTGATTATTAACTTTAAGGACCTGTCATTTTCTTTCTTTTTTGTTTTTTTATTTTGTGGGTGGGTGGCCCACTCTATAGCCTGGCACTATATCTTTTATGTAAAGGGTTAGGGTCATATGTTTGCTCAAAAACTGTCAATAAATATTTTTAAGTTCCTCCTGTAGAATAAATATGTATTTAACTCTGGGGTCAAAATTACTCTGCACATAATAACAGAAAATCCACTATATATGACAGTGGATTACAAAATCTTTAGATATACTGATTAAATGATTTTGGAATAATGCTAGTATGTAGGAACTATGTGGGATATTTTAATGATTTTATGGCTAAAATTCATTTTCATATTCAGTGTCATTTTGTCAGTTAATAAAAACTAATATAATTAAATTCATGATTGATTATTGTGCCCATATACCTTTTCAGGTGAATTTCATATTCAGTTCTACATTTAGTATCTTGTCATTGTCTTCCCAGTTAATTCAAATTCTTCCATCATTGCCAATTGCTATTGACTGGAAAAATGTGAATGCAAAAATAATTTTTATCTAGCATTCTTACAATGTGTCATGATAAAAATGAAGTTTATTTATATCATAGCGTATTGCTGGTATACCCTGCTTGAGTAGTAGCCCTGAAACCATGCTTGACCCCACAGTCATTATCTTATCAAAGGTTTATTGGTCGTACAACCATAACATTTTTTTTCAACAGATATGTGTAAAATATAACTGATATATTTAGCACATAATCGAAATGAATCGTTCTTTTGTCATTTTTAAGCAATTCTTTTTAATATGACATATCCATTTGTTCCTTGATGAGTTTGTGCATGGTAAGCAGGAAATCCTGAGTAAAGCAGATGAAGAAATTGCTGATTAAATCAACTTCCCATGCCTTAAAGTGTTTCACTAGATTAATTCTACCATTCTATATTCCATAAGGAGAATATAATAGCACTGCTATTTCAAAATAATTATCTTTCTATTTTCTTAGAATATTTGGATCTGACAGCTTATTCGTGTTAAGAGGTTACAGTTCTAAAACATGATCAGAAATTAGAGTAGGGTACAGTGTCAATCATAAATAAACACAAAAGTGGAAAGAAAAACTATATATATATATATATATATATATATAGTGAACAGAAAAGAATAAGGAAATTGTTTAAAAACATTTAGAAAATCAAAAAGTGCTAAATGTAGGTTAGCAGAACAGGATAGATGCTAAAATAAATCTGACCTTTTATTATAGCATTCTCATTACTAAAGCTTAATGTATCAAATAGAATAAAATCATCAGATGAAACTTCTTTTTTTTTTCTCTACTTTTCCTCCTCCTTACTTTCTTATATATATGGAAAGAAATCCAACAATATATAAATATAATTTTTTTTTCATTTGGAAATTATTTTTCTGATGAAAACATAAATTACACTGCCCTGAAAATGGTTGTTAAAAACCATAACATGGGTACATCTCATATAAAAAAATATATCTCTGAAAAATAAAAAAATAAAAAATTCATATATATTATAGAGAGATAAAAGAATCTGAAGTCACTGCAATGAAAAGGAAATGGGGGGAGGTGATAAAATAGAAATAAATTCTATTTTGTAGACCAGTTATTTTTGTTTCAATATCATTTTGACTAAAACTGTTTTTATTAATACATGAATATCTCAAAAATTAAAAACTAATTTTTAAAATTATTTTTTCTACAATAGCAGGTATTTTCTCAACCTGTTCGCCACAGGTAGGATGTGACACAAAGTCACAAGTATGGTACATCCACTGAGGATCTTTCTACAATAGTATAAACATAGAGATAAAAAAAGCAAGTCAAACAGCTGTCTTGACACATATGAGGGCAGCCACCCTTAACTATTTTTCACAGATTATGATAAATCAAAACAAACATTCCAAAATGATTTAAAAATCCACGGATAAATGTTATTTTTTAATAGTAGGTTATCATGATTTTAATTTAAAAAAAATGTCTTTCCCATCAGGTGTCTCGACGACGGTGCTCGGTGTGTCCAATGAATATTCTAGTGTCCCGTGACAATGAGACATGGTTAATCTCAAGCCCTGGTCTCCAGCTATTTTCAAGAATGGTCAAATTTATTTTGTGGAATTTAAACAATATTAATTTTCATTGTCTCAAACCATTTAAAAGAATTATGTCACTGGATTTTTGCATATTTCTTTTTGTACTATGAAACAAAAGCATTGACCGTTAAAGAGTTAGCTGACATCGTGCAACAGTCAAGATTTAAATAAAGATGGTATTGGCCAGTGAAGTGCCAAATAATGTGACAAAACAGTCATGTGAAAGATTGGAATCATAATTGTTAAATACATTTAGAACTCCGTGTCATATCTAAACACCTCACCTAATCATAACGCCATTGGAAAATCATCTTAACATCACTTTAAACTCCAATATGCCAAATACTTGTTGAAAACACATAGATAATATATAAGTAAAAAAAAATTAAAAAAGACTTGAAATACTCGAAACTTTAACTATAAATTAAAAAAAAAACAAACAAAAACCAACCCTGAATAAAATGTTTAATTCACTATGATAAAAAGGATTGAAAGAAAACTTATCTTGCATCATATCAGTACTAAAAAGCTAGTAAAAAATATTATTCTAATCTCTAAATTCTCATTAACTTTTAAAGATTGATTTTTTAACTCAACATGACATCTTAAAAAAGATAAATTATTTTCAAACTGTAAAATATTGTTATAGAAAATGTAACGCCATTAAAGACCTTTGGGTTTTATGAATTCGAATGCTATTCCTAACATTCATAAATCTCGAGGTTGAAATGCATATATTATTAAAATAAACCTAACCCTAATGATGGCCTAAGACTGAAACCAGTAGGGACTAATAACAAATTAATATAAGTTGTTTAACAAAATTTTATGTGTTGATTTTGTATATATATATATATATATATATATATTCATAATCTTAAATCCTGTCCCCTGATGATCGTGCAGTCCAATGGACAGAATTTAATTAATTTAGATGCTAAATCAGCTCTACTTAATAAGACATCGTGCATTAAAAAAAAGAAGAATTATCACACATTTTGAGTAACGATTATATATATATATATATATATATTATATTATATATATATATGTGTGTGTGTGGTGTGTGTGTGTGTAAGTAAACATATATAGATATGTATGCCCTCACCACTGTTAATAACATGTAGATTCACGTGATTAATTTATTTTATTCTTACACTCATTGAATGAAAAATGTTTGCCGCTTTGATTATTGACGGTTTTATTAATGCTTTTAAGGCAGCCTTCTAATCCTTTGGGGGACGTCTCCAAAAAAGATTAATGTATATTTGCCAAAATACTAATATGCTCCCACAGCATTCCTGTTTCATCATTGATTTGTCTTCTTTTTTTAGTGAGGCTCTTTGGCTCAACAGTGTTAAGATAAAAGCCTGGGCAACATTCCCCGTAGAATTAATCATTGCTATGAAGACATAGATTTTCTTTAAGCCAAGCAAAACGAACTTTTCATTTGGGGTGGGTAAAGAAAAAAAAATTAAGTTGATGAAAACTGAAAAAAACTCTAAAATAATGAATATAGAGATCTGAAGAGACTTGCTGTTACTCAGACTTCAGTCAAAACCAACAGTTAAAATTGGTGTGAAAACTTACAAAGAATAAAATAATAATGTCATAGCTGTAAGTCATATATGAAAAATTGTTAGAGAACTATTATAACAGATTTTATTAGTTGCAGAAATTAAAATTAGATTTGATGTTCAAGATCAAAGTTCTAAGAGAAAATTATTTATCAAATTAGTTTTGATTTTATTTAGTAATTAGTCTTGGCAGATTGTTTTGTTTATGACATGATCTTTTTTTTTTTCTTTTTTTTTTTTGTTGGATGAAAAAATCTTATTTCAACATGGATGCTTTTGCCTAATCTGATTATAACAACTACAAACTATCAACTTTTATTTCTGTAAAATTCAGCAATGTCTTCCATTCACATAATGAATATGATCTACTGAATTATTTTCTACTTTTAATGGCATGCAATAAAAAAAAAGCATTTTTTAAAAAATTTAATTTAAATCTTTTTTGTAATTCATGCAATCGTAAAAAAATTAATAACTAAGGTTTTTTGAGAAGAATTTACCTCAACAGTAATATTGATCATTTTTACCTTTGCTAGTGGATTCTGTAATTATAACCTGGGTTTGTTTTTAGATTATATATTAGGCAAACTTTCAACCAGCTGTAATCTAGTTCAGTCTCTAATTTGGAACTGATTTAAAAGTTCACTTCATAGCACTGACCTGCTGCACTTACTACACATGAGCATTCACTTTATTCTATGAGATAATTTTGTACATTTACAGGTACTCTTATTTTATTTGTGTCTAAACGATACAACTATCTTTACCTATCTAAACTCTTATCATGTGTCCAAATATGACATTAAACTGCATCTAAGTCTGGAGCTCTGGGAGTGTAGAGTTATCCTTTTATTACATTACTTCTATGTTCACTGACTTAGAGTGGTAGGACTTGCTAAGGGACATTTATAAGTCAAATAGATTTGTTTAAAAAATTTATTAGTATTAAATAAGAATACTTGAAATCATATAACTGTGTGTAACAAATGTCAATTCATTTCTTTGCAAGAATAATTTCTACAATGCATGTTCTTATATATATATATATATAATATATATATATATATATATATATATAATATATACATATTCTAATAGTAGATAGATACCTGCACACAAAGATATATTGATATTACAAAGCTTTTTTGACACAAAGCCGTAAGAATGAACTCACTCATATTAGGCCTGTTTTGCTAGCTTTCTAATAATTAACTATGAAAGGGACCTAAATTTTAAACACAAAGATTGATGGAGTCCTTTTCTTTTTGAAAATATTTCCATCACTGTTAGACACGAATTTGATCTAATGTCTGATGAAGTTAAAAAAAACGTTTTAATGTTGATTACCACCTATATATATTTATCTTTTTGAAATACTTTGTTGTTTCCTATTTTCTACATTTATTTCTTACACACACTCACAACACACACATTATATATATATCATTGGCACATTGTATATTATATTATTAACATTAATATATATCAGAAGTCCACAAGTAGTTTCATTTCAGAAACATTTCATGATGTATATGTAGATTTAATAATTTTGACTTTAAATAAAATTGAAATGTTTCTTTTACTCTTTCAGGAAATCAAATTTATTAGATTATTTCATCTTTATTTCTCAAAGTTCTGACAAGTCTCTTTTGAAATATGAAGCTTGTTTTTATTTTTTAGAAGATTTTCTGGAAATTTACCAAAAGGAGAATAGGATTTAGAAGACTTATTTGGCCATAAGTGTTGATTATTAACTTTAAGGACCTGTCATTTTCTTTCTTTTTTGTTTTTTTTATTTTGTGGGTGGGGTGGCCCACTCTATAGCCTGGCACTATATCTTTTATGTAAAGGGTTAGGGTCATATGTTTGCTCAAAAACTGTCAATAAATATTTTTAAGTTCCTCCTGTAGAATAAATATGTATTTAACTCTGGGTCAAAATTACTCTGCACATAATAAGAAAATCCACTATATATGACAGTGGATTACAAAATCTTTAGATATACTGATTAAATGATTTTGGAATAATGCTAGTATGTAGGAACTATGTGGGATATTTTAATGATTTTATGGCTAAAATTCATTTTCATATTCAGTGTCATTTTGTCAGTTAATAAAATAATATAATTAAATTCATGATTGATTATTGTGCCCATTACCTTTTCAGGTGAATTTCATATTCAGTTCTACATTTAGTATCTTGTCATTGTCTTCCCAGTTAATTCAAATTCTTCCATCATTGCCAATTGCTATTGACTGGAAAAATGTGAATGCAAAAAATAATTTTTTATCTAGCATTCTTACAATGTGTCATGATAAAAATGAAGTTTATTTATATCATAGCGTATTGTTGGTATACCCTGCTTGAGTAGTAGCCCTGAAACCATGCTTGACCCCACAGTCATTATCTTATCAAAGGTTTATTGGTCGTACAACCATAACATTTTTTTTCAACAGATATGTGTAAAATATAACTGATATATTTAGCACATAATCGAAATGAATCGTTCTTTTGTCATTTTTAAGCAATTCTTTTTATATGACATATCCATTTGTTCCTTGATGAGTTTGTGCATGGTAAGCAGGAAATCCTGAGTAAGCAGATGAAAGAATTGCTGATTAAATCAACTTCCCATGCCTTAAAGTGTTTCACTAGATTAATTCTACCATTCTATATTCCATAAGGAGAATATAATAGCACTGCTATTTCAAAATAATTATCTTTCTATTTTCTTAGAATATTTGGATCTGACAGCTTATTCGTGTTAAGAGGTTACAGTTCTAAAACATGATCAGAAATTAGAGTAGGGTAAGTGTCAATCATAAATAAACACAAAAGTGGAAAGAAAAACTATATATATATATATATATATTATATATAGTGAAGAATATACATACATTTAAGTATCTGTATACACACACATATTCCTGATGGATGTATAATCTCCCATTTATATTTGATACAATAAGCTTTTATGATTATATATATATATATATATATATATATATATATATATATCCTTGTGTTTGTGTAGACTCCCAAATATACCTATAGTAATTGAATTATATATATCTGTGTTTGAGCATATATGTGTGTAATATAAAAAACACTATCCAACAATCTAATTGAATTATGTGTGTGTGTGTGTGTGTGTGTGTGTGTGTGGAATATAAAAGAATGACTATAAATGGATATGTATACATATACATGCACATAGAAATATTTACACGTACATACACATGAATATACATAATTCAAACTCAATACATACATCTGATTTCACATGTACATATTCATATGCATTTATTCATACACAAACATATTTCTATCAGCACACACACACACACACACACATATATATATATAGTTGTAGAAAATTTTTTCTCTCTACTGCAGTTTCAATTTTCAAGATGCACCTTCTTCAGGTTAAAAATTAGTCTCCTGAAGAAGGTGTATCTTGAACACTGAAACTACGATAGAGAGAAAGAAATTTTCTACAACTATTAATGCTCTATGTTTATGAAATACATTGAGCACTTTTTGGATGAACTACTGATGCTACTACAGTGAAAACGCTTGAGTGGCAATTGAACAATACATACATATACATAAATGTGTGTGTGTGTATTATGTACATTTATGTGAGTTTGTGCAATCTTTCATTGTCACATTGTGTATATTTAGACATATATTTGTATAAAATCTTTTCATGAAAAAAACAGAATGAATAGTGGGTGAAGTAAGCTATACTGTAAGATGATATAATTGCATATAGCAGCAGACAATGAATGCACCTGCAGGACTCTCTCTATCTCTTTCTCTCTCTCTATCACACACACACACATACAATAATGGCCTGTCAGACATTGAATATATCTATTGGGTTGAAAAAAGAGAAACAAATTTCCTTTGCATGGTAAATGGTTTTGGTTGTTATTTCCAAGGCTGAAGGACATGCTGTTATTTATTCCTTCCTTTACGCAAAGTGAAAATTATCAAATTGAAATTGCCTTTTTCTACACTTTGCATATGCTGATAAATAGATCTGGGTTTTTTTTGTTTTAAAAAGAAAAAAAAAGTAAATGTTTTTTGATGTTTTCAATGAGAAAAAAACACCAGGTTTTAGATGATAGAAAAGAACATAATGCAAACATGCACTATAGATCATGTTTGAAAAAAGTTTAATTTTTGAGCTGAAAGTGTTTGTTTGGAATAAATCCAAATTGAGAAAGTACACTTTAATTAAACACCAGATGATCCAGGAACCTGTTGATGTTTACATTGTAACAGTGCTCCATGATGATACTGATGCCTCTATTTAGGAATGGATAAAGGATTATGAGAAGCATGTTATTGTTACTTCAGTGTGAATACAGGTGCTACAAAATTATTCTGTGACAAATTGAACTGGAAATTGCTTTATTCTCTAAGTTAAAGCATTTAAGTGTATTTCTCACTATGATGTACTAGCAAGGAACAGTAACTAAAATTAAGAAGATGAAATAAAATACTAGTTAAAATTAATAAAATTGATTGACAATATTTTATTTAAAATTACCATTGCTCTTGTAGCTTAGATGGTAAAGTAGCTAGTATGAAGAACAAAGTTTAAACAAGGAAAAAGCGAATATGGATTAAAGCCTCACTGTATGTTGTTGTTTCTGTGTTGGGTGTTCCTCACACTGAATAAAATAAACAGCCTGAGTGAGTTTTCCATAAAAAAAAAACAGTAAGATTTTGATGAAGGAAAATATAGATACTTTAATCATCAAACAAAGGAAATTTCAAATAAAATCATCTGAACAAGGGAAAACATGAAGAGAATAACTAAATCTCTTTTAGTAGCAGCACAAAATAATGCTACATAATAAGCAAATACAGCAAACTGGCACAAAAGGAATACAAGAGTAGGCATGGCTGGGTGGGAAACGTAATCCACTTGGAGATGTAAAAAAGACTAAAGTTTGGCTATGCTAACAAATGGTATATGAACAAACTAAAACCTGCTCTAGAAAATGAATGCATAAAATTCTCTGGATTTTGAGCTACTAACAGATCACCCAATCCTGACCAGAAGACAAGACCTATTGTTAATTAAAAAGAAATAAGAAATTTGTCATCTAGCAGATTTTGCTGTTCCAGTAGACCATAGAGTGAAATAAGATAAATTTAAATGATTGACAACTACTTGGATCTTGCCAATGAGTTGAAAATGCTTCAGACATGAACGTGTCAGTGATACCAATTTGAGTTGGTGTCCTTGAATCAATACTAAAAGCCTGAAAAGAAACTTGGAAAACTGGAGTAAAATCAAGACCATCCAGACCTCAGCACTTTTGAAATTGAACACTTAAGAACACTTAGAAGAGTCCTAGAGATCTGAAGAGACTTGCTGTTACTCAGACTTCAGTCAAAAACCAACAGTTAAAATTGGTGTGAAAAACTTACAAAGAATAAAATAATAATGTCATAGCTGTAAGTCATATGAAAATTGTTAGAGAACTATAAACAGATTTTATTAGTTGCAGAAATTAAAATTAGATTTGATGTTCAAGATCAAAGTTCTAAGAGAAAATTATTTATCAATTAGTTTTGATTTTATTTTAGTAATTAGTCTTGGCAGATTGTTTTAGTTTATGACATGATCTTTTTTTTTTTTTTTTTTTTTTGTTGGATGAAAAATCTTATTTCAACATGGATGCCTTTTGCCTAATCTGATTATAACAACTACAAACTATCAACTTTTATTTCTGTGAAATTCAGCAATGTCTTCCATTCACACAATGAATATGATCTACTGAATTATTTCTACTTTTAATGGCAATGCAATAAAAACAAAGCATTTTTAAAAAATTTAATTTAAATCTTTTTTGTAATTCATGCAATCATAAAAAAATTAATAACTAAGGTTTTTTTGAGAAGAATTTACCTCAACAGTAATATTGATCATTTTTACCTTTGCTAGTGGATTCTGTAATTATAACCCTGGGTTTGTTTTTAGATTATATATTAGGCAAACTTTCAACCAGCTGTAATCTAGTTCAGTCTCTAATTTGGAACTGATTTAAAATTTCTCACTTCATAGCACTGACCTGCTGCACTTGCTACACATGAGCATTCACTTTATTCTATAAGATGATTTTTGTACATTTACAGGTACTCTTTATTTTATTTATGTCTAAACGATACAACTATCTTTACCTATCTAAACTTCTTATCATGTGTCCCGAATATGACATTAAACTGCATCTAGTTCTGAAGCTGCCACTCTGGAGAGTGTAGAGTTATCCTTTTATTACCATTACTTCTATGTTCACTGACTTAGAGTGGTAGGACTTGCTAAGGCGACATTTATAAGTCAAATAGATTTGTTTGAAAATTTATTAGTATTAAATAAGAATACTTGAAATCATATAACTGTGTGTAAAACAAATGTCAATTCCATTTCTTTTGCAAGATAATTTCTACAATGCATGTTCTATATATAATATATATAATATATATATATATATATATATATATATATATACATATTCTAATAGTAGATAGATACCTGCACACAAAGATACATATAGATATTTACAAAGCTTTTTTGACACAAAGCCAGTAAGAAATGAACTCACTCATATTAGGCCTGTTTTGCTAGCTTTCTAATAATTATACTATGAAAGGGACCTAAATTTTAACACAAAGATTGATGGGAGTCTTTTCTTTTTGAAAATATTTCCATCACTGTTTAGACAACGAAGTTTGATCTAAATGTCCTGATGAAGTTAAAAAAAACGTTTTAATGTTGATTTCACCACTATAATAAATTTATCTTTTTGAATACTTTGTTGTTTCTATTTTCTACATTTATTTCTTACACACACTCACACACATATATATATATATATATATATATATATATTATATATTATATTATTACATTAATATATATCAGAAGTCCACAAGTAGTTTCATTTCAGAAACATTTCATGATGTATATGTAGATTTAATAATTCTGACTTTTAATAAAATTGAAAATGTTTTCTTTTACTCTTTCAGGAATCAAATTTATTAGATTATTCATCTTTTATTTCTCAAAGTTCTGACAAGTCTCTTTGGAAATATGAAGCTTGTTTTTATTTTTTTAGAAGATTTTCTGGAAATTTACCAAAAGGAGAATAGGATTTAGAAGACTTATTTGGCCATAAGTGTTGATTATTAACTTTAAGGACCTGTCATTTTCTTTCTTTTTTGTTTTTTATTTTGGTGGTGGTGGCCCACTCTATAGCCTGGCACTATATCTTTTATGTAAAGGGTTAGGGTCATATGTTTGCTCAAAAACTGTCAATAAATTTTTAAGTTCCTCCTGTAGAATAAATATGTATTTAACTCTGGGGTCAAAATTACTCTGCACATAATAACAGAAAATCCACTATATATGACAGTGGATTACAAAATCTTTAGATATACTGATTAAATGATTTTGGAATAATGCTAGTATGTAGGAACTATGTGGGATATTTTAATGATTTTATGGCTAAAATTCATTTTCATATTCAGTGTCATTTTGTCAGTTAATAAAAACTAATATAATTAAATTCATGATTGATTATTGTGCCCATATACCTTTTCAGGTGAATTTCATATTCAGTTCTACATTTAGTATCTTGTCATTGTCTTCCCAGTTAATTCAAATTCTTCCATCATTGCCAATTGCTATTGACTGGAAAAATGTGAATGCAAAAATAATTTTTTATCTAGCATTCTTACAATGTGTCATGATAAAAATGAAGTTTATTTATATCATAGCGTATTGCTGGTATACCCTGCTTGAGTAGTAGCCCTGAAACCATGCTTGACCCCACAGTCATTATCTTATCAAAGGTTTATTGGTCGTACAACCATAACATTTTTTTTCAACAGATATGTGTAAAATATAACTGATATATTTAGCACATAATCGAAATGAATCGTTCTTTTGTCATTTTTAAGCAATTCTTTTTAATATGACATATCCATTTGTTCCTTGGTGAGTTTGTGCATGGTAAGCAGGAAATCCTGAGTAAAGCAGATGAAGAAATTGCTGATTAAATCAACTTCCCATGCCTTAAAGTGTTTCACTAGATTAATTCTACCATTCTATATTCCATAAGGAGAATATAATAGCACTGCTATTTCAAAATAATTATCTTTCTATTTTCTTAGAATATTTGGATCTGACAGCTTATTCGTGTTAAGAGGTTACAGTTCTAAAACATGATCAGAAATTAGAGTAGGGTACAGTGTCAATCATGAATAAACACAAAAGTGGAAAGAAAAACTATATATATATATATATATATATATATAGTGAACAGAAAAGAATAAGGAAATTGTTTAAAAACATTTAGAAAATCAAAAAGTGCTAAATGTAGGTTAGCAGAACAGGATAGATGCTAAAATAAATCTGACCTTTTATTATAGCATTCTCATTACTAAAAGCTTAATGTATCAAATAGAATAAAATCATCAGATGAAACTTTTTTTTTTTCTCTACTTTTCCTCCTCCTTACTTTCTTATATATATGGAAAGAAATCCAACAATATATAAATATAATTTTTTTTTCATTTGGAAATTATTTTTCTGATGAAAACATAAATTACACTGCCCTGAAAATGGTTGTTAAAAACCATAACATGGGTACATCTCATATAAAAAAAATATCCTCTGAAAAATAAAAAAAATAAAAAATTCATATATATTATAGAGAGATAAAAGAATCTGAAGTCACTGCAATGAAAAGGAAATGGGGGGAGGTGATAAAATAGAAATAAATTCTATTTTGTAGACCAGTTATTTTTGTTTCAATATCATTTTGACTAAAATTTTTATTAATACATGAATATCTCAAAAATTAAAAACTAATTTTTAAAATGATTTTTTCTACAATAGCAGGTATTTACTCAACCTGTTCGCCACAGGTAGGATGTGACACAAAGTCACAAGTATGGTACATCCACTGAGGATCTTTCTACAATAGTATAAACATAGAGATAAAAAAAGCAAGTCAAACAGCTGTCTTGACACATATGAGGGCAGCCACCCTTAACTATTTTTCACAGATTATGATAAATCAAAAACAAACATTCCAAAATGATTTAAAAATCCACGGATAAATGTTATTTTTTAATAGTAGGTTATCATGATTTTAATTTAAAAAAATATCTTTCCCATCAGGTGTCCTCGACGACGGGGCTCGGTGTGTCCAATGAATATTCTAGTGTCCCCGTGACAATGAGACATGGTTAATCTAGAGCCCTGGTCTCCAGCTATTTTCAAGAATGGTCAAATTTATTTTTGTGGAATTTAAACAATATTAATTTTCATTGTCTCAAACCATTTAAAGAATTATGTCACTGGATTTTTGCATATTTCTTTTTGTACTATGAAAACAAAAGCATTGACCGTTAAAGAGTTAGCTGACATTGTGCAACAGTCAAGATTTAAATAAAGATGGTATTGGCCAGTGAAGTGCCAAATAATGTGACAAAACAGTCATGTGAAAGATTGGAATCATAATTGTTAAATACATTTAGAACTCCGTGTCATATCTAAACACCTCACCTAATCATAACGCCATTGGAAATCATCTTAACATCACTTTAAACTCCAATATGCCAAATACTTGTTGAAAACACATAGATAATATATAAGTAAAAAAAAAAAAAGACTTGAAATACTTGAAACCTTAACTATAAAATTAAAAAAACAAACAAACAAAAACCAACCCTGAATAAAATGTTAAATTCACTATGATAAAAAGGATTGAAAAGAAAACTTATCTTGCATCATATCAGTACTAAAAAGCTATTAAAAAACATATTATTCTAATCTCTAAATTCTCATTAACTTTTAAAGATTGATTTTTTAACTCAACATGACATCTTAAAAAAGATAAATTATTTTCAAACTGTAAAATATTGTCATAGAAAAATGTAACGCCATTAAAGACCTTTGGGTTTTATGAATTCGAATGCTATTCCTAACATTCATAAATCTCGAGGTTGAAATGCATACATTATTAAAATAAACCCTAACCCTAATGATGGCCTAAGGCTGAAACCAGTAGGGACTAATAACAAATTAATATAAGTTGTTTAACAAATTTTATGTGTTGATTTTGATATATATATATATATATATATATATATTCATAATCTTAAATCCTGTCCCCCTGATGATCGTGCAGTCCAATGGACAGAATTTAACATTAATTTAGATGCTAAATCAGCTCTACTTAATAAGACATCGTGCAATTAAAAAAAGAAGAATTATCACACATTTTGAGTAACGATTATATATATATATAATATATATATATATATATATATATATATATATATGTGTGTGTGTGTGTGTGTGTGTGTGTAAGTAAACATATATAGATATGTATGCCCCTCACCACTGTTAATAACATGTAGATTCACGTGATTAATTTTATTTTATTCTTACACTCATTGAATGAAAAATGTTTGCCGCTTGATTATTGACGGTTTTATTAATGCTTTTAAGGCAGCCTTCTAATCCTTTGGGGGACGTCTCCAAAAAAGATTAATGTATATTTGCCAAAATACTAATATGCTCCCACAGCATTCCTGTTTCATCATTGATTTGTCTTCTTTTTTTAGTGAGGCTCTTTGGCTCAACAGTGTTAAGATAAAAGCCTGGGCAACATTCCCGTAGAATTAATCATTGCTATGAAGACATAGATTTTCTTTAAGCCAAGCAAAACGAACTTTTCATTTGGGGTGGGTAAAGAAAAATAAAATTAAGTTGATGAAAACTGAAAAAAACTCTAAAATAATGAATAAGTTTTCAAAAGTGGAATAGAATAAAATCGAAAAGAGAAAGAAAAACAAACAGAAAATGAAATTAAACGACGTTCGATTGATTCTGACAAGAAAACATTTTTCATTAAAATAAGTCATTTAAGTCAGGATCAGTTTTATTGTTATTTTTAAAATGAAGTCATTATTAGCTTTATATCCAATAAAATACTGTAAGTTCTAAAATACAAAGATACTAGCTGAAGTATCCATCCAGGGTGAGTAATAGACTATAAAGGAATTATTGATGTGGTTGAATACTGCAACATTATTGTGAACTTGAAGTGGTTAGTTGCGGTTATATTTTTGCATCGGTAATGAATGTAAAACAATTGTGGGTATTAAAAAACGAAAATAAAAAAAATATAAAAAACCCAACAAACTTGCACGGGGCCTTGATCGGAAGAACCAATTTGCGCATGTCCGATAAAAAGGACTGACTCCCTACCTCAAGAAGGATACCTCAGTCATTTGAATTTAGGCCGCAACTGAGTGCAGTCGTTTTCCTGGCCAGGGGCATCCCCTTGCTACGGCCGACTATGCAGCGTTCAATAAAGCCTAAGTCATGAAGCTAACTCTTGCCTTTGTCTCTTTCCTTTCTCGTTCCTTAAATTCCATTTCAGCTTACCAGCCCACAAGAAGAAAGAACCAGCGTTATTGGGGACAAGATACCAGTACAAACGAACTTAAAATAGCCCCATACAATTCGTACAACTCAACAAGTTTTATTGCGGGAGCAAAACTAAACCGAAAGAGGATATATAAAGAAATGAAATACAAAACGAGTGAATGAAGGTGTGTAGTTACAAATTTTCTTTATGCCATGTACGTGTGTCTGAAGAAGTAGGAAAGTTTGTGATATATTTACATATTTGAGAAGAGTTTCTTTAGTTGTTAGTTGTGTGGAATTATTAGTCAGTATGTATGAAATAAGCATTGCACGCAGTGTACTATTTTGAAATATCGTATGCAATGTACTATAAGATCCAAAGGGACGATAATACGTCCTTGCTTTTATTTTTGGTCACAAAGTTTAACTGTGATAGAGGTTTAATACTTCATAATACCCACTTGGATTGTATAAATTTCCACTAGGAATAATAAAATCCAGGGCTCTTTGGTTTCGAGGAAAATTAAATCTTTATGAAAAATAGTTAGGGTTGTACTTATTTATGGGCGATACTAGGTAATCTGAACATTAGCTACCTAAATGAGAGTAATTGTGCTTGCGCATTATTTGAAATGAACTTAATTGTTATTAAGAACATATTTTATGATATTTTCGTGTTAAAACATGCAGTTATATTGATTCGAACAAATTCGTATTTTCAGTGTAGATTTACGGTGAAATGAAAATGGTCGACCAAAACATATGGCTTCCTCAAAGTGAAATAAACAAGGGGAGGTTACTCACATTTATGTAGCTAATGTTCAGATTACCCGATACTATATATATGCACGCGGGAACGGACACACACATGTAGGTATATGCAATTAGTGACACCGTTATTTATATACATATATAAAAGCATTTTATTAATACACACACACACAGACACACAGAGAGAGAGAGAGAGAGAGAGAGAGAGAGAGAGAGAGAGAGAGAATATTTACTGTTTAATAAAAACTAGTGTATGTGTGTGTATCTTTTAAACTTTTAGATATAATTCAAACATAATTTTAATGATGTGTGCCCATAAGTGGAAAGATGAAGTCTTATAATTAATTTTTATGGTTGTGCATAAAGGAAACCGAAACCTCAAAAGCTCAGTAAAGAATTATAAATCTAAAAAACAAAAAAAAATCTGGTTTTAAAAGCTTTGTGAAGAAGCTCAAAGACTACGACATGAAAAGAACAACAATATTTCAGTGTTAAGGATTTATATCGTCCATCAGCCAAAGTAAATATTTTTGTGTTGTTCCTATTAAAATGAGCAGAACAATTTACAATCGTCTGCTTTTGTTTTGCTATGTGTTTTTATGAACGTAATCAAATAAATAATCTCTCTCTCTCTCTCTCTCTCTCTCTCTCTCTCTCACACACACACACACAGCTACCAAGTGTTTACTGAAAAAATACTCTTAACACGTCATGGCTTATTGTATTTTCGTCCACATCGGTTACACCATAATTGTTGTTCAATAAGAGACAAGACTAAACTTAAGAATAATAATGTTCTTCCATCGATTCCATAATGATTATTAACTAAGTCGAAGTTTAGTAAATGAACTACCTAAGTGATTTGTTTATAGTGGCGAAGGTTTGTGTATAACCAGTCAAACATTTTGGATGAGCTGATAATGGTCCATAGATCCTCCTGAAGAAAACTTATAGGGTCTTAAATTCAGAGTTTTCTTTTCACCTAGATCAGTCAAAGCTAAAGAGACCAGCCTCCTATATTTATCCATAGGTGGAGGAAGAAGAAAAGTGTTCATGCCTTTCTCGTGAACATCAGTGCAAATTGAATCATAAACAGCCTCGTACAGGATTTGAACTCGGCATGTCGAATCCATTTCCTTACAACAATAACCATTATGCCACGCGTGGTATATTATTTTCACAGTTTAAAGGTTATCCGAAACTAAGCAATTATTCATGAGAATTCTATCCAAATTTACGCCTTAAACAGATTATTACAAAAGAATTAACTAGTTAGATATTCTTGTTGTTGTTGTTATTGATACATATTTTGTTTTAATGTATATTAATTAAACATTCTTATTCGTGTATTTCGTATATCTGATTGATTGAAGGATTTTCTGAAGTATATTCTTTTTATTAAATTATTAATTGACCTTAAAGGTCACCTGGAAAAATTATTTTTGGGGCAATATTTCGGTTACACAAAATAACATCTTCATAAGGAAAAAGAAGGATATGAAATAAACAAAGAACTAATAGAAAAACAACAAAACCCCAAAGAATCTACTTAATTTTTCTTGCTTTTCTGTAAAGTTGAGTAAAGCATTTTTTTTTGTCAGCGAGCGAGACAATCCGGAAAGCCTTTGTCTTTGTAAATTTTGAATGGACTACTTCAAAGACCCATGACACACAAAGGAATCTGGTAATTTATTAGAATCCATTTCTTCGGTGACATGTTCAAAGCCAGTCTATAATGGAATCTTTTATCGCAAATATAATCTCGTCGCTAAACTGCGATATTGGTGAAATAAAGTGATGAGTTTATTTAGTTATTATATTGTCATGCAAAAAAATATATATATATCGAAAGAAAATAACAAGTCAACTTTTATCACAAAAGGAAGCAAAGTGTTAAAAGATTGTTGAAATGGCTCCTCTTCTTAAGAATTTACTCAGAATTTCCCCCCACTAACAACAAGGACGAACTCATAAGTGACGTTCTCCCGTAGACACCTACACATAGACACATAAGTGCAAGCCAACAAGCAAAATCCTACTTCAGCCCTTTACGGATTCTGGATGCTGTGCAGAAGACCTCCCAAAGACGATGACTGATAGGGACGGCTGGAGAGATCTTGAATATCTGTGCTGCCAGTGCGACCTGATGATATATATATATATATATATATATATATATATAGGAAGATACATAGAGATAATTTTACATATAATTGAAATAAGCACAACAAGCACACTCGGCGAATACCGCGTGCGACCTATGGAACCTGTACAGCTGTTGTGACCTAATCAGGTTTCATTAGCAGTGTATACCTACGATCTCCCCTCGACAGAGATCGAACCAGAGAACCCAGAGCCAGAGACTCTACCTCTAGGCCACCGGCGCACGCGATATTCGCCGAGTGTGCAATAACTTATGAATGTCAAGGTATCAAGTTCCTTTAGATTTAACCATAATGGACATAGTATATATTTTATAGGCATTTAATGTCAATGAAAATTATTCCCAGGGAGGAATTCATTGATGTTAATGACTTGCCCCTAAATTAACTCTGTGACTTTTTCCTATTATTGTTTAAGCAATCTCTATTAATCTATGAATCCTGATATTTATTTATGGTCATGCTTATATGAATATCTATCTGCACACATTTAAGGTAGATGTCAATACACTCTTCCGTTATATAAAGTTTCTCTCTTAATATACATATACATATTACTTCCTACTTTGTGCGCATAGACGTATATATATATATATATATATATATATATATATATATATATATATATAAGTTGGGGTTTAGATTTTCAAACCAAGTCGCTATATATATCATCATGTCGTGCTACATTAACTCTCGCTATCCACCCAATCAGCCATTGCTCTAGGAAAGTTCTCTAGATGGTGCCCAGTGTCCGTACATTGCTGACCAATGTAAGTTTTTCCTGGTCTATTAACATTGGTGTATCCAGGTGTAGAATTCGCCAGGATAACGTCGCTTATGAGTTCGTCCTTGCTTCTTGCTCGTCTTACTTGGGTGGTTTGAGATGGTAGGTAAATGGCCGTACAGCCGCTTTTCATAGATTTACTGCTTTTAAGATTTGTTCCAAACAGAACGCAGTATCCATCTGTAGTTCACATCTAGCGTTTTGTTAAAGTCTAGGTGATGAAGCCATATAGTAGTACTAACAGCTACAACTTTACAAAAGAATTCCCTTTTTATTTCATCAGACATCAGATTTCCATATGGTCGATCACCCGTCAATAGTAGTCCATAATTTTTATATGCGTATGTTAACATCGCTTTTAGTAGATGAGATATTACTACCAAGGCATGCAAAATGCTCTACTAATTTCAGATTACTGCCATGTAATGAGTCGATGGCACCATCTTGTTTAAAATCCATGTTTATTTCAGTTCACATAGATACCAATAGTCTTACTGTATGCTCTAGACTCTGCAGCAGAGATTCGGTTTGAGTAGGTTTATTTACGAGAAGCGCAAGATCATCTGTTAAGTCTACATTTGTAATAGTTTTTTTTTCAGAATGTGGTCTGCTTCTTGCGTTTTTTTTAAAACTATTTTCTTTCATTAGATCTACTAACCTTTGTAGAATGTAATCTAGATAGATGATAAATAGAAATGGTTCCTATGTATCTCCTTACAAGACTCCTACGGCAATGTCAAAGAAATCAGTGTCACTATTGGGTTTGTGATCGATTGCTTTCGTGTCTTTATAGAGCATCATTATAGTGGTAATAGTTTCTTTGGGAAGAAAACAACATATGCTAGAAGTATTAGCTCTAAATTTTCTTCGGTGTATTAAATCAAATGTCTTCAGTACACTTATTCCATTGAGTTTTCCATTGGTTGAATCACATCTGAATCTTTTTTCATAAGCTGCACGGTCGTATTTTTTTATGACGTCCATGTCCTTAAATTTGACCCCTGAGAAGAATTTTCTGTGTATATCAGAAGAAAAAGTCACTCGGAGAAAGGCGAGTAAGGAAGGTAATACAATTGTACAATATTGTTTATCACCAAAACCGTTTTGTTAAAAATAGAATTAAAAATTATTGGTCAAAAAGTATTGTTGAGAGTCTACACATATTCAGATCATTTTATATAACATTCTGAAACTCCTTTTTAGATCTGATGTAAAGCTATGCTGTCGAATGCCCTCAAGTCTTGCACTTGAGTTGTATGTTATACATACACCACCCACTGCAATACTTCCAGTTAACACTTCGTGTGAAGTCGGAGCCATGAACTTCCCTTTATGTCTACTACTTCATCCTGACTACAAGTACTACCTTAAAAACACAAACAGAACTCTTTGTCGAACGCACTTTCTGACTGTACACATTTCTTTTCTCGTGCATCCATAAATACCTTTCCTTGTTTTAGTCCTTGTTTGTTTTTCATTTATCGCCATCTTTTATTTCATCTCCTGCATTACTATGCACGTATTATAACATGTTCTGTTTCATAAAACAATTTTGATTAAAAAGTATTAAGACTGTTAATAAAAAGATATTAAAAACTGACATTGACTCATCTGGATAAATTCTAGATCTCGTCAATGGTGGATTCCTCTAAACATTTTCACTTCAATGTATAAGTTGCTCAGCTATGCAAACATCTTGATTCAAATCTTTTTAAAAATCAATCTCGATACTTTTTGACCCCACCTATATATATATATATATATATATATATATATATATATTCTCGCATTTGTTTGATTTCACTTTTCTACAAAATCACAGTCATCATATAATACCTTGATAAAGAGTGAATGTGACCCAAAATATTGGAATAAATAAATTGAACCAAGGACAGAATAACAACTAGATATTGAAACTGTTTTTTTTGTTTTTGTTCGCTTGTTCATTTCTTATGCTTCATGTTATCCAAAAAAACGTTCAAACAAAGTTGATATGCAATATTCGTGTATATATATATATATATATATATATATATATATTGATGGTGCACTATTATTAGAAACAATAAGCTTAACTGTTTTAAATTTAAAATACAGAATGGCCTAATAAAAATGTATCTTCAAGCTAGTATTATTACTCTTCTATATTCAAGTATAGCTGAACATATCTTTCAGTAGTTTTCAAGTTGTAAGAAGTGAACAAGTGCTCCAGTGTTGAATGTATATGACCAATCACATCAGCTCGCCATGTTTGATTCCACAAAGTTTTATGCATCTTACTTCTGATTTCTTCAGAAAGTTTTCTTCTGAAGTGACAAGACAATTCAGTCTTTCATCATTGCAGACGGCCATGTTTATTATTTAAGAAACAAGTGAAGGATTTGCTTGAAGATTCTTTTCAAAATCAATCGTGTGAACATTAAAGATATTTTGATTCCTTTTTTGATTTTCTCTATTCTCATTTTTCTTTCCCATACCTTTTCATTCCTTTCTTCCTTTACAATCTTTTTATTTATTTTCTTTTTACAACTGAACTTCATTCCTTTATGTTTATTTTTTACTTCCCTTTTTCAGCCCCTATGTTTTCATCTTTCCTATTTTTCTTACATTATTTGATTCTTTATTATTTTCTTCATTTCCCTCAATCTTTCTTTGTTGTATTCATTTCTCTGATTCATTTTTTCTCTCTTTTCATTCCAATCATTTCCTATTTTTGTTTCTCTTTCTCTTTCATTCTTTATTTACTGTATTTGGTTCTTTTCTGTCTTTCTTCAAAATTTCACACTTTCATTTCTCTTTTTCATTCTTTTTTTCTATCTCTTTTCTTCATCCATTTTCACTTCTCTCTTTTCTCCTCTCTCTTTTCTCTTCTCTCTTTTCACTTCATCTCTTTTCTCCTCTCTCTTTTCACTTCATCTCTTTTCTCCTCTCTCTTTTCACTTCATTCATTTTCTCTTCTATCTTTTCACTTCATCCATTTTTTAAATTGTTTCTTTTTTACTAAGATGTCTTAGAGAAAACCATTTTGTTTTTTTAAAAGCATTTTCAATCTGGTTTTAATTATTTGCTGGTCTGTCTACCAGTCGACTGCAATTGTCAACCATTAAGCAATTTTGGTTACTTTTATGAGAAGTTTGCCGCACATACAATCTTCTTAAATACCTAGATTTTTTTTCTGTCCGTTTTAGAACATTTTTTTAATAGATCGATAGCTTTTGATTCAGTTTCTGCTACAAATAATAAATGCTCAGCCAGCTAAAAAAATTCCACACAACATGAAATAATTTTTGCATATTAGCAAACTTCAAAGCTTTTCTATAACTTTTAGATGAGGCATCACAATTACTTGACAATTTCTTTTGCATCAACATCTTTATTTTGTCATTCTTATGATTATAGTGAATTAGCTAGGGAACTTGTTTGCCTTTGCTATACAAGAATCAAAATCAGTAACTTTCAGACAAATCTTACTGATGGACAAATGTGGCGTGTTCCAAAAATATCAAGAGTGAACCTGTATTTAGCAAGATATGAATGAACAATAAATGCAACATTAATTTTCTTTAAAATTTTCCATTGGTCAAAGCAATTCTGAAACTTCTCTTTTGATATGATGTGAAGTTACACCATTTTATTTCTTTTAATGCCTACCAGGTCCTTGAATCTTACTCTTGAGAGGAATTTACATTTTAGGAAGCAAGAAAATGTTCCATAGAAGTTCAGAAAAGAGGAAAATTTTTATCTTTTAATGTCACATTGCAATTTTTTCTACTCATAGTGCTGCACTCAATAAATCCTTAGTATGTTTACAACAAAAATCTTAAGTTTAAACATTTAGTAGATAAATTAGTTCAGATTTAAAAGAAAAGATAAACTTTGCTGACATTTTAATGCCTTCTTTCATATTGTTATCTGTGAGAAGACATTGAGATATCAGGTTTTAAATTGAGAGTGTGCTATTTTTATTTCTATGAAGCTGGCTGAACTTGTTGGTTTATGGAGAATAATGTATTTGCACAATCCTGTGTCTTGTTAAAAATATTGAGAAGGCCGATCAAAAAGTACTGAGAATTGACACTAATTAGCTGGTATTATGCAATTATTATAAGTGTTGAGCATATTGCTATTATGTCTCTATTTTTGCTAAATATTTTCTAACCTTATATGACTAATTACTATTTGAATTCTTTAAATTCTTCCAGAACCTTTTATATTTTTATGATTTTATTTGTAGCATTGAAGATTTAATTTATCTTTACACTTGGAATAAATATTGGAATATTTTAATCTTCTTAGATTTGCTAAAAATACAGTTTTACTACTTGAATCTTTTGTAGTGTCAAATGGCTCAAATATGTAGAGAATCAAAAGAGGTTTAAAGATTGTTTAGCTTCTATAAAATGATGTCTATTTTTTAGTTGTCTTGATGTTATTAAGAGCACATTTCAAATTACCAATGACAGCTTTCACAGGAACATAGAAAATATTCTTAAAAGGTCTTTCTTTTTTGTATGTAATTCAATCTTGGTTTTATGGCTTGTGTCCTTTTGTTATTATAATCATATAGTAGAGATGCTCTTCAGATGCAGAATCACAAGTTGGCTGTATTTTCAGGAGATTTATGTAAAATATAATAAATAGTGAAGATATTTTTATTATTAACTTTTGACAAAATATGTTAACCTTCCATCATTGTACATGAATGTTTTTCTCCCAAAAATACATGTATTGGATCTGTATGTAATATAATAGATAAATCACAAATACATAAATATATATTCATCTGTATTAGCTCTGCCATAGACTAATGGTGGGAGTGAAGAATCATGAAATATATATATTTTTTAACTTATCTAATATATTTATATTTTTGTATTTATATTTTAACTATGAAAGAAATAAATTCACTCTATCTTGTGTGACCATCCCACTTGGGCAAAATTGATTTTCCTTGTTGCTACATTTTTGTTCTTTTAGAACAAACAGTTCTTCATTATTATTATTAATAATTTTGGGTTCATGCTGAGCATGATAACATTTCAAGCATATCTTGACTAACCTCTCTGCCTCCTAACTTACACTCCTACTGATCAAGAATCTGACCCTTCCATTTATCCATTCTTGCTTTCCTTGTATGACAGATGGTGGATTGCATAGCTGCATTTGAAATATTGTCCCACTGGTTCGATATTGAGGTGGCGAGCATTTCATGAAGATATGCAGTTTGATTTATAAATGAAAGAAAAGAAGGCAAACAAAACGAATACTAAAAGAGAGAGAGAGAGAGAGAGAGAGAGAGAGAGAGAGAGAGAGAGAGAGAGAGAGAGAGAAACGAAAGGAATAAGCTTATTTAAATTCTCTTTCACATCTTAAAAATCTCTTATATATTGTTTCTTTTCCTTCTTCTTCTTTAATGGCCTGCAACTTCTTTTCCCATTTTCTGCTTATATCTAGATCCCTTCAATCCTATTCTCCTCCCATATCTTAAACTTTTTTAACACAAAAATCATTTTAGATTATATTAAATGAATCATGAACCTTTTGGGTTTCTATTGTATCATCAATCCATGATGTGTTTGTTTCTATTTAGGAAGTAGTGAATGATTCTAATTGGTGTTTTATAGTTATCTCTATACTATTGAGAGATTTGGATGATAAAAATATGACATCTAGAGCAAAACAGTCCCCCACCAAATTATTATTTATTTACAAATAGTATTGGAAATTTATTTATTCCTTAAGTTAGAGCATCGCAAGTCTATTGCTGTAATATACACCTTTCTTTTAGGTGCTGTTTTTACTTGTTGCAGTTACAAACAAACAGAATGAGAATCTTAGTATTATATAGATATTAAAGGGCTACCCGATATTGCCTAAGCAAAGAGAACAAATCAATTAAAACCATATAGTAAGAAGTGTTTTCTATGAATTAAAATTTTATTGTTAACATAAAAAAAATGCAAAAATATTTTTAAATTAATTATTCAGCAAATTTCTTTTCAGAGCACAAAAGACTCTATAGTCTATTTGAATAAAAAAAGATTAAAGATTTCCAAATTAAAAAAAATGTTTTTATTTTGATGCATTTTTCCTTTTCTGTTTGAGGACAGATTTCTCATGATTTTCAAAATACTTTTAATGATTTAAATTCCCTGCTAAATGATTTATAAGAAATATCAATATTTTCCCATGCAGAATTTTCTTTTTAGAAAATACAAAAAACTAAATAAAGTAAGTGGTAACAGACTTGTGTGTATATATATATATATCTAAAGTTTTTTTCACAAATAAAATGTAAAGCTTTCTAAATTAAAATTATTGAAGCTTTAATGCTTTTTTCTTTTATAAATTAGGAAAGATTTTCTGCAAGAATGGTTGTACCTTTTCAAAATCTCTAACAATTTATATTCCCTGATGATTTATCTTTATATTTGATTTCAAAAGAGGGAAAAACAAGAGAAATCATTTTAGTGGTGTGTGTGTGTGTGTAAGATCTGAATTTTTTCAAGTTAATACACCAAAAAAGTACCCATAACTTGTCTCCCAGTTGGTGAAACCACTCAAAATCAGTTTTCCTTTTTATAAGATACCATAGGGGTACATTATCATAGAAAAGTTTATGCTAAAATATTCTTTTTACCAATAATTCAGTTACAAACAAACATATGCAGTAATTTAATACTATAATAGATAAATAGAAAAATGGCATTTTGCATGATTCCACAGTTATTAAGTTAGCTTGTCCTAGTCACTTACACTTAGACTTTCTAAGAACAGAATTTTGTAAGGAATCATTTCCAACCATTTCCACAAAATATTCCTAACAGTCTGGGGTGGAATTTGTAACTCCTGACCTGCATTGGTAATAAGGATGAACAGAGTCTAATTGTTTGACAGATGCCCATAGTCTCAAAAGACTTTCACACAAATATCCTGCTGTTTCAAATTTCTTGTACCAATCAAAGATGAATTGTCTAGTCAGCAGTAATTCTCTTTGACATGCGATCTGAAAGGCTGTGGTATGACAATAACAAAATTTGTTTTACTTAATTCAAGTACACTAAATGATTTCTTAACATCAAACTGAAAATTTTGTGGAACTGGTTGAACCTGTTTACTTACAAATTGATGTTATTGAAAAGTTTAAATGACCAGAACAAAAGATTTCTGTATGATTGTGAATATGAAGAAGAGTTTATGAACTGTTGAATTTACAGTGAGGAGACAACTGTAAGTTGCAGTTATATACTTCAAATGTTTCTCTACAAAACTGTGTTAATAACTTAAATAGATTTTATTTTTAATTTAAATTTTGAAACTGTTTCTTTTCTAGACCAGCTATACATAACTTCTGCTGACCCTCATGTGGAGAATATGACATATTTGTAGAATATCAACATTCTAAGATCTATGAGCACTAAAACTTAGAATTTCTCCCAGTCACTATTAGTACATTTTAGTTCTGAAACAAGATTCCAATGTTTGTATTAATGATTATTAGCATAATTTTATGAACCAACTTCTATTTTTTGGTGGTGGTGGTGGTGGTGTGAGGTGGTAGAAACTGTTCCCATTTTGATATTGAGAGCACAAAGTAATGAATGCCAGTTAGTTAAGGAGAAAGCAATATTTTGAAATAATGATAACTCTGAACTCTTATGTACAGTTATTCTTAGACACACTATCAATGATCAATATTGGAATTTGTTCTTGAATTAATAATGCCATGCTTCTAGACTTTCATCTCATGTGTAGTTATTCTGAACTCTTTGCCAATTTGACCTAAGGGCTATGTACCAAATTGATTCCAAGGAAAACTCACTTAATCTCTTGAAATTGAAGCAAAGTAATTAACTGTAAGATTTTGGGATAATTATCCAGCCAATGGACTAGACTATGGACTAGCAGCTGAAGACATTTGGATTTTGTTAGCAAATATTTTGGAGAATTTGCAATGGAGAATAAATCTTGTTATTATGGATTCCAATATGCTCTTTTCTAATCAGAATAAGTTTTTACAAAAGTTCTCAATCCAACCAAGAAGGAAATGGCTTTTTTTTCATTTGTTTATTAGTTATTTTTTTAATGGTTAAATAAACTTGAGGCCAAGTGTGTTTAACTGCAAGATGAATATGTGAAATAGCATGTAAGTTTCAAGACCCTAAGTCATTCCCTTTTAAGTCAGACTGAGAACTTTGCAGCACCACTTCAGAGAATTCAGAATATATTTTTTTAATCTGTCCCGTGTTGTGTCACTAAATATATAGTGCCAGAAAAAAATTGGTTATGCTAGATAGAAATCAAGAATTGGATCAAAGCTAGTTATTTTACAATGTCAGTTAAAGTCTACACCAAACAGTTGCAAACAGAAATTGTTACTATAGATTACATAACATAAAATAGATTTACTGATTACTTTAAAAATATTAATTTAATTTGATATTGTTCTGTAAACAATTTCATAGAGTTTTGTAGGAAAATATTTTTTTTTAAATGAGTGACACTTAAGAAGTTTATCAATTTAATCAGCTTTGTTTTTTTTTCAGGGGTGCTAGTCTTAACTAAATAATTAAGCCATGGGATTATTTTATAAATCTAATGAATTTTAAAATATTACCAATACATTTTGATTAATGTTTAATGGCTAAGGATCATATTTCAAATAAAAAAATAAAATTCACAATATATTTTAATATGAGTACAATAAAAAATATATATTATTGAAATCAATTATCTTCCTTCACTCTTTACCATACGTATTATTGTTTTTTTTCTCTAATTAATGGATGGCCATGAATCCTTAGTGAGGAATGGTCTGTAATTCACTATTATGAATTGTTGAGGATTAATTGTTAGGCATGAATTGTCTTTGGCAATGAATTGTAGGCTGTGATGAACTAGTCAGATCTTTAGTTGCAGATAGATGGCCATATAACTTTGAGAGATGATTATTTAAATAGTTGCTTTGGAGAAAGTCATGAACCTAAAATTTGAGGCAATGCAAGCAAATACTGAAATTATCAGAAAGATTGACATCAGTGAATACTTTTTATATAAAAAGGTTTTCCCATTATTCCCAAATATTGATGATTTCAGTTTTAGTTAATTAAGAAAAGAGAAAAATGTGAAAAAAATCTCTTCCTTTCGGGGAAGAAGGAAATAAGAGGAAAATAATTTTACTCGATGTAAATCATGTGTTTGCATTTTGTTCAACATCTGAGAGCTGAAAGATTCTTATAATTAACCTTTGATGTTGCAAAAGTGAATTTCATATTTCTATAACCAAAAACAGTGCAAAGGAGGAACATCTATTAATTTTCCCTACAAGATGACTGCAGGTTAATTTTAGGTAATAAATGATAAATATTACAGCAATATGATACACTAACTAAACCCATGGAAATTTCATAGTTTAATTAGAAATACCTTGCAAACATGAAAGATCAAAAGGACATTTTTAATGTTTTATTTATGCTTTAAATATATATACAAATAATATATACAATACTTATTCATATAGGTGCAATAAAATAAAATTCAAAAATTTTAATGTTTTACTCATTTATAATTTTACGGTAAATGATAATTTAAAAACAAATTCCAATTGCTCCCCAAATTTTTCATTGAATATTTCTTACAAAAAGTCAAAATACGATGAATTGGCAAATTTAAATTGGGATTTTTCTTAAAAGATTTACAGTAGATTAAAAAAAGAGAAAAGCAAAACTAAAACTAAAAATAATCCATGGAAATAAAGAGAAAAACTTGAATTTTTAAAAAATAATCAGTTTGCTATTCTGCTGATTAAATTTCACTATTTTACAAAGATAAATCCAAATGTCATTGTAAAATTGAAAATCAATTGAAAAAGGCCCAAATTGAAATAAAAAGCCAACAGAGAAGATACTTTTTTCTGTTGATTGATTTCATCCTTTTTTAAGCTTAATGTGTTTTTTTGTTTTATAATATCAAAGAAGCTGAAGTTCATAAAAAGGCAATAAAAACAAACTTTCACTTTAAAAGTTATTATAAATACATGAATAAGTTTTGGTGTATTAAACAGAATTTTATATATATATATATATATATATATATATATATACACTTATAAGTATACATGCATATATGTGTACATATAAATATACGCTCACAAGTATACATATATATATATATATATATATATACATATATATACACTTACAAGTATACATGCATATATATACACTTACAATTATACATGCATATATATATATACATATATATATATATACACTTACAAGTATACATGCACATATATATACATACATATATGAACACAAATGTATATATATATATATATATATATATATATATATATATATATACTTTGGTGGGGTACCAACTCTCTTGGTATAAGGGTGATTCTAAGCTGGTCTCTTTCTTTAACAGTATGTTGCTGCAGAGTGCAGGTCTTGTATGAGAGCTCAATGTTTAATTTTAATAAACAGAGCAAATTAATTTGTCAATAAAACGGTCCATAAACATGATACCCCTGGTATTTAAGTCCTCTTTATTCATATATATATATATATATATATATATATATATATATAGTCCTCTTTTTATGTAGTTGGAAGTGGTTTTTACTGTCCCCCTCATCCTCTTATCTGACTGTTGAGATGAATTTTCAAATTAGGAACAGGAAAAAATTATAGTGCTAGGCTGCTGTTTCAACAAAAATGATTTTGTGAAAAATTATGATTTTATTTTTCTAAATTGGCATTGACTTATCTAGACATCTAAACTTTATATTGTAAGTTACTCAACTGTGCATATAAGCTCATTTAGATTTTATTATTTCATATTATTATTTTTTTTATTGTAATTTCTATTATCCAGTCTTGATACTTTTTGATCACACACTGTAATAATTTTTTAAAATATGGTTTGTACATTTTGTATATCTTTGTCTGTAATAATAAAATTATCAGTCATCTTTATTAACTTGTAATAACTCTATCCGAGAGTAGATATCTAAAAGTTAAAGCTCTAAAACTAACTCACATTGTATTTCCACATTCCATATATTTTAGGCTACTAATCTTAGTCTGACCCTACCCCTGACTAGTTTGTCATGAGATATCATTGTTTTAAATGATTCTACAATTCTTCTCTCTTAAAAATAAAACTGCATATTTATTCTCAGGTTGCATTTCTCAATTGGTTACTGAAGACTGCTGCAGGCAACAGTGGACAGCTATCATTTGCTAGTTGAAATGGATCTCTTACATATATTTCTATTTTCTTTCTCAGTTCTTCTTCATTGAACTATACACTTGCCAAGACTATTAACTTCTTAAATGTAAAGAATATATAAAGGTAGAATAGTTCTTGTCAAAAATAAAGGGATTATTTATCAATACATTTGCATTTCTGATGAGTATTAGAATCCATTAGGAGGTGCTCAATGGTTCTTGGCCTGACTAAAAGGAAATTATCTACAGTCATGAAATTCACATACTATTCTTCATATTTATCCTACTCTTTCTCCTTAGAAAAAAAAAGGATAAAAAAAAAACAAAAGAAAAAAGGTTTTTCCTTTCTTGATTAGGTCTGAAACTTTTTAGTACCCATTCACAGTATCAGTAATTTAAAATTCTGTGGTTATTTTGAAAACAAGATATAAAAGTTATATATATATATATATATATATATATATATATATATATATATATATATATATATATATATAATTTGATTTACACAAACAAGCTCTTTTTTTTTTCAAACACAATCTCAGAAGTTTAAGTTTTGTCAATATATTTTCCATGGAGAAATGTTAGAATTATTAAGCAACATACATATCCTTGATAGTAAAACCTCAAACAAATAATAAAATAGATAAGTATTAAAAACAAGGAGTCACAATAAATTAATACTAAAACATCATAAAAATGGTAATATTGAAGCTTAATGTTTTAACCCAAAGTGTTTTTAGGAATCATCAGTTATTCACCATGTGAATTGTTTCAGAGGTTCAAGAGTAAAACAGCAAATTCTCACATGGCTCTCTTGCAGTGATCCCACCAAATTCCCTAAAATTATTACTTGGGTTAAGAAAAATAACAATGACAGAAGAAACCATCAAGGAAAACATTTGCAAAGATGTAAAAGATTATATTATATATATATATATATATATATATATATATATATATATATACATATATACACACATATATATATATATATATATTTGAGTTAAGGTAGAATTGACATGGAGTAAACACCTGGTCACTGACAGTTTCTTGCCTATGCAATCTTCAGACCAAAATTATAGCACCCATATATATGTCATATTGTATTTTATATATTAAGAGATTATTTATAATATAATTACTGTATGATAGATTGGTGGTATGAAAACTGCCATCATCCTTAACAACTGAGAAGAAAAAGCCTTGAACATTGATGCTCAGAGATCCAATATAAAAAATGGAGTTGAAAACTTTGAGTGACACGCTGTCAATATCTAACAGAGTGACATTCAAAAAGAATTATCAACTCCATTCGACCCAATGTCCAACTTCTTCATGATAATAAATGTCTGAATTGTGACAGACTGTGTGGGTTACGTATTGGTCTTATCAATCATCTCTGAACTTACTAGAACTACCAAAAACACAGCCATCAATGCTAGTTTCATGTGTGGGTCATGATGGATGAATAAATAGTAGAACTATACTGGTCATATCTACATTTAATTGTAACATTATAGTAATTTGGCACTATACAATATAGGGCTTCCATAAAATAATACTATTAAAGATGTAATAGTATTGATGGTTTGCCTTATGAATTGTTCCTTTCTTAAAGGAATAGCATTGTTTTAATATCATATGAATAGTAGTTTATAATTCACTGTTTCTCAATCATATCTGACCTAAAGAAATTCTTAAGAAAAGTCAGAATGGTTTTCGGAGAAATGATCTACAGCTTCTCAGATTGAGTCTTTTCCTTGAATCATCAAAGGAATACATACAAAAAATCTCGAGGTAACACTTGTTAGTAAATTCTTCCAAGGCATTTGATTTCATACATAGAGGAAAGATAAAGCAAATACTTCTTCCCAAAGAAACTATTACGACTATAATGATCCTCTACAATGACATGATACCAATTGATTCCTTACCTTATAGTGACACTAATTTATTTGACATTGTTGTTGGAGTTTTGCAAAAAGATACATTATCACCATTTCTATTTAGAATCTGCTTAGATTATTTATTATGAATTTCAATAGACCTAATGAAAGGAAACTGTTTCACACTAAAACTGGCAAGAAGCAGATGATATCTTGCAGATGCAGACAATGTAGATGATCTAGTGCTTCCCACAAATGCACATGTTCAAGCTTTATCTCTGCTGCATAGCATGGGACAAGCAGGGAAAGGCATTGGCCTCTACATGAACTCAGATAAAACAGAGTTTATGTATTTTAAACAAAATGATACCATCTCCCCATTGAATGGCAAGCCTCTAAAATTAGTAGAGCATTTCACATACCTTGTGAGCAATATCTCATCTACCAAAATCAAAGTCAACATATGCATATGAAAGGGATGGACTGCTATCAACAGGGTAATGACCATATGAAAATCTGATCTTTCAGATAAAATAAAACAAGAAACTGAATGGTTTCATTAGTGTCTTAATATCAATAGGAACCAGTAATTTCAGCAAAACTAGCACATAATTTATGGTATCCATGTTTGACTATAGTAACCAATTGTTACGAATATATTAGTTGTGGCACTTGGCCAGAAATATGGGGCACCTAGTAGACTAGTTTGATAATCATTAAACAGCACATTCTATTACAATAGATTCTATCTTACAAACAAACTTTTTTATTTCTGAGATTGTTTCTTTCATTTTGGCTGTTTTTAGAATTTGTGGCCAGCATAATTAAATATTCTTGCCAACTGAAAATGAAATTGTTTACTTTTCAGCTTTTGAGAAATATCAGGTGGATGATTTAGATATCAGATCCTTTGAAAAGTTTGTAGCTGATTTGTCAAAAAAAGAATGTGCTCATGAAATCCTATTAGTCTAACATCTTTGAACAGAATTGGTAGGTAGAGAGACTCAAGTTTTATTATCACTCCCATCTTTTACTATTAAAAGAAGAGAAAGACTTTAAAATAAAAGAAGAAAAGTAATTCTTTTAAGTAAAATAGCATTAATAATTATAGAAGACCGGAAGAAGAGAAAAGTGATAAGGATCAATTTAAAAGATTTAAAAAAAAAATCTTTGTTTAAAAAGTTATTAAAAAACGGATTAAAAACAAAAATAGTCTCTTTTCATTTGATTTCTTTGGTTTTGTAGCTTCCTGTGTGCTATATTTTGTTTTTGTCTTGCAAAGTTAGAATTAAATTTTAAGAAACTTAGAGAACTGATAAAGTCAGCAAAGGGGATTTGGAAAAACGGCTGAGCTAAACAAAATAAGAATATAAAAGAGAGTGCAAATCAAAAGATGTTTTTTTTAAGTTCAAAAAAAAAAAAGAAAAAAAGAAAAGAAAGACTTGGAAAGCCAATTGCAAACTAAGAATAAGATAAAGAAGTGTGTAATCTTTTCCCAAATATAATATCTGCAATAGAAGTATAAAAAGAAATCAAAGTACTTTCATGAAAATAAACAGTTCACAGTTAGGATTTATAAATGTGTAAATTTCACCAACTAAATACTCTAGATTTAATTTTCTAGATCTTCCTTTGGAATAATATATATATATATATATATATATATATATATATATATATGGTTTGCTATATTTATAAGTAAAGAGTTTATATATCATTGATAGAGCATATATATCTAAGAGTAGTGAAGACAGAAAGTCAATGGCACTTTGCAACAGTCACTTATATAATTTTTAAACCAAGTGCACTTGGTTTAAAGATCTGATAGGCAAGAAACTGACAGTTATTAAGCACTGCTGACCCTAACATTATATATTATATATAGTCTGTATCTGCATCTGCAACAATTTCTGTGGGACATCAGCTTCTTTCCTTTGAAGCAGGCAATATCCCATAGAGACAGTTGTGGATGTGGACTACGTAGATGATCTGACACTTTTGCAGATACACCTGCACAAACCGAATCACTGCCTGGAAAATCAACAAGGAACATTGGCTTCTGGGAACTCCGATAAAAGTAAGTTCATGGGTTTTAAAAAGATGGAGGCATTTACACAATGGATGGTAAGCCTCTAAGATGGACCAGTCCACATACCTAAGTAGTAATATCTCATCCACCAAAAGCAATGTTAATGCATGCAGAGGGAATGCATAGACTGCTATAGATAGATTAAAATCTGATCTCACTGATAAGTAAAAACAACAATTCTTCCAAGCTGTAGTTCTATCAGTGCTACTGTATGGTTGCACCACTTGGACCCAAACAAAGCACCTAGAGAACAAACTAAATGAGAGATGCACAAAAATGCAGCATTCGGTCTTAAACAAATCGTGGAAACTTCTCGGCTTATGGGTGGGCCCACGTAAAAAGGCCTTGTGCCGTACCGTGTACAAGTGGGGTACATGTAAATATTGCCACTTAAACACTGTCATACAAACCATCCAAGTAAGACAAATGGGACAACTGGACATTGGTGGAGAAGGAAGCACAAACTCATAAGTACCGTTCTCTTGTGGAAACCAGCACATGGGCACACCAGCGTGGGTCACCCAGCGGGAACCTCACATTGATCAGCTCTTCACGGATTCTAAATGCTGCACAGAGGAACTCCTGAAGGTGATCAATAGGGATGGTTGGTGAGAAATTGTCATGGATAACCATGCTGCTAGCATGACATGGTGATGATGATGATGATATATATATTAAATAGCAGAGTAGACTGGGCTCTCTAGCCATGGTAGAGCAACCCGTCTAAAAATCTGAATTCAAAGCAGTGGATCCAGGGGATTAAACCCTGATAGCAAATCCTGCTATTCTATGGGTGGTAGTAACTATGATGGAATATGTCAACAGAATGACAGTATAGCAAAAGGTCTCATGGGAGAAAATATTGATGTCAATGGAAAAACCCAGCCACTGAAGTTAGAGTAGCATTGGGAAAAGAAAAACTTATATCATGCAGTGTTTGTGATTACTGGTTATTTTACCTTGGCTTGTCAGTAGAGTATAATCACAATCACTCAGAGAGTGGTATTCATGTTATACAAGCACTTGCCACACTTTAATCCCCTCATGTAGAGACATTTCTTTTTTTCTCCTTTATCATTCATCTAAGAGGACTCGGGCGAAAAGAAAGTGACAATCTAGACAATGCTAGGGATTGTAATCATTTATGAAGATGGACCAATCATCATATATATAAGTGTAAGTGCAGTATATATACTTGGATCAATTAAGTACATTTCAAGTAATATCTAGGGTATATTTCATGTATCTCATGGATTTTAAGTAATATCTAGTATATATTTTAAGTAATATCTAGTACATATTTCAAATATCTAAATGTATTTCAAGTATATCCAGAACATATTTTAAGTAATATCTAGTACACACTTAAATATGTAGTACATATTTCATATATATCTAGAGTGAATATTAACTAATATCTAGTACATATTTCAAGTATTTAATTAATATCAAATATGTATCTCAAGCATATGTAGTTTATATTTTAAGTAATATCTTCACTTGATTTATCTTATTTTTAGAAATGGAAAATTCAAAATTTGTGAAGCCGTATAACCTGACTTTGATCACTTTGGGCTATTTTTCTAAACTAAGACACCAACAACAATCTCTAAGATAATTTCTGCATTTTTTCAACAACATTTTTCTTAGTTTCCCAATTTTTTTTGTATTTTAAACAATTTTATCATGAAAATGAGACTTGAATCATCTTGCACATGCCAACAACAAATTTGAATATTGATGATTTAAGCAAATATGTCACTTTTATATAATTCCTTGCAGCTCTAAGATGAAAAAAAATTGTTTCCTTTTAAAATTATTGATTTTATTTTAATCAAGTGAACAATCTTATTTAAAGAGTAATATTAAGTATAAGTGGACAAGTTTGTTACTTACAGATTAAAGTGATTTGAATTCAAATTATCTCACTTGTCAATTTCTATTAGAATAATTTAAAATTTGTTGCTAATAGTGCAACTGTTGTTACATTTGTGCACCTGCAAAATCTATGAGAAAAAGAAAAATGGTATACACAAACAACACCCTTCAGGTTTTGAATTTATAGGTTTTCCTTCTCCAAGACTAGTTGCCCTACCAAAGCTAGAGAGCCCAGCCTGCCAAACTATTTGGCCCATTGCAGGGAAGGAAAAGAAGAGAACCAGACATACTTTTCCCAAATTAAGTAGCCAGAAGTGAAACAACTTTATCCAGAATTTGAAGGCAACTTGTAAAGTTGATTTTATTCACTGATAACCATAAAAAGACTCTTCATTCTACATATATATATATATATATATATATACAGTTATCCACAGACACCGTGTTTCAATATTTCATGTCTCTTTAGTGTGGCTAGACTTAGCAACTACTTCTAGCTGGGAGTGAAACCCGATTGACTTTTAATCAGTCTGATTCCTTAAAACCTTGGCCACGCTCAGCTGCTAGTATGAAGCGAAGTTTTAACTGATAAATATATATGATTCTTCAACAGCCTTTCCAAGAGTTTATAGGATGTATCACTTACTTTGCCAATTCTTTAACATATTTTCTTGTGCAATTTATTATGTTTATGCCTAATGTTAAGTATGTATGTGTTTTATGGGAATAATAAAAAAAAGGCTAAACACAATAATAGTAAATACCTTATTTACATACAATATTTTGTGAAATATACCTGGAAAGTTTCTTAGTTGTTAACATTATCAAATAAAAATTTTATCTGACCATAAGTATCTTCTTTTTCTAATCAAACAGAAATAACTGACAAAATTTCCAACAACTATTCTGAACATCAACAAAAGAACATGAAGTTACTCTTATCTTTACAGACCAAATTCCTTTAGGTCATAAATATATAAATAACTTGATAAAGACATGAGTCTGGCATTTGGATAAATTTTCTCCTGGCTTGGTGCCACAGATATGGAACTTTGAATAATGCATAGAAATAAGAAAGAAAGAAAAGAAAAAACTGTGTCAGATATTCATTTTTTTTCAACCAACTGCTTATTTTCCACTAGCTGATCCATTATCTCTAGTAGAAAAGATAGATCATCAGTAGCATCATCTTTAAAGAGAATAATAAATCAATAAATAGATAAAACACAAGGATGAAATGTACAGGGACATTTAAATCTCTACTATATATAAATATAAATATATTTGATGCCTACTGTATACTTATGTATAAAACTACACACACACACATATATATATATATATATTAGTTTGATAAAGAAAAAGCTTAAATATCAGACATGTTGTTGGTTATAAATTTATTCCAATGAAAAATTCTTCTTTGAAATTTTTAACAAATGTGTTGAAATTCCATTCTAAGCCATTCCCTTATTGATCACGTAATATATATATATATATATATATATATATATATATATATATATATATTTATATATATATATTCATTGTTTTTTCCCATGTGCAAATGTTATTGATATATCTTTGACAAAAAAAAAAGAAAGAATTTCTCTTTTGAAAGTCATAATATCTTGAAAATTTGTTGATTATTTTTATTACAGTCAAGAAAGAAATATACAAGTATGTGTTTTTTTTATTGTTGATTTGTTAGACAAAAATACATATACAAATACTTGTGATATTTTATTATAAAAGTACTGTCAGTTAAGCAAAACAATGCAAAATAATCCCTTATTAGTTTAATTGGGTCTATTGGTAATTTCACCAACAATTGTAAAGGATTTTGAATTTATTTGGTTGTTAATTAAATAAAAATACTAGCTGTTAAACATAGAATATTTCTCTACTAGAAAATAATCCATTTGAATTATTAAGTTTTTTGCTACTATGTCATTAAAAATCATTTTTACCAATCTATCATGTACTTTTTAAAACATCCTGAGTTATTTATCAGTCATCTTGAATTCTTCTTGTAATTTTTTTATTTTTTAAATTCATTGACCAAATGAGTTTTAATTTAGCTAAGAGCATTGTAGCTTTCATCTCTATGAGAAACCAAATTTCACATAACGATGATTTGAGATCAAAGAGAGCTAAAAACCAATTAAGACAAATTGGACATTAAATGAGTTTTGAGATTGATCAAAGATGTCTTCTCGGGGTGTTTAAAATTATTTCACATCTTCAAGTGTATTTGCTTGGTAATGAAAATAATCAACTTAGTTGAGTTTTATCATAATCTAAGCTGACTAAAAAATTAGGGGGTGTCCATATATATAAGGTTTTATGAAGCTGCCAATAAAATCTCGTATAGAAAACAATACATTTAGTAAAAGAAAGTAAACACTTGAGGAGTTACTTTTCCAAATTATTACAATTCCTCACTGATTGATGGTTGCAAGGACTGGAGCAATGCTGTAGATTTGGAACATCATCCCACCTTTCCACCATATATATATATATATATATATATATACACATATATCTAAATATATATAATTAAAATTTACCTCTAAAAATAATTTAAATACTATGTACAAAATTATAGAGCAATATCATGATAAAATAAAAACAGTAAAAACTTACAACAGTTTCATGTACTTGATCATCAGGTGAGCTTATATGCATGTCTGAAATCTGTTGAATTCAACTGAATTAGTATTTGTTCTCAATGCAATATTTAAGTCATGGGATTATTTACTAATATAGATTTTTACTAATATTCACTGAAAATATAATCTATCATCAAGTTGTGCTGACAACACAGATTTTCATGACTTTCCCTCACTACCTGTCTTGGCAGCCATTGTTTCTGGAAGGTCCTCTGCACAGCATCCAGTGCATGTGCAGAGTTGATCAATGTAGGTTTTTTGGTGTGTCCATATGTAAGTGACTATAGAAGGTCACTTATGAACTCATCCTTGCTTCTCCAGCAGTATTCAACAGGTCTTGTTCATCTTCTCTGAATGGTTTGTGTGATAGGAGGCATGTGGCCTTACATCTGCTCTTTTGTGTGGTGCTGTTCCCAGGATTTATTTGAAAAAAACCACACAGCATCCTTTTATAGTTCCCATCTAGCTATTTCTCTAATCATTTCTTAGACTCCAAGTGGTTTGATTATGATTGTTTTATTTATTGTATGGAAGCCAAAAGAAATACATAACATAGAAATGAATAAATACTTTTACTGGACATTACATTCCAGAGTAGTGAGTTCTTTAAACAGGTGTATCAATTGTATCAAAGAGGAATTTATCATTATCAACCTACCTTACTGCTATAAATTGATTCTCTTCTTACTTAGGCTAAGAACATTTCAGCAACCCATTGAATGTTTCATTTACAGAAGAACTAAATATAAGTGGCTTTTAAAACCATGTCATCTGTCTGAATATTTTTCTGATTTGCAATCAAAAGAAAGAAAAATATTACAGTGAGAAGACAGTAAAACAAAAAAACATAAGAAATCTTCTTTATTTGAATTTAATAAAATGTGCCAAATAAAGCTTAGTACTAAGAAATCAAGATTTGAAACATTGTTGATTAGTTTTCAGTCTTTCTTATCAAATAAAAATTTATACCACTTAGTTACTAACAGTATTTTTAATAGAAAAGTTATTAGTAGTCATTTTTATATCATGAAATTAGTATTTTTCTGAGACAAAATTCAGCATTTTTTAATGAATTTAAGTGAATGACACTTAATAGAGCTATCAATTTTAACATCTTTGTTTTTTTTACCAGATTGTTGATTCTAATTTAGGAATAATGCTATTATAATTCATAAACCCAATTATGTTTGATTAAATATGAACAGTTATTTTAGACAAATGGTTCATTAATTTTTTTTCTTTGAAGTTTGAAAATTTACATTCTGTACAATCATTTATACCTTGCAGCAACATAGCTTCACACTACTCCTCTTTCATTGTTAAGGACTCCTTCTCAATGAGAGATTCTATTTACCAAAAATAATGCTAGTCAGATTCGTTTTTTTCAAGAAATGTGGTTTCAAATAACAAATGAAATAATTGTTATAAATAATTACAGCTTAAAGTAGCAATTCTTAATACAAATAATTATGACACAGTTATATGCTTCCAAGTATTCCAATCTAATATGAATAATTTACACACAGTTATATAGTTTCAAGTATCTCTAACAATTATATGGTTTCAAATAACTAATAATATAATCCCTGATAAGCAATTATAACTTCAAATAACTATTCTTAATTCCCATGATTTGCACATATTTATATATGCAAACTAATAATTTTCAAGTATGCCAATTTGATCCATAAATGCAACCTATAAGAGGTAATACCACTTCATGTCAGAGTAGATCTGGGAGTAATAGTAAATGAAAGAGTGACTCCATTCTCCACAGAGCCTCACCACTCGATGCAGTTTAGTGTAATAATTAGGAGACCACATTTTGGGAGGAGGGAAGACTTACTTGTCTTCTGAAGATGCAATTTGTATATTCTAGGCCTTTGCTGACAAGTTAGGGATTTAGTAAGTATATATACTAATTTTTTTAGCCACATTCAACCATTTAGTTGTCTATAGAAGACAGAGAAACAAACTTTTCTGAATCATTAATAAAAACATTATTTTTTTCTGATTCCCTAGATTGCTGCAAAATAAATGAATAAGGAAGAAAACAAAGCCATGAGTGAAAATGGCATTCAACAACCATTTTTTGTTGGACAAATATTCTATTTGTTCTAAAGTAAGATTAACATTTTATAAATTTTGTGGTAAGTTCTATGTATTTCTTTTCATCTTGTTTTTGTATCTGAATAAATTATTTTCTGCTTTTCCAGTCATTTTATTTCCGTTACATTCAATTAGCTGATCATGTTTTGTGCGAGAAGTAAAAACACCAGGTGGTAACTTATTTTTATTCCTTGTTCATTTGGAGAAAGTTTTTCTCTAATGTATTTTCAATATCTACCTAGATAATTTTAAACAAAACAAAACTGTTTTTTCCTTTTCTCAGAAAATTATTCTGTATAATTAGTAAACATCAGTAGATGTTTTTTAAAAAATTTGCCATTGTTTTATTCATATTATAAAGTTAATGTAAGCTTTAAAAGATTTTTTTAAATTAATTAAACCTTGTCAACCATTATTAATTTTTAATTTCTTTCATCTTAATCTTTTAACTTATGTTGATCTATCAGAACTAACATAGGCAATCAATCTACGACTGTAAGGAAACAACACCAGTTGGTAATATTAAAGGGTAAGTTTTCAAGGAATTTCAATCACACCAATAACTTACTTTTGTTTAGTCAAACACATTGGCCTTAAGTTGCTTACATTACTTACTTCTTACAAAGTGGTCACTCATCTAAGTAATGATTAAACTAATCACTACTTAGTTTGAAATTGATACTATAATACATTGATTCATTTGAAGCCATTTCAGAAATGAGCCGTCTGCAACTTAAGGCCCCTTGGTACTTTGGGCCTTTGGGGCATTGGCTGATTGCCTGACTGATCAATCTGCCCCGGATCAATATAATTGTACCTATCATTTGCTTGTATTATACAAAGTATGGAGAGAAGGATATTTAGATATCCACATAAAAGATTCAAGAGTATGACCCCTGTGTTGACATTACTCCCAAATCCATTCTCAGAGTGATAGTCCCATCGATAGGTCAAATAGATCTGAAAATTATTTGTACTAGATAGGAATATTTAAAACCATATAACTGTGTGCAAACAAATGATTATTTTGAATAGGAATAGTTACTTAAATCTGTATAATTATGTGTAAATCATTAAGAACAGTTACTTGAAGCTCTAATTCTTTCTAACCAATTCAAATCATTAGTTATTTGAAACCATATAATTACTTAAAAGAAGAAAAAAAAACATTTGCCATTGAATACCCTAATAAAAGTTGGCATACTGTAAAACCAATCAAACAGCCAACCAAAAAAAAAAACCCAAAAAAACCCCAGAAATCTTCCTTTTTTTTCTATTTTTGTTTCTATTTAGTTTGCACATCAATAAAAGTTGGTAAGTTATATAACTTGACTTTAATTTCTTCCTGAATGGAACAGAATATCTGAAATTGAAATTATAGAGTTGTTAGGATTAAAACCAAAATATTATTAATCAATTGCTTACAAAATAGATAACACTGGAGTTCTAAGGTTTATTAAAACAATAACAACACCTTAACAAATATCACATTGATCTTTAATCCTGAGTGGTTATATTCATTAAGCCATGGAAGTCATGCAAGTGAAGTATGAAGTGTAATCACAGAACTAAATAGCTCCCAGATAATTGTTTCCCCTACCAATATTCAAAAATATTGTCATAACCAATATTTTAAAATATAATAATCTAAAATGTCTTCTGAATGAGCCAGACAAATCTAATCAGAGGAATTTTGACCCCTTTCAATTAAATCAGTGAAAATTGTAATAATTCCAAATGTCTCCAGATGGATTTTTAGTTTTTGGCTTTCAGCATTGAAACCAAAAGAAATGAAGAAAATAAATGAAAAACCCAAGTAAGAAGTGATTATTACTGCAGCAATTCTACCAGAGCCAATAATTCATATGTATATGACATCTTGTACTGGAATGGTACCATTGCCAAGAGGTTTATGAATATATGGTGGTTCAAAAGAGTTTGGAATTGGTTAGAGGCAATTATCTTATTATTTTATTCTATCTTTTGAATTGATATTTCAAATATTATTATTATCCTCATGGCTGTCATTATTGTCATCATCATTATACTTCTAATTTTGGCTATTGTTTTCCTCATAATATATATATATATATATATATAATACTCTCCTACATAATGTATGTATGTATGACTAATAAAAACATATGGCATTCAAGGAAGAATTCTTTTAAAATAATATTAGGCAACTGTTTTTCCGAATGACCAATAGGGACGGATGCTGAGAGCAATTCAAGGGAATCTGTGATGTATACCTTGATTATATATATATATACAACAAAAGATTAAGACTGACATTTGAAGCTGGAACCATAGCCACACTACTGTTGGTCAATATGAGGCCCCTGTTTTTTTTCAATATATCATCTTTTATAGGTAAATTAATCTTTGATAGCTTTAATTTGCCAAAACTTAACTAATCCGTCCTTCCAAAACCTATCTCATTCATTTTTATTACTACATAGAGACTCCCACTATGCTATTTCCCCAACCCACACCCAGCAACACCCACCATGGTAAAACCCAACCATACACATGCATACCAGACCAAAATCATAACTTGACCTTAATACATTATTACACAAAACAGATTAGACACCTCTACCACATATTGGCATAAATCCTACCTTAAACTTCTCTCACTATAGTTTAATGATAATAAATTCTGTCAACTTATACCCTTCTTGTCTCATATCCATGTGCCTCCAGGAAGCACTCCAAACCTTTCACCACTTCTTGAAAATCTTCATACATCTCAGAACTAATGCGGACATTTGTTTCTGCCCTTTCTTCATACACAACCAACCATTCTCTCATTTTTTTTAAATCATCCATCCTCACCACACAACATTTTGCCTACTTCAAGTTCTGATGATGGTTTGTTAGAAAAACCAAAAACCAAAACATTATAACATCAAGAATAAAAGTTATCTTTTTGGAATATTTTCTGTTTTTTTAATTATATATATATATATATATATATATATATTTTTTTTATATATATATGTATGAGAAGTAAACAAACAGACTATGTGTTTTGATATGGCTTTTTTTAGCGGACAATTTTTGGGAGAATATATGCTTAATTGAAGTCGTACCTAATTTTTGAAAATTAATTAATAATTAATGAATTAGGCGGGAATACCTATTCAAATGTAAGGCTAAACAAATCGAGAAAAATCAATCTCTGTATGTACATTTCAGCCTTTTTTATTTTTCTCAATTTCTTTAGCCTTACATTTGAATAGGTATTCCCGCCTAATTCATTAATTATTAATTAATTTTCAAAAATTAGGTACGACTTCAATTAAGCACATATTCTCCCAAAATATATATGTATGTATGCATGTAGTTATTTAGTATTGGTGAATTGAAAATAAAGTTCTCAGTTACGGGCATGAGAGCTGTATTTATTTATTATAAAGTATGCTACTTTGAAACCAATTGTAACAATCACACCATAACAGGTGTATTCACAAGATGTCATGTATATTTACATATACCCTTCAATTTAGTTTTGCAGATCAATTTATACAGAATAGCAAGTTTGATCTTCACTGGATGCTCCATACTTGCAACTTGGTATCACATCCTACCCTTAAATTTAAACATTTCTATGCATATGCTCAATTACTTACTAATAGGCAAATTATATATATATATATATATATATATATATACCATTTAATTTGCAGTATTAGTGTAAGCAAAAGTTCCTAGCACACTTTAGAAAACTACAGACTGAATACACATCAGAAAACAATTTTGGGCTGGAAAATTGTGTGTGTGTGTGTGTGTGTGTGTGTGTGTGTGTGTATGTATGTGTGTATCTTTCTCTGCATAAATTTATTCTTTTTTTTCTCTCACTGAAACTTTTCCTTGAAGCATGTTGAGTGAAAAGAGAATTTCATAAATTTTAAATTCGTTGAATAGAATTTCTTTGAATTTTTTGTGTTGTCAGCAAGTTAGTTGAGTATGTAAAAATATATTTAGCTTTATGATAATGCTTGGAGCAAATTAACTTGAAAGAAAGTAAACCCCTTCCTTTTTGTTTTCTTTTTTCTTTCTCCTGTTCTCCCTTTATGATATATGTCTTATTTTCATATATACTTATAAAAATATGTAAATACTTAACAGTTTGAAAAGGAATATATATATATATGTGTGTGTGAGTGTGTGTGTGTGTGTGTGTGTGCACTCACATGTGTGTTTAATATAATATGCATTCATTTTAGATAGATGGTAAAATGATGTTTATTAATAAATAGAAATGCAGGTTTTATCTACACAAAATTTTTAATAATTTTCTAAGAGAATCACAAATATATTCTGCGTTTTGATATAAACTATTTAATAACATTGATACATAAATGTTATATATGTTATAAATCACAGGACATATCTGTATATTTTCACTTATATGATTAATGAATGCCCTTATGTATTCAGTTAAATGTTTGAAAATAAATATATTAATGTGGTTAAGGTTTTTGAGTAAATATATCAATGATTTTATATATACATATATACAAGCATCCAGAGACTGCTAAAAATCAGTAGCAAAGTAATTCAGGTGTTGGAGTGGAATGGTAGACATAATCACCAAAAGTTGATATTTTACTTGGATAGATATGTCCCAAGGTTCACAGACAACGGGTGGACCCACACAGTTGTCGAGGGGTATCCAAGAGACTGGAAACAACCTCCATAATGATGGGAAGATGAAATTGTCAAGTGATTTGGGCCAATATGGATAAGAAGGGCAAGATCAAGAACAAAATGGAAGCACCTTGTGACCAATGATGTAGAAATCATTAGATGGTCTGGTCAATAAAGGAAATATATATAAATTTGTATATCACACTGTCAGTTACTTCCAAAAGTCATATATATATATATATATATATATATATATATATAGATTCAAAATAAATGTTCACTCTGATGAAGGTCGATTCTTCTATGTGTGCAAAATATTTTCACACACATAAACTGACCGAAACACATGTGTAAGTGATATCGATTAATGTGATATCGATTAAATTCATTTTATCCATCTACATTTCTTTTCTTTACTCATTTTTCCTCATATTGACGGATTCAATTCCTTTTCCATTTTCATATATATATATATATATATATATATATATATATATATATATACATATATATAGTTGTTATGGGTCCAATGGTAAAAAATTAGATATTGTATAAAAAAGAAGGTTTGCAAAAAGGATTATGTTTTTTTTAAATTTATTAATAACTTACATATGCGACACGTGTTTCAGATCTGTTATCTTCTTCAGGCATTGAATAATATTTTGGCAGAATATGTATATCTGTGATTTCTGATATTTGATAGGTTGTGTGTGTTTTTGTAACTTACTTTTTGTTTATAATGGTTGTTTAATAATGGTTGAGTACTATGTTATTTTTCTCAATCCTACATAGTTTATGTGTTCTATTATGTAGATCATATTGTCTGTGTAGTAAAGTTATTGTTGCGTGTGTGTGTGTGTGGTTAAGTCCGATTTAGTTCAGGTTTGTATCTATCTATGAAATGTATTTCTTTAATTAGGAGTAGCGTATAGTCATCAGTTTGGTATATTGGCATCACTTTAAAATGTCCCTGATTACATTCATGGATATGTTTTGATACATATAGATTTCTATAGAACTAAATTGGACTTAACTATACACACACACACACATACACGAAACACTAACTTCACTACACATATGATCTACACAATAGAACACACAAACTATGTAATGTATGTAAATACATACAAAACACGCCCAACACAACCATAAACAGAGACACATACATAGGAACACACAAAAAACACACACACATAAACACACTAGAACACACAACTAATCTGAACTTAAGCAAACACACATATACATACACACACAACAACAACTTTACTCCACAAACATATGAACCACATAATGAAATACACAAATTATGTAATATAATATATATATGCAGGTATGTGTATATGTATACATATATATATGTATGTATATATAGTATCCAATTACCGCTTTAACTTTTCCGTCACGGTAGCATCAGTAAATAATCCAAAAGTGCTCAATATTTTTAAAAACACAGAATAGTAACTACTTTTACTAAACATTATTTATAACTATAATCAAATTGATAGCAATACTGAAGATAGAATTGAGGAATTTGTGCATGTGTGGAACATTACATCATTTTTTTTCTCAATTTTTGCGCAAAGTCACATGCAATGATTGAGAAAAATAACGTGGCGTTCAACCGTTATTACCCAACCATTATAAACAAAAAGTAAGTTATATATATATATATATATATATATATATATATATATATATAGAGAGAGAGAGAGAGAGAGAGACAGACAGACAGACAGATACACACAGAGAGAGAGAGACAGAGAGGTGTAAAAGAAATGTATATTATATATGTGTGTGTTTTTTTTTTACAAGTAAAAAAGAATAGGTGTAATTAATCTCTGTCTGTTCCTGTTTTATCATTTTGCCTTGTAGTCACTCTGTGTAAATTATGCTGTGACCATAAGGAATATCTTTACAAAAACTTTGAAGGCAAAAAAAAACAGATTATTCTGTTAAATTCTAACTCAGTAGTAATGCCAGGTGAGGCTACAGGCCAAATTGTCCAGACTTGAGAATTCCCAAGCATCACATTTTATTGACAATTATTTGTGGTGAAATATAGCCAAGCTAAATTGTTTTCTCTCAAGAACAACTTCACAACCACAATTCCTGTCCAGCTAGCATTCTTTCTTATAAGAATCTTTCATAAAAAATAAAATACATGCAGTTCTTTTTAACAGTTTAAAAATGCTTCCAGTTGTCATACAAGTTTTAAGTTTTTTTTAATTCAATACAAAAATTGTCTAAAATCTTCTTTCCATCATAATTAATATTTCAATAAAAATTGTATTTTTCTTTAAAATCCACTAAAACTTTGTCTTTTAATATATAAGATGATTTTTGCTCAAGTGTAGGGAAATGTTCCGGTTATATTAAAAACTATGAGATTGTAGCATGTCCAAACGTTAAAGCTGGTACATAATGTTTTCATTTAGCTCACACTAATGCTCTATGAAAAATTATGAATCTATTCCGCTCTTCATGTCGTAGAAGACGGGTAACTAAAAATTTTGCTTTTTGTCAAGAGTATAGAGAGATTTTGATTATTTTTAGTTTTTCCTAGCATTTTTTGTGTTAAATTTTTAAAAAGTTGAATTCCTAACTTCACAAATACTGAAAGAATAGAGATAACATAAGGAAAATGTTAATAAAAAGGATGTGTCTGTTCAGGTACTGAAAACTGTCATGATGCTATCAAGTTCTGACCCACAGATATGATGATCTGGTGGAGAAGAATGATGATAATGACATTGATGATGATGATGATGATGATGCATGTCATATATACTCTGAGGAATTTTAACAGTTAATTTTTGTTATTAAAGTATTTCTGTGTGTATCTTACACTTGATGATCAGATTAGAATGCTTTTTTAATATATAAGTTTATTTCTATTTAATAAAAGGTATAGGATTATTGATTAAAATTCTCTGAACTTGAAACATAAAGGGCAAGCCTTTGAAAATAAATAAAAGTTAACAATTCTTCATTCTCAAATTCCAAATGCATAATCAAAGCAATAATGAGAAAGAAACTTGAAAGGTGTTTCAAGTAAAGTTTAATTAGAAAAAAGAAAATCTAAGAAGAAACCAATTATTACAGCATGTTGATGCAGAAAACATTTTTGTTTCTTTTTACTTCTTTCATAACTTGAACATTTCTGTAATTATTTTTAATGAGCTGCATTATGTTTATCTGGCAAAGAATGGATTTGCCCAAAAGTACATATGGGTGACACTACAGTTTTAATCAAATACAATGATATATATATATATATATGTGTGTGTGTGTGTGTGTGCGTGCATGTTTAGGCAGCATATTTTCTTATAGGCATATTCTATTAAATATGATGAAATCGCAGAGATTCAGAGAAAAACAATCTTATATATATATATATATATATATATAAGTCATGCTGGTAGCACGGATTCACATGACTCTTTCTCACCACCCATCTCTATAGGTTTTTGCTACTGGCAAATCCTCATCACAATATCCAGTGTTCACATAGAGCTGGTTGATGTAAGTTTTTGCTGGTCGGCCAACACTGATGTAAGTGTCAGGAGAATATTACTTATGAGTTCATCCTTTCTTCTCCAGCAGTGTCTAGCATTTGTTGTTCATCTTATTTTGATAGTTTGTGTTATAGTAGGTAAGTGGTTCTACAGCTGCTTTTTTGTGGGTTGTTTCTTCCAGGATTTGTTCAAGACAATGTGCAAGATCCTTGTGTAAATCCCATATACACCTATAAGAAGATTTCTAAATTACATTTTTTAGGAGTGAATTTCAGACCAATCTTTTTTTTTTTTACAATAAATGAAAATATTATAGTTAAGTCTAAATGATATAAAATAAATAGATATTTTGTATTATTTGGATTTTTCAGACTGTTATCCTCATCTTTATTATTAGGTACACAATGTTTTGGAACAATTTGCCCTCTGGCCTTCTTCAGGTGATACTTTTGGAATTCTGGACCCTTCCCCTTGAACTCAGGAACCTTCTTGTCAAACTTGAGAGCCTTTATGAAACTTTGAACTGAACCCTTTATTCAATCCACCAGGGTAGACTGTTGTCATTCCATTAACCATGACCGGGCACAAGTGTTAAGCTATGTTAAGTATTATTATCTAGTTAGGATAGAACCTGCAACCTACAGATACCTACCCCTATATCCAGATATAGGGGTTGAGTTAATACATAACAATCATTTTCAATTTTTTCACTTCTCTATCCATGTCTTTGGCCTTTCTCTGATGTACTGGCTATAAAAAAAGAGTATATATTTCTTATTTTGACAGCATAAAAAAAGAGAGTAAGAAACAATTTGAAATCCATTCAAGTAGTAACATTTATAAACATATCAATTATAGGAACAGACTGTGTGTGTAACTGACAAAATAAAACTGAATAACTGGTGTTATGGAGGTTGCTGCATAGATGAATTTAAACATTTGGTTATAATTCTTTAAGTGTAACTCTTCTAAGAAAGAAACAAAAAAAGGTTGTAATATATATTGAACAAAACATTGTGTTGGCCATATCAAAAGACACAAAAACCGATTCAATTGTCCCAAAAGATTTGATGGTTAGTTTAATTTAATGTAAACCCTGGGTGGATGATTTTATACTGAAGTCAGTTTAACAATTATGGTATCCAATTATATACAGTATAAACATATATCTTCAGAACCATTTCAAACAGCTAAAAGCTGTTTCAATATCAGCTTTTTTAAGAGCCATTAATAAAGTCACAATGATTTTAAACCGGTAAAAACTTCATTGTGATTAGCAATATCAAAAGCAAAATAGAAAAAAATCAGACATTGTAGACAACATCATGAAAGAGAAAGTTGAAGCTATGTTCTCTGGGATGAAATCCAGATTATATACAAGTAATGCTATTAAAAAGCGAGGAAAATTTAGGAAGCAATCGACATCATGATGTCAGAGAAATGTCTATGCTAGACCAGCATGAAATTCAATTCAATGTAGATTCCACTATTCAACAGAAACAAAATGAAATTTTACAAAAAGATCTGAGAACAACTCCATTTAAAAAATAATTCTGTCTGGTACAATTTTTGTTTGCACATTGAATTTTTTTATGCATGTACATATTACCTCTAAAGGGAATGCAATACCCAAAATAGCATGTGAATAACAAAAAACAAGGAGTTTAAAATGTTTGAAGAATATTTTAATGATAAATTTTAATGACAATTCTCAAAACTATAGACAGTACTAACCATTATGTTTGGATACCAATATTTCTTCTTTATATAATGCAAGTTTTGTTTTGTTTTTGTTTGTAATAAGTGAGGAAATGAAAAATGATTTATTCATACTTTATTTAAATTTAGCTACAATCTTCAAAATAGTCAATTTGTATAGTAATACACCACTCCTGTACTTTTCATTGTTACCACCTTTGTGCCACTATTTCTTATTGATTGACCTGTAAGCTGTTTTGTTTTAATCCCACACAAACCTACAAATGTAGTCAGAATCAAGTTGTATATATCTTACCCAGTAAATCTGAAAAGAATGACTGCCTTGTGGGAAGGTGTGCAAATCAAAGTGGTTTGACTAGACAGGAAACGTTATAAGAATGTGTTACACTGTAACAATAGATTGTTCAAATTTGGGGACAAATCTGCAGGAGATAAGCTGGCCTGTTGAGTCACCTGCGTGTAAATAGTCATGTAATACAGAAATCTTAATTGGTCATACTTTGAAATTTTCTTGGAGTTTATGCTCTTCAATTGTATTAACCAGCAAATTCAATTTACATTGGATCTTTTCAGTGACATCAAAATGATGACCATTTATATTGCGGAAAATGAAACAGTTTCAAAGAGCCAAATTCAGTAAAGAGGACATGTATAGTGTGGTGATTTTACTGGTGAATCACAAAAACTCACATAACTACATAATAGATCACCCGACTCTTATTGTACCACATGTCAGGTAATTTATACCAAATGTTTTCACAGTAAGGTGATGGTGATCTAACTAATTCTGATGTACGATTCCTTTAATTTCTTTGATATTCTCCAGGAGGAAGTGCTTGTTGAGAGTCACCCTGGGAGTTCAACATTTGTCATTGATATTCGCGTCATTCAAAGCACTTTGCTTGGCACATTGCTTCATTACCATAGACCTGCTTCAACATTTCAAGATTATGCCCAGTTTGATTTTGGAGTTTGTACCCTATTTAAGTTTGAAGTTCATCCTGAAATCACAAATAATCACAGAAATGGGACCCCCAAAAACATGTGTAATGCAGGTTGGAATTTTCATGGTATAATGAAAGTACTAATTACCACTCACTTCCTGTTGTACATATATCATTCTCCTACATTTAGTTTGTTTGCAACAAGGTCAGTCTGAAAACTTTTTGATCCCTGCTTGTATTTTCTTGCAAAAAGGCAAACAAGTTTTAAGAAATCTATAGAATTATATTTATGCCTGGAATGATGCCAGAATGAATTGATAATACTGAAATGTCTTTATTCTTTGTTTTGCTTTATATTATGACAAAAAAAATTGTATTAGTTTTTTCTTTCTTTCTCTGTTGAAGATCAAAGCAATATCATTTTCTTTTTCCTTTCTGTAACCGAGGAGGTTAAATAATGGTGATCTCTTTTACATTCAGCATATAAGACTTGTCAAAGAATGAGCTCTGGGAAATTAGCTAGTCTGACCCTCACTAGATGCATCTGAGCACGCCCCCCACCCTTTTTTAGCATACTATTACACAATATCTGATATTACACTCAATTAAGTTAGTACACATTGTATTTTTGGACAATTCTTTTTTTTAGACATTGTTACATTTAAAGAAGAATAAGATTGGGATATGAGTGTTTATCACATGAGTGCATCTTCACTTGTTGCTTTTAATATTTCAGTTAGTTTTTCATTTTTCTCTGTGAAAAGCACTCTTGAATGTACTGAAGGAAAAATTGAAGCACCTGAGATGTTCATTTCTAATTAATCATACAGATAATGTAGATGGAATGCAATAAAGGATCATATATGCTGATCAACACATGCTGAGTTTTTAAAATAAGGAATGTATTTTGAAAACTGTACCCAGGTTAAAATTAACATTGTTATTTCTTTTATATTAAACTTCAGGATGGTACAGTTTTATTTTCCATCAGTATATTTATTTACCAGTGTAGTTACTGTCAGAATTATCTGATTATTTACATATGGTGGCACTTTGTAGTATGGTGGCACAGTGTAGTATCTGTGTGCTTTTAAAGTGTCACTTCCCATGACTTCTCTCTCTCTCTCTCTCTCTAGATATATATATATATGAGAGAGAGAGAGAGAGAGAGAGAGAGAGAGAGAGAGAGAGAGAGAAACACTTGATACCATTCACTTATATATATTTATTTATTCATTTAATCTAAAAGTTAAGATAAATAAATAACATATTTATAAAGATTATAATAATTTTAACATTTATATTGGAATAATTGACAAAATTTTCATCAATTATTAATCATAATACTGGAATATCACAAACGGGTTTTGTTTTGGATCAAGACCCAAAAGTCATCGATCATTATTTCTGTCCGGATGACAAAAAGAATTCGACAAACACGTCTCCTATTTAAAACTCCCGCATTTATTTCACGTTGGTTTTGTTGGAAAAGACCAGCTATTTCAGTGGAGTTCCATATACTCAGATTCAAGATTATATATGTATAAATTTTTTTCGTGTATTAACATCGCTTTCTGTGGATGAGATATTACTACCTAGGTATGTGAATTGTTCTACTGGCTTAAGAGGCTTACCGTCGAGTGTGGAGATATCTCCTTTCTTTTTGAAACTCATGAACTCAGTTTTATCAGAGTTCACGCAGAGGCCGATATTCTTTGCTGCCTTCTCCAGGCTATGCACGTCACTCGGCCTGTGCAGGTGTATCTGCAAGAAGTGCAAGGTCATCAACGTAGTCTGCATCTGTGACAGTCTGTGCGGGATATCGCCTGCTTCTTGCCTTTTTAAGAGTGAAACCTTTTTCTTTTATGGTATCTAATGATGTTCAGAGTACATAGTCTAGTCTAGACATGGTCGGCCACAAACAAATTATCAGTCATTTTGGAAATCCGATCTCAATTACAAGTTAAAGTGACAATTCTCCAAGGCTGTGGTTATATCAGTACTGCTGTATGGCTGCACCACCTGGACCCTAACAAAGCGCCTCGGGAATAAGCTAGATGGGAGCTGCACAAGGATGCTGCGTGCGGTCTTGAACAAGTCGTGGAAGCAGCACCCCACAATGAAGCAACTGTACGGCCACCTGCCCCCATCTCATAAACCATTCGAGTGAGACGGACAAGGCTGGGCACTGCTGGAGAAACAAGGACGAGCTCATAAGCGACGTCATCCTGTGGAAGCCAACACATGGACATGCTAATGTGGGCCGGCCACCAAGGACCTACATTGACCAACTATTCGAGGATACTAGATGCTGCGCAGAGGACCTCTCTGGGACGATGAATGATAGAGAGGGTTGGCGAGAGATTGTCATGGATATCCGTGCTAATTGCACAACATGATATATATATATATATATATATATATATATATATATATATATATATATATGAAAAAAAAACAGTTTAGAAAATTACACTGACATCTTTCATCGGAGGTCTAGCGTTATCTAGTGGTAAAAGAAACATGATTTTATTACCAAAAGTGAATCTATATAAAAGAGAGAGAAATGTAATAAATGGAAAGCGTATGAAATGTGTTCTCTGTTCATGAGTTCTCTGTAGTTAACTTATGTCCAGGTTTCTACATGATGTTCTCAAAATGAATACTTATAGCATGTGGAAAACTAAAAGACATGAACAACAGCATTTTTTTTTAATTCATCGAAATCTGCCTTTCCATAGCATTACAGTAAAATTTTAAAATCAAAGGTTACTACTCTCCCTTAAGTATGCATTTGTTTTTGTTTATTAATTTTTTGTAATAAACTCATTTTCTTTTTGATGACGTTAAACCCCTTGTTTAACATGACAATCTAGTTTTCTAAACAGTCTTTTGTTATTCAGTCGTATTTCATTTCAAACTTTACTCTTATAGAGCCAGAATAATGAGCTGTCTTAACAAACATAAATTCAACGCATATATATTCAAACTAAAGGGTTTAATTTCTACCCCTCGTCCATAACACTATCAAAAGAAAACATTAAATGATGACCTGATATAGTTATTTACAAGAATAAAATTGAAAGCACATTATGAATTCTCTCACTATGAACCAAATATCCTAGAATCACTTAAAGAAAC
>CM042164.1:24631734-24744234 GCA_023376005.1 Doryteuthis pealeii
GGATGAATTATACAAGAAAACAAAACAAGTATCAATCAGAAAGTACTTATATCTAAAGTATAATTTGACTTTATACAATTGATCACGCAACCGAGTCTCACTATAGAGCAATGAGAAATTCACTTGTTATGGTAACACAATAATACCTTATTAGCCGCTTACATGTTATTTCTAAACACACGTATAGGAAGCTTTTTTGAAAATGTATTATCCAGCTGGTATTTCAACTAAGTAATGGGATATTTCAGTCACATAATTTTGCATATGTATTATCGTTAATCTTTTTCCGCCTTGTTGGCTGTTGCTGTAGAATACGCCGACTCTACTTCTGCAGAGGGGTAAGCCCCCCTACCAGTACTGCTTAAGAACGGAATCCTGTAATGGTCACTAAATTGACCTGTTAGCTATACTTCATTTTTTTATAGGTATTTTGTTTAGTAATTTAACTACCACCACCACAATATCTAGTCTTAGAACAATTTAGTTGATTTTAATAATTCCTACATTTATCAGTTGCTGCTGACCCTTAAAATTTACTGCAGACTATAAGACTCAAAAGAGGAAATGAGTAAAAGAACCAAATAGCCCATATATCATTCCTCTTAGTTTACTACTGCTGGTCAGAGAAGACAACACAGTCATTTGTGTATATGACACACTGCACGTTCATTTCTTTCTTGCGTTTCCATTTCTATTGAAATGTATTTTTTGTTATATTTTATTCAATGTTATTTATTTTTTGTTCAGTTTTCATGGTGTTTATTAAATAAAATTGATAACATTAATGCGAGACGTCAACCATTTTCTTTCCACACGGTTGGCATATATTTACACTCCCTCCTATCAATTGGCTGGACACGTCAAACCCTAGCACCTAAATGATTGATCCGACCGTATTGCACTTAGGGCAACCCACAATATTTTTTATCATATATGTACTAAAAGGCGGTGGCTGAGGGTCTTAGTGTCCTGGGTATGACATTAAACTGGATCTTGTAGTGAGGCTCCAATTTTGAAGTTCTTAGGGGTGTGGAGTAACCCTTTCATCAGCATTACTCCCAGGTCCAATTCTAGCGTTCTGGAGAGTACCTCTTTATTGCCACTACTCCCAGATACACTCTGATCTGGAGTGGTAGTACTTGTTAGGGTCCCATCTTGAAAAAAATTGAATACCCAACAAGAATGAATAAAAGAAAAACATCTTCGGCATAAAAATTGACATGCCATAAAAAACAAACAAACAACCAGATTTTGTTAGTTTGAAGTTATAACTTAAGTTCATTAAAATCATTAGGATTTTATAAAATTATTTAATTTCAAATATTTACTTTTACAGTATTTTAAATTAAATAAAAATCAATTTCAGAAATTGTTGGAGTAATACTGATTGCAATAGGAAATGTATTTGGTAAGGCAACTTCAAATTTTGAAGGATGATATTTACATTTCCCTTCACATTAATACCCTGTTAAAGGCATGAATCCAACTAATTTCCCTTCAGTAAATAGTAGAGGAAACTGACCAGTGTTGGTATAGTAACCAGTCTAGGAGAAGGAAAACTTTGAATTTAAACTAAACTTCAGCTCCGTAGATGGTTTGGGCATCAGAAAGAGCAACTGGCCCATAAAAATCTCTGACCATAGACAAATCATTCCAATATTTGTACAAATCCTCTGAAGATAGCTGATAGAGCTTATGATGAGACAGAAACCCATACTGGATATTTGGTGGCTGGAAATATATTTTAGTTGAGTCCCTACTCAGCAAGAATCAATATTAGCATTAGTATATCCGTGATATACTAACACTGAACCTAATGGAAGGAAAGACAAGATAAACTCATTTTTACATAACAATAACAGCTAATATTTTATTTGCACAATATATATACGGGGGTATTTAAAAGGAAATAGTACACAAAAGTTTCCCAACATCTAGGACTATACATTGTTCAATGAACGAGCAGTTTGTGGAAGAATACAAAATAGAAAAAGGCTTATTTGATAAGAGTAGGTAAAATAGTCATGTGGATTTACCGTTCCTGGACGTGGGTCAGAGACAATGAGCCTACCCTTTAAAGACCAGAAAGAAAAGAAAAAAAAAGATATAGAATGGGTTATTTGGAGTTGTTATGTGGCCCCATAGACATGTAAATTATTCAAAGAAGATAATTCTTTTTTGGTGGGTAGTATTTTTTAAAGTTTATAACTTATATCTTTTAAAATGTTCATGTGATTTCTATAAGTACAGATACTACATAGTGATACTTGGCAGAAGTACTGGGGACAGATCATTTGTTTTTAGCCAGATACTCCTCTCAGAAATAACTGTACCTATGCTAGTATCTTAATACAATGAAGCAAACCTTACAAAAGTTGAACAGGAATAAATCATATAGATAATGGTGAAATATTTCCAGAACTCACTGAAACAATATTTGGGAGTTGAAATGTAAGGGGAAAAATAAACCAGAAGTTACTAATTTTTTATTCATTAGATGAAACATTAGCAGTTATTAATATCTTACTAATAGATACATTTTGTAACTTCAGCATTTGTTCCATATTATGTAAATATATAACTGATAATAAACTCTTCATCAAGATTTTGTTGTAATGACCATAGGTTTTCTAGTGATGACTCTAGTATTGAGTTTCCTAGAGAAAAGAACTTCATATAATTCTATATATTATTAGCAGAATCTTCTCTTTCATCTTCTGTTGCTTTTTATTTCAACTCCCCAGCTATCATTCTATAATTAATAAACAGCACAGATTAGAAATAAAGAATCATCATAAATGGTTTGACTTGAACTTCTGTAATCAATAGTCTTCATGGCCTAATTGGTAAGGCAAGCTGCCCGGAGAAAAAAGATGCGAGTTCAAATCTTGCCGGGGGCTTACGTTTTTATTTCTGATCTGTCTGAGAGAATAACCAAGAATTAAAATTCAAAGGAAAAAGAACAAGTATCACAAACAAGAAAAGACAATGTATATATTGTCACTAATGTCTTTGCTCTAAGCTATTAACAGTATGGGTTTATATTATAAAAGTGCTTTTTTCCTCCAGGGTGGAGAACTTTTTCGTGTTTAAAGGCTATATTGAAATTTATTGTCTACTAATAAGGCTGCTCTCAATAAATTTTTAGTATGTTTACAACAAAATCTAAAGATTAAACTTTTACTTAATAAGTCCAAGTTTAATTGATATATATTATTTTAAAGAACTGACAAAATGTATTATTTTCTTAATAACTTTTATAGATTACTTTTCTTTTTTCAAAAAAGCACTGAGATATCTAAAATTCTAAAATAGAGGTACAGAAATTTAAATAAGATCCTGGAAGTCCACGCTCAATGGTTTAGAAGGTGATTGGTTCTTCCACTTTTGTGAGAAACTTATTGAACCACTTAAGAAAAAGTTTAAAGAAAAAAACTAATATGTGGCGTGTGTGTGTAAACTCAAAATGCAAAACTATGATATATTAGTGTTGGGTGTAAGATATCTAATTATCTGTCCTTGAGCAGACCACTTTGCCACCAGGGATTATACTTGTTACTATGGAAATCAAAATCTGTAGTAATCAAGTATCAATTTCAGATCTCTCCCACAACAGCCAATCAAATTACCACAAATCATATTGCTGATAAAAAAAATATTGATAAGTATTTAAACTATCACTTTATCATACAAGTTGCTCAATTGTACATATGACTTTGATGAAATTTAAAGCTTTAGTTTTGATACTTTTTTAAAATCAGACTTTGCATACATTCTCATGTACACTACATCTTGCAGTAATATGATGTCTTGCTAATTATTGTTTATTGTTCGAGATACCCTCCTGATGTCTTTCAACATGGGGAACAAACATTTTAATGTTAAAACCTTTTCCTTATTCTAATAAGTATGCATAGTTCTAAACGAAACCATTTTGTTATCTATAGAAAATATATAATGTTTTTCCAAATATTAATTTATAAAGAGACAAAGAAAATTGAAAGAGCATACATAATTCCAACTTAATAGAACTGGTGCAAAAAATATTGCTCTAAGATTTATGTATCCACAATATCTTGTTGGCTACATGCAGTATTCATAATAATAATCTAAACATATGATTACAAAAAATATCCATTTGTAAACTCTTTCTTGTTTCTTAGTATTTCCCCTGGAGCCGATAAGCTCAATGTTTTGAACTAAGAACTTTTACTATACATAAGTCTGATATTTTGATATCAGAGTGATCACGTCAGATAATATTAATAATAAAAAGTTTAATATCGTGACCATTCACAGTCCTTCTAATGGAATTATGCTTGTAACCTGAAGGGAAGTTAACATTTTTTGTGTTGAATTTTTTACTTTTTTAAATATTTTATACTGAATTATATTTGCTCAAGTACAGAGTATCTGAGATGCAAGATTAATTTGGTTTCTTCGTTTAATAGCATATCATCCTTTGTGGGTAATTTAATTTCAAAGCCATCCTTGTAGAAGAACGCAAGTGGTACTATCGAACTCATAACTAGGAGGAATAATGGAGTTCATACCTTTCCCAATGGTGTTTGTCCAAAAGTGAATGAAATAGCAAGACTGGAGTTCAAACTAGTTAACTATGATGTTGCAGTCCAGCATTTTAGGCATCACACCCAAGAGGACTCTCCCATAAAAGGCAAGAGGCTAACATTTCAATGAGACAAAGAGTTAAGTAACCATTTTTTTTAAATATAGATGGCTATTAACCTGTTACATATCAACCCTAAGTTTACTTGATTTCTTGAAAAATCTGTAGCAAAGATTCATAGATTATCTTCTATGAAAAGAAGAATTGCATTTTTCATAATTAGAAGTTGTTTCTAATGTTCTGATGTACAACGGATGCAATGTCTAGTTTTTAACTTTACACCAATAATTTTGACACCCATTGATATACTAGATAGTAAAGACAATCACTCCCAGTGTGATACTAAATAATGCACCATTTCCTCTTTCCTATAATACCAGCAACACAAACTATTGCTTAATGAAGTCAGAATCAAGGGTGCCTCGCATGTGTTTGAGACAATAGGGTTTCCCACTTACAAATAGTAAATGGGAAAGGATTTCAGAGGTGTGAGCATCAAAAGTATCTTTGACCTTAGGTGTTGAGAACCTTTGCTATGTCATTACAAGTGGGATGGGGCTTTAAAAAATGTTTTGATTTTTAAAAAAATATTACAAAAGAATGTCTTTATTTGCAACCTCTTACCAACTAATTCTAAATAATTCTGCTTGTATCCATAGTAAAGTTGAAATTGTATTATTAATAATAATTCAGACAGAGGGATTATATTGTTTATAATATTTTGATAAGAAAAGGATGCAAAGTATGGTTTTTAGCCTGCACATCTAGTTGTGGGGTTGCAGAGGTTAGGCTAGGTGGGGGAGCGTGAGGATAATTATTCTATGGAACAGATGTCAAGCAGTGTAAAATTTCCTTTGGTTAAAATACTAGCAACAAGTCAGAATGCAATGTACCCAGAGAGTTTGTCATGTGTCTAAGACAATAAAACTTCCCACTTACAAATAAAAAATGGAGGAATGAATAAAACAGAACAATGAATAAAACAATATTTAAGTTGGTATTGATTCACAAAACAATGAAAATATTTCAGAGGTGGGTTGTCAAAAGAACCCTTGCAATGCCACTGTTAGTAAGAAGGGGTTAATTGATGTTTATTTCTAGATTGAATATTCTGTCTTCTAATGGAACCAAAGAACTCAAGAACACAGAAAAATTGGAATTTAGATTAAGCTTTGTCTCTAGCTAGTCAAAATCCGTTTGAGAAAAATGTCTTTTTAAGTACGTTTAGAGAAAACTAATCAGGCATTTACCTTTGGTCTAGAAAGGTGAAGGTCAGTAATATATACAGTTTTATGCCTACAAAAGGCCGGCCGCTGCAACTGATCATCATTTGACCAAGGTGCTTGCTGCTGGGTCTATTAACTTACTGAGTGGTCATCAATAATGTATAGATCTATCAAAATCAGTTGTAAGGAACACATTGTGATTTCTGGGGTCAAAGTTTCTGTCTATTTGTTGCTTTCAATTTGCATAACAAGAAATTAATGGGTCTTATTGCTTACGGGGTTAGAGAAAATGCAAAAGCAATAAGCCTTTCTAATTCAGGAAGAAAAATGACAGAATGGTGTACAAGAATAATACAATAACAGACAAAATTCAATCAAAAGGAAATTCTATTGAATGATCGTTTGTTAGGCAAATTCCATGGAGAATTGGATAGAAAGTTTTATGGTTCAATTTCTGTTAACTAAATAAGGTTTTCTTTTTCTTCAAAATTATTTAAATTTGGAACTCATTTTCTATTGCAAGTATGCAATGGACCTGTGAAGGAAATATTTGTTTTTAACTTTTCATGAATTTATTGACAAACACCACACAGATTATATGAGAGAGAATGAGTAAGAGTGTGATATACAATATTTTCAAGTTATAATTAATTAAATAGTTTTTATTTTATTTATGATTTTTGTTTCTAATTGTCATTGTTTTTAATTTTTCTTGAAATAGTGAAGACAGCATATGACTCAGCCAAGAAACTGCCTTGCTGCTTGTAGACTGAAGATCTACTAATTCATACTTTCACACTTTGGACTTATCAGGTAATTTCTTCTAAACTTCATAAGTTTGTATAAACATATGTGTGTCATCTGCTTGTTTGTGTTATTGTCTATAGGTAAGTAATAGTGATAATAAAAAAAGAGTAAATAAGACACTTTTGTTCTTTAGGTTGATCTGAAATCCTTTAACTACAGAAAAGTATTAAAGACAGGAAATTCACCCTTAAAACAGTGTCAGAAAACATTGATTCTTGACATGAAGAGTTCAACATTGGAACATAATATATGAAAGTACTCTTACCTTAAGAAAGACCTAAGTGAAAAATAGAGCAAGTGATAAAAATAGAGCAAGTACAAAAATTGTTTTTTTTTTTTTATATAGTATATTATTTGCCTCTCCCATTCTTCCAAAACAGGAGATAGTGTCACAGGGAGAATTTGAACAAGGGCAGATAACCGGGTAGAGTTATTTAAAAAAACAACTTTTTAGTGTTTTTTTTTCTGTATAACTTTCAAATTTATTTAAAAATATTGACTATTCAATTAAAGATTAATCTTCAAAGAATATTTCAGACAACTGTCTGAATAATTCATTAAAAGTTGATAACTCTTCTCAAAATTAAAAAAACTGTAAAATTAAAAAAAAAAAACAAAAAAAACAATGGATATTATATTGATTAGTTGAAAAAAATAACAGCACAAAAATGAAAAAAAAGTATCAAGATTTAATCTTTATATTTTTTAGATTTTATAAAATGTAAAATTTAAAGGATGATATATGATGAGCAACTTATATAATAAAGTGATGATATCTAGATGTCTAGACTGCTATCCTAATATCTAGTCTTCATTTAGATAAGTCAATGCCAATTCAAAATAAAGATTTGAGGATGAGGACATTAATTGAGGAGTTTCAGAGGTGCTTTAACTGATGTAAAACTCACTGGAATAAGTGTGCTGAAAGTCAAGGGGACTCTTTTGAATAACATTAACATCTCATTCATTGTTCTTTTCTGTCTGGGTAAATATAGATTCAGTCTTGCTATCTTTTGAACACACCTTGTATATTCTGACTTAGTCATAAAAGTTTTGAATAAGATCAAAAGGCCACATACATAATTGTAAACATGATTCATTTGAAATGCATTCAAACTAAAGACCAATTCCATGGAATATCAACTGCATCAGATTCTATGAAAATGGTGTATGATGAAACATGTCTTTTTTCATAAAAAGGATTGTTATTATCATTATTATTTTTATTATTATTATAGAGAGAAAAGATGCCATTAAGCTAGATAATGATACTTGCTTTTATATTTAATCCTAAATGTAAATCACTGAAGCATGGTTTAGATGTTTAGTTAAGAATCAACTGCTTAACACATTCTTTACTCTGGTGTCAGGCAACTTCCTGATAACCATCAAAGCTTTTTGAAAGTACTTTTCTGATTCAGCCATTCTATTTAAAGTAAATAATTTATAAAAGAAAAAAAATCTATTTTGGCAGTAAGAGTGGAAGTATGGTAAAATGTGGTCAAAAATGGGAGAGTGATTAAGCAATTTTCTAAACACCTGTTTATTACAGGTGAGCAGAGAGAGAGAGAGAGAGAGAGAGAGAGAGAGAGAGAGAGAGAGAGAGAGAGAGAGAGAGAGAGAGAGAAAAGGAAGGGTATAAAAGAAGGTGAAGTAAAAATAAGAGATAAAAGAAAAATACAGTGTGTTGGTAGAGAAATAAAAGCAATGAATGGAGATAGATAGAAACAAGCTGTTATGAAATAAAAGAGAGAAGTATGTTTAAAACTGAAGAGAAAGGAAAGATACAAATGAATAAAGTGAGAAATAGTAAAGGTTCATTGAGGAAGATATAAAAAGGAGAGACTGATAAAGAGAGATTGAAAGAAGAGAGATAGAGAGAAAAAGATTAAGAAAAAAAGAAGTTAAAGGAGATCTACAGAAAAAGAATAAAAGAAAAATCCAATGAAAATACTTATGAGAGAAAAGAAAGAGAAGACATAAAAGACAAAGATTGTAAAATGGAAAAATAAAAGAGTTAAAAGTAAAGAGCAATAAAAAGAGATAGAAGCATTTTACTTAAAAGAGAGAAAAACAAGTGTAAAATTAGAGAGAGGGGTACAATAATAATAGATACAGAGGAATAGAGAAATAGGGAATAATGAAAGTGAAAGAGATAAAGAAAAAGAATGGAAAAAAGAGAATTATATTGATTGAAGTAAAGGAAAATAAAGTAGAAAATATAAAGTAAAATGAATTAATGGAAGGGAAAAAGAAGCAAGTTGAAAGATTTAAGAAAGAAAAGAAGAAAGAAGTGAGAAGAGTATGACTGTAATAAGGTATGAGACAAAATAATAGAAGGTGTGTAAAAGGTAAAAGTTTATTGAATAAATAGAGAGAAAAAGGGCTAAAAAGGTGGAGGAGGGGGGAAAGCAATTTAATTGTGAAAGATTGACAAAAAAAAAGGATGTAAAATGGGGTATTCTTTTGATTAAATTTCAGAAAAATAAAGTAAAAATATAAAGGAAAAAGATTGAAAGATAAAAAGTCAGTAGTAAAAAAATAAAAGAAAATAAGTTTAGAAAAAAGGAGAAAAAAAGAAGAAAAGAGACAGTTGCAGAATACGATAAAAAGGAAGTAAAAATGTATATTTATAAAGAAAGAGAAGGAAATAGGTATGACTTATAAATGTAGTTTTTGTATCTTTGTGAATTCTGAATAAACTCAAGGCAGATGTCTGAGATGAGTAAAAAGGATATTAAGATGTTTAGTTCTACCTTACGTCAGAAAGAAGAAAGAATTCTATCTATTTGTGACTATGCCATGCAAAGATCATTATCTGTATGATTTATTGAAAAGACATACATGCAACCATCCATATTCAAATATATCTGTTTTTATATACCCATATATAAAAATAAATGCATAAACATCATATGAATTATATATTTTGTTGCAAGCATTGTTAGTGATTTCTGTCTGCGAATGTAGTTTCAGCATTGTAGGCACATCAAAGTTGACCTAGTCCAATAAATATCAATTAAATGTTGGCATACAGATATCATTTTATCTTGTATGTTTTTTGTTTGTTTTTTTACATATGTGCAAAAAGATTCAAATATTTATCAGGGTGAATAAATAAGTCTGTGAAGAGAGAGGCAAGTTTTTAGCTGAAATCAAATCTGAATATCTCACTGTAAACAATTTACTTAACTATATTCTCCTCTAACATTGGAAATGAAGGAAATTATGTTCAAATATAAATAATTGCTGTATAAGATTGATTCTTTTCTCATCATTGTATTAAGTCTTTGTATAAATTAAAAGGAAAAATGTGGTTAAAATATGAGGTGTGATCAAATGTATCAAGACTTTGAATATTAAAATATTGAAATTTAAATGAAATGGTGTACACAGATGAGTCACTTATATGATAAAGTGAGGATATCAACATAGCTGGATGAGTCAGTGCCAATTTGAAAAAAGAGTTATGTAGTGAATCTTGATATTTTTGAACAGCAATGTTTGGTGAAAAACAGGATTGTACAAGTGCTGGATTTTCTATATTTATTTATTGTGCATGTGCATATATATATATATATAATTGTGTATTCTCCAAAATACGAATGTGGATTTAGTGAACAAAAGAAGTGAACTAGTTTCCAAATGTAGACATTTAAACCAATTTCTCTTATGTCATTTACTACCTGACCCTAATTAATCCCATATTTTTACACCTATGTCAATTCAAAAAAATTTTCACATCTAGACACTGCGTGCATTAAGACCTAAGCATGTTAATGTTTTTAAATATTAGTCTTGCGTAACAAAATTCTATCGCGTGAGCATGCTTCACATTATATAAACACTGAACAAGCTGCTTTTTCAACTTTTAACCATCTGAAGATTGCATAATATGCATGAAACTATAGTTACAGAAAAATTAATACCATAATATTTTATTTAAGATTTTAAACCTGCTCTGCTATTTCAGCATTGAGCACATTTATATGCTACAATTTTCATATTCATTCTACATCATATATATATATATATATATATTGTGTGTGTGTGTGTGTATATGTTCTGATTTAGTTATAAAAGATATGAATAAGACGAAAGAATATATATTCTATTCATATCTTAAGAATAAACTGTTGCATAAAATTTCATCTTTAGCTCTTAGTAACAAATGGTAAATTATTTATTCATTTTACCAGAAGTACATATACCTAGTTGGCCTGAATTCCAACCAAGAATTCCTCATTTCTATATCACCATTTCTGATAAAATGATATAATTTTCTGTTTTTATATCTAATTTTATTTTTCTGTATATCTCATATTGCCTATAAAATGTTTTAGCATGTTATTTAACAGCATGTAACCTGTTAAATAACAAATTATAGCATTATAGATTTTCATTTTTTTTCCAAACAGAAAGTTGAAAGTGTACAGGAATAGGACTTCTAAGGGTTAAGCAAATAAGTCATCACAAAATCTGATTAAAAAAAAACTTTGTGTGGGTTATATTATACTGAAAAGCTTAGAATTCCTTTAATTTCTAAAATTCATATTTTTCTCAGGTGAATTTCTGGTTGGTTGGGTTTTATGGCATGTCAACCCATTGGGTCATTTATGCCAAAGACGTTTTTGCTTAGTTAAACCACAAAGTTGCAGACAAACAAGGACTATGTGACAAAAGCCTGATTTTGTCTATCTTTAGAATTAGGGTAGAAAAAGTTCATAAGGCAGAGTGTACAAATTTGGGTGGTTAGTTAGTTGTTGGTTGGTTGGGTTTTATGGCATGTCAACCCATTGGGTCATTTATGCCGAAGATGTTTTTGTTTTATTCATTGTTGATGGAAACACATTTTTTTAAAACTCTTGTGTTTCTGTTTAACCCATAGATAAGACCTTAACAGGTACTACCATTTTAGGTAAGAGTGAACCTGGGAGTGATGGTAATGAAGGGGTACTCCACATTCCCCAGAGCTCCAGAATTAGAACTTCACCATCAGATAGTTTAACCCCTACCCAGGACATTAAGACCCTCAGCCACCACCTTCTTGTACATATATGATAAAAAGGTTGGGCGTGCCATAAGGGCAATGGGGTTGGGACAATCATATAGGTGCTTGGGATTGGCATGATCAGCCAATTTATGAGAGGGGACCCTTCTCTGCCCACCCGTCTAGCCTAAGTAAGGGTCAAAGTGGAGTATTACATGTCATGGACTCTCAGCCATCAGGGTTCCATCCTTAAGCATGGCCAACAGGTAAAACCATTTGGGGAGTCTTACTCCTCTGCAGAGGTGCATTATCAAGCCCCAGCCCACAGGGCTGGTGAATTTCTGTGGTAGTGATGCAACAAGTAAATTGTATGAACAACCATTATTAAAAAATATTCAAAAAATATTTTAAATATTCAAGAGTTAATAATTCGAATTTTAAAATTTAGCTTTAGGAATTTTCTAATGTCAGCAACTTAAAAAATTAAATGAAAGTTTATCCACCCAGCCAAAGGTGATAAGATATCATACATGGTTGGTTTAATGTGGGATCCATCTCAGAAAGTCAGCTTCCTAGGCAAACTGGTCTAAAGATTGTCCATGTACCATTGAAAAAAATTACAACAAGAAACAAACAAAATGCTCACAGACACACACACACTTAGAAATTTAAAGAATTCTAAGCTTTTTTTAGTAAATCATAAAACATGATGAATTTTGGTAAGTTCTGCAGACTTCCTGGATCTTCTATTATGTAAATCTAATCATGGTCATATTCTGTTTTCTATATGATACCCTCTCATGGCACCTGCAATTCTTCATAATGTATACCTTGATGATTGTGGAAACATGAAAATTTTGGTTGCAATATGTGGTCTTAAGTTCTATGTTATACTACACACACACACACACACACACACACACACACACACACACATACATTATATATATATATATATATATATATTCAGGGTAAAACTCATGACTGAGTTTCATGTGCACAATCTTCAAGCTGATATGAAGATTATACATGTGAAACTCAGACTTTATATTTGTTAAATTTATAGTTGAAATTTTTGTGCATAGAGCATTGTATTTCACTGATTCAAAAACGGTTTTAGTGGTAAATTATATATATATATATATATATATATATATATATATATATATATATATATATATATATATATATATATATGTGTGTGTGTGTGTGTTGAGAGAGAGAGAGAGAAGGAAAAGTATTTTACAAAAGATGGTTTCATTAAATGTAGGAATAATTTATTCAAAAATTGAAACTAAAGGATAATTTGGTTTGTATGAGGGCAAGATGCATAAAGACAAGAAATTTTTTCAATTGGGTAATTGAAATAAATTGAAATTTTGAGAAGAAAAAAAAAATAATCAAACAGACAAATATCTTTAGTTTTGACAATTTTTTTCTCAATGAAGAATCTTGGTGCAGTTAAACAATTATTGGAAAGTCTCAAAGATTTGGATAGCATTATTTTTATATAAGGTCACAAGCAGAAATGCATTATATTCAGGATGTCAAAGAGAATGAACTACTCATGCCATAAAAATACAGATTCACTTGAAACATTAACTTTAGAGTTTGAAAAAATCCAATGGGAATTTGAAAATCTCGGTTCTTATGAGAAAAGTAGAAAATTTGGAAAAATACATAGTCTAAAATTAGGTTGAAACAGTTTTTGAAAAATATTTTTTATTGTTTCAAAGCAACTTATAAAGAATGGATATAATTATGAGCAATAGTAAATATGCTCAAAACAATATGAATCTACTTTTTTGCCAATTCCTTTTCTTATGATGATAACATTTATGTCATTAAATTGTTCCTTGCTGCTGGCACCATCTTATCTATATCTGTTGTATATTATTTAGAGAGAATATGGGAACTGCCATTACTCTGAGAGATGCTATGAAGGGGGATTACTCAGCATTACCAAATTGGACACATTGTGAGGAAAGCTTCATTAAACAAACTGTACATAGGGAGTTTAAAGTGGTGACCCTTATGTGTAAGTGTGGGTAATTGCTTAACTCCTTAGCATTCTCCTTCTTGGGCACCATAGGCAACAGATAGTGACACTGACCCTTTTAAGTGCAATGAGGGATGGCTCCTAAAGGATGAGTGACATGCTTCTTGTACTTTTCCTGACTTTATTACAGTGATTAGGTAAAATGAATATCTTTCAGTTTTATAATAATTTTTTTAAATTATTGATCTGAAACATGTAGTGATTTATATCAAAGTATTTGTGGACATTTACTAAGTTTCGTCACAAGATACTGGAAAAGGAGACAGTTACATGAATGGAGGACTAAGTTGTATTAAATAAAATGAAGGAATAAAAAGATGAAAAATAGATTACCTTGAAATTGGACACCCAACAATTCTGTTTAGCATTACTGTAGTGTTCATTGTCTCTATGTCCTTGACAATGACATTTGTATAACCAATAACTTCCTCAAGAAGTATATTCAACACGTGACTGACAATTTGATGGGAGGCTCTCATGCTACTCTCAATTACAATTGGTGTTTTATGCCCTTCTACATTATTCTGAAAGCTTCTTCGATATCTTGATGTATATTCTGATTCTGGAAAAGTCAAGATAAAAAAAACAACATTAGGATAACTTTTTAATACCAATCAAAAGCAACATTTTAAACAATTCAATGTTTAGGGCTGAAAATAACAACTTCATTTAAAAGTGGGAATTTTGCAATAAAGAATTTATACATTGTGAACAATAAGAAACATGGAAAAGCAGGGAAATTTGAAACTCATTAAAAAAATTATGAAAGTTTTTAAAAAAAGTATGAATGTAAGAAAATTATAAAAAAAGAAATAATGAAAAAAAAAAAAAATGATTATTTATTTTAACATATAGGTTCAAACTGAAAAAAAAAATGACAGTATAACAAATTAAAAAAGATGTTACGACAATGTTACCAAGCAACAACCATTCCTTCCGAGTTTTCCCCACACCAAACACAACTTGTTTTCTAGAACATCTGAACCAAGGATCAAACTCATTTATTAAATAGTTCTTTCCAACTACTAAATTGGACTTTTAAAGTATATAGTTAATAAGTGTCTCCCCCTGTGTTATATATATATATATATATATATATATATATATATATATATATATATATATATGATGTAAAATAAAACAGCTAAAGAATGGTGCTGATATTCATCTCAGTATTCTGCTTAAATTTTTTTTTGTGTTGCATTCTACCTATGGCAGAAAGTTGTGTAAATACACTCATTCATTCACACACATATACATATAGTCATTTTATATTTCTAATATTTTTTTCTGAATTACCCACCTTTATGTAATGGACTTTTCCAATGATGTAAAAGAAATATAAATTTATCTTAAACTTTCTAAATAAATAATTCACCAGTAAATGTGGTATATTTCAGTGATATAGTAGAAACATAATTTTCTCTGATTTTGAGCTTGAAAATTAAGATGCCATAATTCATTTATGTCAAGTTATTTTTTCTAGCAGATTATTTTTAGTACCCAGATGAATAAATTGAAAAGAATTTTACGTCATTTTTTTAGTTCTGCAGGTAAACTAGTAGGTACTAAGTAACTGATGATAGATGCTTGATCAGCATTTCTTAAGCTTCTTTGAATAATTTACACTTTTCACCCATCAATATTTACCCTTTCTAAAAAAAAAGGTTAAGCAAACAATGACCAAATTTATTAATAAAATCAGCAAACACTCAGTGGAATATGCAAACATGTTTTGTTTTTGCAAATAATCTCTTCACTGTCAGGGGAAATAGTTGAGAGTGATCAATGCAGGTCACTGTGCACATTAAGCAGGTTTCATGCTCTAGACTTGATGATAAGCAGAGCTAAGGTGAAGTCACATAGATATATGTTGATCGTAACAGGATAAGGATTTTTCAATGCATTTCACATTGATCCAAAAATCCTCAAAGTCGAAAACACGAAAAACTCATCTTTTTGCAGAGGAATTGTGCATCAGCTCCAGGAACACTTTCTTGGTTGTCTTCAGGGACAGCATCCATCTTGCACGCAATAGGGTTCCTCATTAACCGTATTGTATAAGATAAAGATATTCATGTAAATAGGTCTGATATTCCCTGAAATTATGTCATTTTGTAACCGTGATGCTTTGTAATTTTTCTACATGTAAAGAGATTCATGATTGCCATTTCTTGAAATATTGGTTAAGTATCCTCACACACTAACATATTATATTTCATGGCTTATATATTTGTCTACTGGATTAACTCACTTTTTATACATTTATCTGACATCAACGGTGATTACATTTATTGTTAATTAGTTTTGTAGAATGTCCACCATTGTTGGGTTATTTAATGCTGAAGTCGTCTTTTTTTCTTTTTCAAGCAATTGTTCCTATTTTATAATTAACATTTGAAAATTATTATAGTGTCAAATAACTATTTTTAAAATAAATAATTTGCATGCAGTTACATGGTTTCAAGTAATCTTTTAATTAATACAAATCAATTTTATGGTTTCAAATATTCTTATCTAATACTAATAGTTTGCGAGCAATGATATATTTTCAAGTAACTGATAAAGTTCACAATCATTTTAAACTGGTAAACACTTCATATCTAGTTACATTAACAATGTTTTAAGAGTTAATATATTAATGTAGTTCAAAATCAAAATATCATCTTAAATCAATCTATTTGATCCATAGATGGGATCCAAACAGATTTGGGAGTGGACCTGGGAGTAATGGCAATGAAGGTGTTACTCTACATAACACAGAGTTCCATGCAGTTTAGTGTCATATCCAGTATACTTCTTTTTTGGAGAGGAGGTTACCCTTCTGCAATCTGATACAATTGACATATTCTACGCTCCACTGACAGGGTGGACATTTATTATATGAAATTTAAATGTAAATGTAGTATCTATTACATGACAGAGGTAGTACAAACGGTAACCATGGAATTGGATTTTAATTTTGAGGAACAGGAAATAATCACAAGGGCTCACATCAGAAGATGAAGGAGGTTATTCTGTTGCAGGAATATTCTTTTTGCTAAAACTGTTCCCAGATAGTTTGTCTAGAAAGTAATGACATTTTGAAAAACAAATTTTAAGATTGGCTGCCCTAATGTAATTTAGCAGATCAATGTTAATTCATCACAAACCAATTTCACCGTAAAACATTGATCAGATATAATGAGAATTATTCTCACTTTTGGTGGATTTTCTTCAATTTGTGAAGAGGTCAGTCAATTAGAATGGCATTCATTTTCTACACTGTCTCAAAAATGTCATGCGCCACCTAAAAATCTAATTCTGGATTATAAACTTAATTTCCTTAAGCCTATGTTAACTTGTTAAACGTTTTTTGTCAAATTTCTTTTAAGTTAAACACATAATTTGATCTTGTGTTCCATTTTACAAAACACACTTGAATGCAAATTCCGAGAGGAAAAAACTTCAAATGAATATTTTTAAATATTCAGTCCATAATTAACATTGATAAGCTGATTTTCAATCAGTGTTGCCAGCCTGAAAATATTTTAACATTAGTCTTATTACTTTCTAGACAGACCTCATTATTTTTCAGAACAGCAAAGACTGATTTCTGATAAAGCGATATCTGTAAATTTTCCAGGCAGAGAAAAGCTTTAAGAGAGAACCCATGGAGAGAAAGAAATTGCAAGGTCACCAACAGTTTTATATCAATCACATTAAGTAAAGAAAGAAGTTTTTCCCCCAAAACAGCTGCTTTTATTGATTTCATTAAAGTGGGTTTAGGGTTTGAAGGTAAATGGATGGCACAGTGTTTATAGAAAAATTTCTTTGTTACCTGTTTGTCTGAAACAATAATTGGTTCAGCCTTCTAGTTTCCTGTTTCAGTCCCAGGTTGATATGAGAGAGAAACTATTTAATATACTTATCAAGTGTTACCAGGAGAAGAGAGACAATTATGTTTTGTCTGCTAAGGCATTCTCAGATTTCTCTTTTTCTCCTTTTGGATCGACACAACCAGATTTCCTTTACTCCTTTATTTCAACTAGTTTCAATTCTCCAGTAAGCACTTCCTTTATATTTCCCACCAGTTTCTGATCTTTTCAGGGCCAAACCACCACCTCTCAATATATATAAGATTCATTCAATAAATAAGGGGAATTTCTTTTGAAAAAAGCAAAATACATTTTTTTTCATTCTGCATTGTTTGGAATTAGTTTATAGCAAAAATTATTTCAATCTTTCAAAAATATTTGTACTGAGGTTATTCAAATCAAACACAGTGTTACAGGCTTAAACAGAGGTCTGTCATCAAATATTTTGGGATTGAGAAGTGCAAACCATGTGAAATTTACTGAAGAATGCGTGATGTGTACAGAGAAGAATGTTTTAGTCAAAAAATGTTTACAAATCGACTAAACATGGATTTGACATTACAAAATAACAAGCTTGCATGGATATGGGGCCGATTCAGCCAAGGATTATATTACAACTGCATGCATCCCACTATCAAATATGGTGGGACTTTGATTAGTATTGGATTGATTGGCTGGTTGGATGCTTTTGTGGGATGTCAACCCTTGGTTTGGTTATCTAATGCAAATGTCAGTTTTTTCAAACTTTATGGTTTTAAGTAACTATTCCTATTTAATAATGATAATTCTCAAGGATTTTGAGATACAGACAGATCACTGATACCAGCTCGGAGACCAAACCTAGTGATAATTAGCAAGAGGAAGAGAACTTATTGCATGGATTTTGTTATCCCAGAGTGAAAATGAAAGAAAACAAAAAGATAGACAAATACTTGAAACTTACAAGAAAACTGAAAAAACTGTGGAAGGTGAAGGCTGTACCAATTGTAGTTGGTGACCTTAGAATGGTCTCCAAGAGTTTGGAAAATAGTCTGGATGAATTGAAAACCAGAGGAAGAATTGAGACCATCCAAACAACAATATTGTTAAGATGGGCTAGAATTGAAGAGTTCTGGAGACCTGAGGTGACTTGCTATCACTAAGACTCCAGTGAAAGACCACCAACTAGTTCTAATGTGAAAAACTCACAAAGAATAATAATAATAATTTGTTTGCACTCAGTTGTATGGTTTCAAGTTACTACTACTAATAATTTGTGAACAATTATAGCTTATGAACCTAAGAAACCTTATATTAAAAAAAGCTGAATCTACACTGGGTAAAAGATCAATACTTAGATTGCAGACATAGTAACTTCTCTTCTACTTATTTCATTTTTCTAAATGATGCATATATTACAACCTTTGTTGTTGATACAAAATTTACTCTGAAACAGTAAGTGTTACTATAAAAGATAAATCTGAATAACAAAAAAACAAAAAAACAATAATATTTCAAATGATCTTACAAAGTTAATACAATTCAGTGAAAATTTTTATGGAATTAAAAAAAAAGATATTTTACATGAATTAGATTTTTGTTTTTATCCACAGTTGTACTCAATAATATATCAGCTTCATTTAGCTATGGTTTTTATAGAATTTTTTATCTTTGTCTTGTATATGGCTTACAATATCTTATTAATAAATATAATAATGTTTATATCACTTCTTCAGATATAAAAGCTTGCACACACACACACGTGTGTGGGAGATACTTTTTTCAAGAGCATATAAAAAGAGAATGGTAAACATAAATGCTGCTATAGCCATTGTCAGTCATAACAAATAGAGACATTGATATTAAAATAATAAACATTGAGCTAAACTTTTTTTATTCTATATAAAACAATATGTTATATCATAGATATGAAACGCATAAGAAAAACACAGTTTTTACAAAAATAATTGGATGTTTTTTTTTCCAACTTTGTATTCTAAAAATATATTTTCTTAAAGAAGTAACCTTTGTAAACACAAACAACCAGAGATTATAGGAAACAATTATTAAAACCTTGAGCTGACAACATTGTGTATAAAGAAAAAAAATATATATATATATATATATATATATATATAAGAGATTGGTTTAAAAGGAAATTGACCTTTTAAAACAACATATTAAAAAGCCATATCATGTCATGTTGGTTAGTATTGAAGTTAAATGCACTCAGTTAATGATCACAAATTTGTGCTGTTCTGTTAGTAAGGCCTAGAATACACAAGCTACATTCCCTGTAAAAGGGTCCACCCCCCAACTTCAAAATAAGATGTGACTTGGTGGGGCCAAGAATATGTTATTCTTAAGCTTCACTATGTTACAACATTTTGTATACCGAGAAAAGTCTGTTAGAGGCAAGGGAGGTAATCTCGCAACTATTTTGCAGGAGACAAGTCTTAAGTTGTAGGGAAATTTGCCATCAAGAAATATCAGTCACATCTAATATCTAATGAAACACACACACACACATATTATATATATATTTTTATATATATAAAGAGTGTCTTTATTTGTATTATATATATCCATATACAAATAAGTGTCTGTGTTTGTTTGTGCATGTGAATAATATATTTCCTATATGTGATAAAGATATTAAAATACTCATATACCCCATACATGTTTGAACAACATTTGAAAATATATTTATATATATGCATTGTTCATATATATATATATATTTGTGTGTGTGTATAAAGTGTAGAGCTATATTAAATTGATATATTCCTCTATTCACCCTCTGGGAAATCTTCCCGAGTGATCACTACCATGAATGAATCACTCTGGAAGTTGAAAGTGGCTGAGGTACCCACAAAAAAATGATAAAAAATGGCAAACATGCTTCTACTTTATTACAAGAGAAAGCCATGTTTTAAACTGGTCTCATGTGTATACGTGCACAAATTCAAAAGGAGATGCACATGTACTGCAGCAATTATGTGCAGAGTTATTGATTGAGGCAAAAAATAAATTGCAATAGAAAAGATGAGGAAAGCAATATTTTGTTGACCAAAAAAGTAAAAATCTTAGAGAGGGAAAATCAAAATTCAATATAAAAGTACAAAAAAGATAAACAGTGAAATGTAACAGTAGTGCTTTACTTTAATATTTTTCACTGGAATTTATATTCATCCAGCAATCTCAAACCATTCAATTCTCTCTCTCTTTCTCTTTATGTGTGTGTATGTGTATATATATATATATATATATATATATATATAGTATTTACCATAAATAAGTATACCCAAACAATTTTTCATAAATGGTTAATTTTCTTCTAAACCTAAGGTATCTGGATTTCATTATTTCTAGTGGAAAATATGCAATAAAAATGAGTTTTATTAGGTAATATTTATAATCAATGTCTATTGCATAAGAACTCTGTAAACAAAAATAGGAAAATATTGTTAAAAAATAAGTAACTATATGATAATGATATATATATATATATATATATATATATATATATATATATATATATGAATATTTAATTCATAATAAAATTACTACTCATCAAACCAGAAATAAGATTGCATACATATACATTAAGTCGTCAGGATGGCCTAAAGTTGGTATCAGGCATACTGTGAGGGAGTCTACCCCTTTTCACTAGCACTAGATTTGGGAGATTGTTTTTGCATCTGAGGTGGAGCGTCACACCTAATCTGACACATTATTTTTTATATTTTGAGATGGGCACTATCAAGATTCATCAATTGAAATGAGAAATTCTATAAAGGAGATTTTGATCAGCCTAGCACCATGATGACTTCATAAATTATGGGAAATATTATATACATACACTATATATTTTATCTCAGTTGGTAGAGCACCCACCTAGGAATTGCAAGGTTCCTAGTTCAATACCAGTCCTTATCAACTCAGTGGATGAGTTGTACAGATTAGGTAACCTGATCTATGAAGTAAAGTAGGGAGTTCATAGCAGCTATTGCGGTCAATCTAAGCAAAAAACAATCTTCCTGGTCTAATTCTAGAAAAAAGGGGATAGAATCTCTCACTGTCCAGCTGGTACTGAGAATAGGCCACTCTGCCAACTTTACTTTACTTTACATATATATATATATATATATATATATATATATATATATTTGAATGTGTGTGTGGAATATATATGTGTGTGTGTGTGTGTTTATGTTCTTGTTTACTCTCCCACTTTAATACCTTATCATCTCTCTTCTTTTTTATTCTTTGTTTTTTAACTTTTCTTTCCATCCAAGTTTTTCTCTTTCTATTTTCATTTCCTCATCTTTCTTTCTCCTGTGACTGCAATTTAATGGAAAGGCAAATGTTCAATTCCATGTTTAAAGAAATCTAGGGTTTTCCTCAAAATAATTTTCAAAAACCATTTTCAAGTTCTTTAATTCAGAATATTCTGCCACTTATGCAATGTTGTAGTTATTGAAACAAATGAAAATTTGTAGTTATCAAATTTGGTGTGTATGGCGAATGTAGAAAAACTGTCCACTTATTCAATTGATGTTTTCTTGGGTTTGTTGTGTGGCATATTAAGATAAACAATCTTTTTTTGAATAGTTGGGCTGCATATTTTGCTGAAACTATTGCTTATTTAATAAATGATATAAAAAAAAAAGATTGAAAATGAAGAATTTTATCATTACTTTTTGATCCGATTTTTAAAAAGATGTCTTTTGTTTAAACTAATCAGTTGTTTTGTTGATAGCTTTTGTAGTTATTCTTAGCTGCAATAAATTGTTATCAATCTTATCAACAATGTTAGCCTTAATTTAATCAAATCATTCACTTTAAGAGTTAATGGAATTTTTCTAAGAACAGATATAAATATATATAAATATAGACTAAAAAAGATTACTCACATTTTTCTTATTTCTTTAACAAACGTTTCATGTGCCTTTGAACACAATCATTAGATGATTGTGTTCAAAGACTCGTGGAATTTTTTCTACTGCTCTGCTTGCTGGCATCTGAGCACTTTAATTCTATTACTAATATTTGTTCTGCATATTACCTTTCTGATTGTTTGTGTATATATATATATATATATATATATATATATATATATATATATATATGTGTGTGTGTGTGTGTGTGTGTGTGTGTCTTTATCTATATTAGAAAATATAGATACAATATTTAATTTTCTTTAGTTGCTCCATAAAAGTTGGCTCTTTGCCTGGCAAAGATGACTTGAATATTGAATCTATATCTCTCTCTTTTCCAAGCAACATTTGACAAGTTATATTAGGTTACATGGAATCAGCAGAAAGGAATAATGCCTGACCTGACAAAGTTAGGAAAACATAAAAATATATGCAAACAAATATTTAGAAAGATAGTTTAATAAATAAAATAAGCAGAAAAATACTGAATTAAACGAAAGGAAGATAAATTGTTTTGCTTTATCTTTTTTATGTCCTTTTTAAGTTTATTTTTTAAATTCTTTTCTATATTTGGAGTCATTTTAGCTATTCTTTCTGCTTTCCTGGGCAGAGAAAGTTTCCTATGGCCCCTCCCTTTATTGATTGTGGGTGTGTGTGTGGAGGGGAAGGGGTTTATAAATTCCCTCTTCCTACATGAAGCTATGAGGCTAAACTTAAAAGGGTTAAAAACGAAAAAAAAAAAAAAAAAAATGAAAAAATGAACAGAGATGAAACAAAAAAATAATAAAAATAAACATTTGTAAGTAAATTGATATTTTAAAAAAAGTTCTTCCCCCACCTCCGCATAAAACACTCCATCCCATTTACTCCATGTTCACCTAAATCAAAGAGATTTCTTTTTCCCTTATTGACTTTTTTCCCCTTTTCAATGCACTTTAGCTTCAAATGATATATACGGATATTTTTTGCTGCTGATTTTTCCTTTCAAATGTTGATATATTTATTTTGTCCTTGGTTGTGGTATTTATTAAAATCCTCATCTACTGCTTTTAGGGGTTTCAGGGTTGTTTTTTTGTTTGTGTTTTTAAAATTTATTTTTATTGAATATAATATATAAAGTGCATAAATATTTTCAAAGTTAACCGATATATTTTGCCTATGGTTAATACACACCTGGTACTCATTTAAAAATCAAGTTCTGCACTAACAACAAGGTCAAATTATTCAATAAGCAAGAACCTTCCTATAAAGCAACTAAACATATGTGTTTTCTCTATCATTAAATATTGTTTATATTGTTTATACAGTAACCTTTATAACATTTAACATATTCTTAGAGGACTTTCATAATGTACTTCAGAAAATTTTGAATTAGTTTACATCATTACCAAACTGTGCTTTCAACCTTTAGAAGTGTTTTTTTATAATAATCATAAATTTTGACTAAGTTTTTTTGTTAAACCATTAGTTTTCAAATTTGAAAGATTACTTTAAAGTTCATATTTATGCCAAAGTATCATTTCATCTACCCTGAAATACTCTACAATTGTATTAAATTTTTATGCCGTCAAATTCTATCAGACAACTACTATCATTGAAAGCCATAAGTAAAAAGTAAAGTCGTCAGGGTGGCCTAATATCGGTATCGGCCAGACAGTGAGGGAGTCTATCCCCTTTCACTAGTGCTAGACCAAGAGATTATTTTAGCAGCTGAGGTGGAGCGCCACACCGACCATCAGCTCCTCACTTTACTGCACAGATCCCTATGCTACTCCTATGCTGAGTTGGTAAGGGCCGGTATTGAACCAGGAACCTTGTGATTCCTAGCCGGACGCTCTACCGACTGAGCTTTTTCTTCTTTCTTTTTTTTTACATGTAACACTGTTCATACTGCTATATAGAGCAATGTAGATTAACTAACAAACGAGAAAGTGGTAGACTGTTAAGACGAGTGGAGTTACTGCCCCTGAATTAGATGTGTTGGAAGTGATATTCCAGAAGTGAAATGGCAGACCTAGTATTGTTGTATGAATAAATCCTATGAATATTTGACATTGTTTTCCTGTGACTAGAAAAAAATCAGGGGAAAAAAGGTCATGACCGGTTTCTAGCTTGAAAATTTTTCTGTTGGTATTTGCTTCTTATGGTTAAACAAAAAGATAAAGATTAGGTTTAGCTAACCTGACAAAGACAAGGTAAGGGTTTGGTTTATCCTTATGCTAACACTGTTAATTGAATCCCTCACCAAAAGTTCAAAACGTTTTAAAATTTAAAAAAAAAAGTACTCATATATCAATAACATGCTTCATGGTCCAGTTTGTAAGCCGAGAAAATATCTGTCCATAATTGTTGTTGTCCTTGAATCATGCAATAGCAGACAGATGAACATAAAAAAAAGACATATGATGAATTACTAGAAGATATATTTATCATAGACAGACATCAGCAAAAGGAAATAATAGAAAGAACTAGAAATAGACATTAAATATTACAGTATGGCAATTTTGTTTTTCTCTTATAATATTTTTCTCTTGCTGCCTTAAATAACAGCTACTTTCTAAATCATTGACTTCAGCAACACATCAAGCAAAACAGACAGGTATAAAAGATGCTTAGAATGTGGAGAGAAGTGTTTGTATATTAATTTATATATGATTATTTTATTTGTAACTCTAAATCTGATTCCATTAATCTGATTTTCAATGCTGTAACATCTTTGATGTTGAATGTATCACATACAAAATTTAGCTGAAATCTTATTATAAATCAGAGTCTCTGTCCTTTCCTTGGATGGTGGAGCGCCAAAATGCACTGTTACTGGTTTCTTTCTTTTTTTTCTCTCTTTCATATTCTTGATGATATAAAGAATGTTCACTGCAGAATTCTGAGTTCCAAGTGTATCCATAATTTGCTGCAGTAGGTGTTCTTATCAAGAAAGAACATGGTTCTTTTGATAAATCCACTGTTGGCAGAAGAACTGTGAAATCAGCTCAAAAAGAACCCATAGCAGAGTGTATCATAATCAATGCATATTAACCAGTTCATTATTATTCAGGTCCGTGTCTGCTCTTTTCATGTATATTGACTTATAATAACATCAACTGGTAGCAGCAGTGCCATCTCACTTTATAAATATACACTTATGGTGCTCTTGTGACAACTAACTTGATTATTTTAAATGGTTCACTTTTAGATATCACCCCCTGATAGATCAGTAGTGTGAAATCTATATTACACTTTAATTTGTACCCTTGACCATTTCATAAAAAGAGCCATTGGTTGTCTGGAGATTTTGGTCCTGCTTCTGGGATTTATCGATTAAGGGAAAATTATTGATTTTTTCTAAAAAAGATTTTGCTATTCGTGTAAATCAATTTGTTTAATTTTGAATCATAAAAATCTAATTTCAAGATGAAAGTGATGCAGAAATAAAACCAACCCCAAAAAACATATGCATAGATAAGCAATTACTACATAACATTGAAGGAAGTATTGCTGGCGTTGTTAATATTATCTTGAAAGTAATTTTTTAACTTGTTAATCAAATAATCACTCAGTGGTGTCTCCTGAAAATATGCTGGGATAAACAAATTACACTTATGGTCATATAATAAAAATGAATAATTTTTATTAATTTAACATATAAGTTGGAAAAAATATTATCCTGACTTACTATTTTAAACTTTCATTTAACTATTTTAAACTTTACACAGTTTATTGAAATATCATCAATGAGTGTATACATCAACTCAATAGTTAATTGCAGGTGAAATAAAATATATTCAATATTATCTACAAATTAAACTAAATGTTGTTGACTTTTAACTTTTAAATAGAAATCTGAAGAGACCATTTTCCCCTAAATAGCTCAAGAGATAAGGGATGAATACATACTTTTTCTTGGGATATGAAATGAAATGCAAACAGCCTTGTCCAGGATTTAAACTTGGCTTGCTGACTCCCTATCCTATGATGATAACCATTATGCCTTGCATGCTTTTATTTTTAAGTTAAAGTAAATCAAAATCTGCCCAACACTAAAGTAGTTAGATATAATTGATAAAGTAAAGTCAAAATGGTGGTATTAATGAACTTATATTTTATTAAAGATTTTCTCAAAAAAATCTTGTTCATCATTGGTGATTTTTTCTCTCCTCAGATCACTGGAAATTGGTACTCACTTGGTAGCAACCAACAGGACATATGATTTTGGAAATGTTTTGACCTTTTTTTCTGATTGTAACAATTTATGAGATAGTAACCATTATTCTTGTCTTATGTCAATGGTCATAATGCTTTTGCTTATTAGTACATACTCTCCATAGATAAGTATACTTCTACCAATTTTAATAAAATATTAATTTTCTTCTAACCAGAGATAACAGAATTTGGTTATTTCTAGTGGGACTTTATACAATCAAAACAGATATTATTTATTATCAAACTTATGTACCTTTATGCAATTTTATTTTTGGTTGCAGAGATATTGCACATCTTATTTTTGATCACAGAGTTTCAATTTTTGCAACATCATGGAAACAAAGATTTTACAATGATATACATTCCTTCACAAACGAAACACTAAAAAAAAAAAAAACTGCACTATCAAAGCATTTTTGAAAACTGAAGGAAAGAAATTTGAACCCACAAATTAAATGGTAAATTGTTAAAAAATCAACAATGCAAACAAACTTTAGGAACAAATGTTGTTTAAGTCTAATGAAGAAAATAGTAATAATTAAATACAAAACAGAAATATACTCCTTAACCACAGAAGTGAGATTATTTTTAATTGCTGATACAATAATAGATTTAAACTTGCATGAAAGACATTTCTTTGTGTATACATATATGTGTGTGTGTGTGTGTATGTGCATGCACTTTTGCCCATTAATTGCAACGTGCATGTGTACAAATATGTGTATGTATGAAGAATAAAATTCTAAAATCTAACATTAGATTTTTACATGTGTGGTTGTGCCTTTGTATAACACAACCAACAGACAAAATGTTTTAACATATCTCAACATCTGACAACATTTTCCCCTCCTCTCCCTTTCACATTTACCCACTTCCCCTCCTATCCTCTCCTTTCAATTCATTATGTCATCAAATCAGAAAAAGTGTAAATCTGAAATGAATTTATAATTTCATAGCCTAAATATTTTTCATTTCATAGCCTAAATATTTTTAATTTATGCAGAGAAAATATAAATGTGTGCATATATTTATGTGTGTATGTATATTTTTTATATATACCTTGAACTCTCAAGTCTCGATATAAGAATATATCCAAATACCAAAATCTTTTGATATTAATCACCTATATATATATGTGTGTGTGTGTGTTATAAGAGTATATATATGCATGTACATATAATATTATATATATATATATATATATATATTAATGCAATTCCATTTCTGTCCATTGACTGATACAAATCATACATCTTGTTAACCTTTTCACATCACCTCACACCACTCCATTTTCCTTTTATCTTTTTTCCCCCCTCTCATTTATCATTCTTTCTTCAAACGACCCTCTTACAATCCTATTTCTCATTTCACCTCCGACCCTTATCTATACATACAACCAATTACCCAGTTAATACAATTCATAGTGGAACTATGACAATTCCCAAAGTTTAGATGGCCTATTAGATATTTTGCCAATCTTGTCTTGTTGGTCAGCCAACCCCTAACCTAATGCTGATACCAACCTCCTTTCTTTGACATGACTACATTAACCACAGCAATTCTTCTGTTTGGTTCTTGAATTATCCAAGCCATTCATGTTCACATCTATATGGATTATTTGCTTTTGATTTAGTTGTTTTCAAATCTGTCCACATCGTTTTCAGTCTATCATATTGTTACTATAGTGACTGACCAAAGACCAGATATGAAATATATAAATACATATTTGCTAAGATTTTAAGAGAAATACTTTCAGAAAGGTTTATTTTTCTTGTTTTAAGAATGAGATAATCTTGAAAATAAATAACAGACCAAGGGACAAAACATTAATCATTCTGTCATTTCTGTATATTGTCACATGGTGCATAAAAGGTGTCATTTTTGTTTCAAAATATCTTTAAAAATGTCTAAATTCCTATCTCTTCCAATAAATAATATCCCTTTAGAGGGGCAACCTTCCCTCCACAAAGAAAGGGCTGTCCTGCTCAGGTCCAGAGGTCTAGGGAATTTGAACTACCCCTTTGTTACTATTATTCCCAGGTTCACTCAGAAATGGAGTGGTAGTACCTGTATGTGTTAAATAGATCTGTTTAAAGTATTAGATAGGGATACTTGATACTATATATCTGTGTGCAAATTATTTGTATTAAGAATAGTTACTTGAAGCTATAATTTTTTACTAAGGATTATTATTAGCTATTATTATTAGCTACTTGAAATGATATAATTGCTTGCAAATCATTGTTGTTAGATAGGAATATTTAAAACCATATAATTGTGTGCAGAGAAATGACCATTAACATTAAAATAGTTCAATTTAAAATAAATGCAATAAAACATTGAATATATAGTTTTGCATATGAGTTTTTGCATATATTTTGTGTTCCTCTAAGTCAACTGGTCATAACTGACCCATATATAAGTATATAAAAATGTTCTTTTTCAAGATATATAAAGTAATAAAGATATTTTTGTAAAAAAGTTTCAACTGGGCTTATTGCCTTTTGATATATATATATATATATATATATATTTAGGCAAACACATAGATAATTCAAACCATATATGTGTGTGTGTATATGAATGTATGCACATGTCAATTTAAAATGTGTTATATAAAAACCTATCTAGAATAACAAGGCAAAATCACACTGTATATCAACTGCACACACTTGTTATTTGGTCATCACTTCATATTTTAATATTATAATTCACTTGTTTATGAGAAGTGGCATGTTGTTATTGCAGAGATTTGTCTTTGATGCCGTCTCTTTTCTTTTGATTTCTCTTTGTTTATGCATTTCATGGAAAAAGTGATTGACTTTAGCAAATGGAAGAAGACATTCAAATTTTCACGGTGACAACATTGTTTCTTAGATTATTTGTGTTCATCATAATACCTAAAACTTGACTTTTTTTATTAGATCTTTTCTGTTGTTGCCTAATTATAATCTATTTTTAAAGCTTGATTGTTTTACCCAACCTCTCCACCATGAGCAGAATGTGATGCAAGGTAAATTTTTTAATGGAATACTGGTAGTCTGAATTCAGAGTGTTCCTTCTCCTAGACTGGTTTTCTAACTAAGCTAAAGAATCCAGTCTATCATGCTAGTTATCCATAGCCAGTGGTGGTGGGGAACAAATTGATTCATGGACATTAGTGCAAAATTAAATACAATAAAAGCCCCATTTGAACTCAAATTGCCAATTCCATTTCTGATGAAAACTTTTATGCTAAGTGCACCTTTTTTTTTCAAAGTTTGTTTATGTAACAACTTTTTGTTTTTCAATCAATTTCTATAATTATATCAATTCATTTAAATTATACATATAAATACCACTATTCTTTCAGTAATGCTTGCCTTAATTCCTACCACTGATAACATGAAGCTACAAAATTTTAACTTTTTATTGTTTGTGGGTATAAAGTGTTATTTCCTTATTGCTTATTCCTAAATTAAATGTAAAGACTAATTTTTCAATCCAAACATTGTTTTTGTGTTACCAATGAGCATATAATGAAAATATGATGTAAGACTATATTTAGGAGTTCATATGTAAAAGTGCTTTACATTATAATATAAAAAAAAACACTAACATTTTTGTTCATTTTTGTATAACCTTAGTAGAAATACATGTAAATTTTTATCATATTTTCTGTTATTCTGTCCTTATATAAATAAAAATGTACAAATTTGCCTGTTTTTACACAGAAAATAAGTTAGTTTCTTAATTTCATTATCCAGGTCGCAAAAACAAAGCTTGAAATTTTAAAAAATTCAAAACTTCAATTGCAATACTTTTGATTACACCTCATACTATAATTCACCAAATGTTTTGTTTATCTTTCTGTCATTTCTGAAGGACAGCTAGAGATATAGCCATCAAATTTGATGTAGTTACTAATGTTCCATTATATCATATTACTTTTTGAAAATTCAACAACTTTTACATTTTTTAGCTATGCATTTGATTTACAATGTAAATAAATGCTAAACTTGACCCTTATTTTGTGCCTGTCAGGGAGCTAAATTGAATCTTTATCTTTTTATCTAATTATATAAAGTAGATATCTAGCATAAATATTTAAAGCAAAAAGCAAAGTTATAACATTTTTTCATTACTTTTTCCTTTTTTCCAGTCATGAGAAAATCAAAACTTAAAAAATGAAATGTATTGTGTTTATATGTGTATTATTAGCAATAACCACCAGCATTTATCAACTTATTATTCCTCACAAAAACATAAGCTTTATGCTATGTCTGTATTTATTGCTGTAATAAAAAAAGGGACAAATAAATTTATGGTAAATGTGTATATCTTCATTTTTAAATTTTCTTTTTTATTCCTGGATTCAGGATCATGGCTGATAATATCTGATTAAGCTGGTACTCCTGCAATGTATCCTAAAACTAATGAAGTCTGGTGGTCTTATAAGATACTGCTGGGGAACTTTGGGTTAATTGTTATAATGCTTTGGCCTTGGAACCAAGACTAGCCCCACAGTCTTCATCATCTAATGAAGGCTTTGTTAGTGGCACAGATGCTTTTTTGTTGTTACTTTTGCAGTAGCATGTGTATAGATATTATATATATATATATATGTGTGTGTGTGTGCGTGTGAGTGTGAATGTGTTTTCCAGAGTATAGCATTGTAAAAATCTATTAGCAACAATATATAAATTTCTGTGTTTATGTCTGTCATAGTTGGAGGCATGTGGCGTAATGAGTAATGGTTAGAGTCATAAGAAATGGACATGGCGACACAAGTTCGAATCCTGTACCAGGCTGTTGGCATTTCACAAAGCGCTAATACCCGTGGGAAAGGTATGCATCCAACTTCACTCCCACTAGCTATGGGTACACAGTAGAGAAGAAGACTGGGCTCTTTAACTTTTGTTAGGCAACCAATCTAGGAGAAGCAAAACTCTAAATTCAAACCTGTTAAACTCCACTTAAAAAATTGACCTTGTGTCGCATCCTGCTCATGTGGAGGCATTGGTAAATATATGTATGCATATATTTATGTATGTTAATACAAGTTAACATCAGTTAATTTCAAGCAAATATGTGTGTATTCCAAAATATATACTCATAGATGAGTAATACCTGATTAACAAACAATTAAGAATAATTAATGCTGTTATTATTTTATTATTAATACATATCATTTGTAAAAGATTTTGCTGATTACACACAAGTATGATTTTCTGAATCTTTTTCTTCCACTACTTCTAGAGAGGACTCCTAAAAAGTGCATATTGCTTTTGCTACAATTCTATGTGTATGTATTTACCCAACTCCACCTCCATGAGCAAATTGAAATACAAGGTTAATTTTGTAAGCAGAGTAAAACTGCCAGGAGTGATGACCGATAGGAATGGTTGGTAAGAGAGAAAGCACAGGTATCCATGCTATCTTTTCTACTGTCTCTTAATTGATTACCTTTCAGGGTAGATTTCAGTATTGGAAATTAAATGTCTACAGAGGGCCAAATCTGGAGTCTAAGGTAGCTGGAAGGTGAATGTTTTCTTGTGCTTCATTAAGAATTCATGCATATTTTTTTTCTCTGTATTTAAGTTAGAAAAAAAAAAGTTAATTATTCATATGTTCACTGTAGCTTCTTATTAGATAACATGATTTGATGCAGTCAGGTTTTTATATACAGAAAGTGAAGGTTACTGTGAAGAAAGAAAAAAGAATGCAAAGAAAGAAGAGAAGATGTGAAGAAAGGAAAAAAATAAAGAAAAAAGAAGACATGGAAATAAAGAGAGAAAAAAGAAAGAATACATGAAGAAATAAAGGAGATATGGAAAAAGAAAAAGAGAGGAAGAAAAAGAGAGGAAGAAATAAAGAAGACACAAAGAAAGTAAGAAACATGTGAAGGGAAAAAAGAAAGATGCAAAGAACGAAAGAATTGACAAAGAAATCAAAATAATATGGAGAAAGAAAAGAAATGGAAAAAGAGCAAAATTTGTGAAAAACTCAAGAAATATAAAAAGGTTCTATTTGAGAGAAAAATAATTTTATTTCTTTTTGGAGACTGCTTTTAAATTTTTCATTTAAATAATCTTAAATATTTTGATGTATGTGTATCACCTGTCAAGGTTTATGGGTTTATAGATTATTCAGAACATACTGGGGTCTTCTTTTCAGTAAATAACTCTTGTTAAAATGATTTGGTGTTTGGCTTCTCTTAATTTCAATGGTGTAGTGAAAGCTTTTGTGCTTAATTAGATCCTCTTTGAGTTACACACCCTGTTGACAGGACTTAGAATATGCAGAGGGTTAATATTTTGAGTGTGACACTAACTGCATCTCATGGTGAGGCTACAGTTTTAGACCTCTAGCAGGTGGTGTGTACCCCTTTATTATTATTAGTACCAGGTTCACTCTGACCTGAAGTGGTAGCACCTGTTAGGATCTATTGATCAAGTAGATCTATTTATCAGTATTGGAGACGAATAGTTGAACCCATATAAATGTGTGCACATTATTTGTATTAGATAGTAATACGTGGAACCATATAATTATGTACAAAAAGTTATTATTATAATACAAATAAAAAAGGTGCAACAAAAATTTTTTCATTGGAATTTTAAAAATATAGTTATGATTATATTCAAACATTTAAGAATGAATCAAATTTCAGCATTAAATAACTCATAAGGAGTTGATGTGCCATTAGACAAATAAAACCAAAGTGAACATTATAGTTACAGTGTATAATGAGCTTCATTAATCATGTTTATTTGTTTTGTAAACTTGATATGTGACTTCACTGTTCATCGATTTAATATTTAAGCTTCCTTGTTTAAAGTGTTTTTCACATTTCTTACCAGACTGCATAATGAACCTGACATATCTAGTTAAAATGAATTGGATTTTGGCCGACATACTTGATATTATTGCAGTCTGTTTAAAGGTTAGATTGTTTTGTCATAAATTTGATACGCACATGGGAAACAAATCCTTTGGCAATAAATACACAAAATATATGAAGAAAACTAACACTGTTTGCATTGCTGATGATCAATTCTAAAGCCAGACAGTAATTAAGTAAGTGCAATTAGTGATTATGGGGGTGCAGTAATACAATGGGAATCAGTAGGATCCAAGTTCAAATTCCAGCTAAAGCAGTTTGCATTTACTTTATAATAATGCCATTAGGAAAGGCATGAATCTATTACTTCTCCTTAATTAAATAGTAGGGCAGGCTAGTATTTTTAGTCTTAGTAGGTAACCAGTCTAAGAAGAGAAAGCTTTAAATGATTAATTCATCTATTTATTGATAATGAGACGGGTGTTGACACTGGCATTTATTTTTCTAAAGGAACTAAAATGCTGATATCTGAGATCTATATATTGCTCTACATTCCTTACTGAGGTTTATTGAGTCATATGGAATCTATTTATTTATGTATCTATCCTATCTCTCTCTTTATCTCACTGTGTTCATTCAAAGCTATTTATTTGTCTTTACATAAATATAACTATACCTTACTATATTTTTATCTATCTATATTTTATTTCTCTTGTATGCACTTCATCATATATATATAAGAAGCAAGGTACACATTACTTACCCTATGAAAATTAGTGTGTACAACATGTTAAAACATCTTTATCTATTAAGTTTATTGTACTATTTATTTCCTTGGAAGACTCAGTGAATTTATTATAATGAATACTTGAAACGCATATGCAGACATTCAACTTTGAAAATCTGTTTAATGTATCAACTTCCATTTGCCGTAAAACTTTTTCCACAATGAAATTAAGAGCTGGAGTTACTCAGACAGTCCAACATCTTCAACCCTGTTCTGGTGACCCTTGGAATAACACTTGTGTCAATATTTACTGACTCTTGCCCTTCCTTTCAATAGCTGTTGGGGGTATTGTTTACCCAACCTCTCTGCCATGAGATACAATGTTAATTTTAAAGTAGAGTACTGATGGTTAGTTGTTCCTTCTCCTAGACTAGTTGTTATACTAAAGCTAAAGAGGCCAGCCTGTCCCACTATTTATTCATAGCTGGGTGTGCCTTTCCAAAAGGTAGTTCATTTCCTGACAATAAACTTTATCAAATACGAATATTTGCTGGATGTTCAACTGCTGGTCTTCTATATAATAATGCCTAGACCAGTGTCGAAACAAATACAGATCTATCAACCCATGAGACTAACAGATACTACAAGTTAGCAACTATCAATCATTAATTTTACAGTAATTGAAGAAAAGAAAAAGTTGTAAAATCTACTCTATCAAAAGCAAGGAGTTCCATGATAGATTGATGTCAAAGTAGTACAGTTTCCATTTCCATGATTCATGCTATAAAGCAGGTGAGTATTGATTCTAATACTTTATTTAAATTTTCTAAACTTATCTAAATGTGCCATTAATATTTTTCTCTAATCAAATTTATAGTGATATTCTAAGGATGAGTGAGGATCTGTTTAATTTTATATTCAACTAAAAATGATTTAAATTGTTTTGCAATGTGCTGACAATATTGGACATTCAGATGTAGCTTGGCTTGTCCAAAGACATTGATTTGACAATATTTCTTTATTGTATTAATTATTGAGTTTGAATAAGGATTGAAAATTTGAATGACTATAATGAATCAACTACAAATATAAAGTAATTGTCAAAATGTAGAAATAATCTCTTCCTTCAATTATAGTGAAAGTTTCATCTTAATGTTAAAGGTTGTTGTGAGAAAAAAAAAAAGGGTGATGCCCAAGGAGGCATAACAAACAAATGGTCTACAATAAGAAATAACATTTTTTTTCTCATTTAGATTCAATTCTTCTATTTGTAAATTTTTATTTTGAACCATGATTCTTGCAATAAATTGTTGATTTGATTTTGCTTTTGTTTTTAAATATTGAAATTTTGAATATGCAGTAATATATTATAGTTATTTTAGTAAGTTAGTAAAATTTGCAGAGTGGCATATTGTTGGTATCAGCTGAACAGTGAATGAGTCTATCCACTTTTCACTTGTACTAAACCAGGGAGATTGTGCTGAGGTGAAGCACTACTCCTACCATTAGCTCCCATATGATTTATCACACAAATCAGATTACCTAATCTGTGCTACCCATGCGCTGAGTTAGCAGAGACAGTATCACACCTGGAAACTTGCAATTCCTAGGTGAAAAAATAAACATTAAACAATGTCTTTTTTTTTTCAAACACCTGTCTTATACAATAGAGGATATATTCTTTTACCTATAATCATACATTCTTAAATATAACCCCTACCAATCCTTCTGTTGCAACTTGGTGGGGCTTCATTGGATTCCAGAACCTGCATCATAAAGATTGATTACTGTATTAAAATGTTCTAACCAAGTTTATTCTGAGGCAGTAGAGACAGAAAATTTAATCAAATTTAAATTTCATGACTTTTATGTAAGTTGGTTTTATATTATAACTAGACAAGCTGAGAACTGAATGAATTCTGGTTTAAACTGCAGATCAGGATGATATTGATGTTTTTTATTTAGGAAGGATTCTAATTAGTATTTTATACTTATCTCCATTATATCAAGAATTTGGATAATTAAAAATTATATTTAGTCATTTAAATACAAGGCTGTTTGTGTTTCTCTTCCCACTAATGCCCTTAGGAAAGGCATGAATCTATTTCTTCTCTCACCAGCTATGAGTAAATAGTAGGGCAGATTGGTTTATTTAGCCTTGGTTAGGTAAACAGTCTAGGACAAAGAAAACTCTGAATTCAAACCAATTTGTCTCTGCTTAAGAATTAACCTTGTGTTCTATCATGTGCAATGCAAAAGGGGGAGAACCTGTGACCTTCTGAAAGGTGTTATAGAAAAGTATTGAGTCCAAATGCATCTACACAGACTGAAAACCATACTCTGCATCCTTTGCCTACCAGAATGTTATAAACAACACAACCCTTCTAATTATTACAATTATGCCATTTTAATTGTCACAAATACATGGAATAGTGAACATCATGTATTTGTGATTGAATCTTTTCAAATTTATATTGCATTATGTAGTTGCCAGCTTACTCAACAAATCTATTCCTTGCAATAAATTCCTTTCAAGTCTTTAAATGTAGGCCACACACAAATTGATGAACTAAAAGATTTTACTTGTCATGACATTGCAGCAGTACTAGAGGTAGGGACTAAGTAAGTGTAGCAGAACTTAAAATATCTACAGCCTAATAATAAAAAGTGTTTATTTTGCATGGCAATCTAATTCCCTTCCCTTAATTTGCAAGATAATATCAATAACATAGTTTAAACATAAAATAAAAATTTCAGATCCATAATTTCCATGTTAGTTTACAGATTTATTGATTCATCCTCATAATCTTCTGATTTACAGTGTTGAGTTGAAATGTGAATTAATAACAGATAAATAGATGTTATATTTTATTTAAAGTTAATTAAGAGTTTCTATTATTTATTTTTAATTATCTCAATTCATACAATTCATATTAATCAGTAGCAAAAATTATATAAAATCAATCTCATATTTGTAGTGTGTAAGGAACTTGATGCATTCTCTTCTTACAAATTGAATATTGAATTAAAAGTTTAATATTTTTTAGCTTATTTCAAAATATCTTGCTCAGTGGTTGGCTGACAAACTTCCTTTAAGAACAGGTTATAGGTGTCTTTCATTAAGTTTTATTTGTAGATGAAATATTGTCAACCATTATGACTTGTTCCATTTATCTTTTAATTTATATATTTGCTTGTCATATCCCAATTGATTCTGATCATCTATATATTACATCAAGAAAAAGTGCTGACTGGATTTGATAATGAAGAGATTTCAACTTTGCCTCAGGTAAATCTGATAGAAAGCAAATAAAAATTGAAAAAAAAAACGTCCAAAAATAAGCACTCCCTTTATATATTTATCAATACAATGTTGCAAACTGACGCAAAAGAAATACAGGAGCAGTCATGGCTGAGTAGGAAAGTTGAACCACTAGGTATTGTGCAAGAGAGTAAATTTTGGCCATATTAACAAACCAGAATCTGTCATAGAAAATGGAATGCATGAAATTCTCTGGGACTTTGAGATACAAATGGATCACTAAATGCTGGCCGGAAGATCAGATCTAATGTTAAATAACAATAAGAAAAGAAATTGTCATTTAGTGAATTTTACTGTTCCAGTGTACCACAGAGTGAAAATAAAAGAAAGCAAAACAAAAAAAAGTAGCTGGATCTTGTGAAAGAGCTAAAGTACTACATAAAGTGTAGAACATGATGAGGGTGAAACCAATTGTAGTTAGATACCTTGTAATAGTCCTCAAGAATCAAGAAAAGAGACTGGAGAAACTGGGAATAAGAATAAGAATTGGCCATCCAGACCACAGCACTGTTAAAATTGGTTAAGATACTGGAGAACTGAAGAAACTCAGAATTCTCTTAAAACTGGTGGGAAAAACACACAAGGATTAAAATAATAATAATAATAATAATAAGAAGAAGAATTGGCAATTTTGGTAATAAAATGAGTGTTCTTAGACATCTCTTACTAAACAGTAGAGTGAACATGTTATATTCATTTTATTGAGCACTCAAACACAAATACATCCTGGAGTCTCGTCCATAAAATGCCCAAAGTGTGGAGAAGTGTAATTGCAGAATTATTCCTTCAGCCCCCAACCACCCTTGATTATTATTATTTGCCCCCAAAGAAATACCCTAAAGGATATCTGAAATCTTTTCTTGTGTTAAAGACGCACATATCTGTAGATGCTTCAAACTAACAAGAATCCTCAAGACTTAAAACCTTATGAAGAAAAGAGAAAATTGCCTTTGGAATATGGCACAGAATCAAGAATTTATTTTCTTCTTGGAAACATTATTGATTAAACCTCTTCAATGGCACCATATTAACTATACACTAATCTTTTCTGCTTTTCAAGTTAAAAATCAAGGCCTTTCAAATAGACATAACTTATCATGAATATTTGTATATAGATAGAAATAAAATTATTCATTCATAAATTGACTGTTAGATGGTTATGTATTGATAAATGCAAACAAATAGAAACAAAGGAACCAGAGGTAATATGGGAACCTGATGTTTGCTTAACCAATAACACTAGAGTTATTCAATGTTTTAAATGCTTTAATTCATTTGTTTTTATCCAAATATAAATGAACATTACCAAAACAATTTACCTTTATATACATATATACATATATATATGGGGGGGACACAAATGGTTTGGGGTAAATATTTATCCAATATTTACCCTGAATTTCTTTCTTTTAAAACTGCTAAAATTTTTAAACAAAAAGTTTTGACATATTATAAATTCACAACTCAAAGTTTCACATGTTTGAACAACACACTTTTCAGATGAATATTCTATTCATTTTATAATAATAACTGGGAAGATAAAAAAAATCACTTTCTCTTCATTTCTCTTTCTTCCCTTCCCCTCTTCTTAGAAATAGAGAAACATATATACATACAATGGCTTACACATATGCATACATATCTATCTAATATCTTATTATAATAGTTTAATGATGATATATGTTTCAGACAGCGTGAATGATATAGCGTCTTTCTTCTGTTAAAGTCATTGAATTTTCCAAAGTGAAAAAATGAAGCTAATCCTAATGTGAGAATGTTATGAAAGCAATTAAAATATGAATCTTTACATATAATTTATGGCATTAATTAAAAATGACATTTACAATGAATAAATAGAAATAGTAAATATTTAAGTGCAGAAGAAAATACTTTATATGCTGATGTCTAAGAGGATTTATAAGACAACCCTAAAAAATTCAAATAAAAATATAAGTTTTAAGATATACACATTGTACCAGATGAACGTAAAAAGTTGGGGTTTTTATCCAGTTAGCTCAGTCGGTAGAGCGTTCAGCTAGAAACCACAAGGTTCCTAGTTCGATACCGGTCCCCGCCAACTCAGCGTATGAGTAGCACAGGGATCTGTGCGGTAAAGTAAGGAGCTGATGGTAGGTGTGGCGCTCCACCTCAGATGCTAAAACAATCTCCTTGGTCTAGCACTATTGAAAAGGGGATAGACTCCCTCGCTGACTGGCTGATACCGACTTTAGGCTGCCCCGTCGACTTTACTTACTTTATAATCAACATGATTGTAGGCAATACTGTTTTGTGTGCTTATTTGAGGAGACAAAAAGAGGAAACGGACATCAGAAAATAATTGAATGTAAAATAGACATGAGAAAGGTTGAAAAACACACCTAAAACCTTATGATTAAGTCCTAAGAATCTGTGAGCATGGCTTCAAAATACTTAGCCTTAATATTACTGTGTATAAAATCTGCTAAGTTTTGCTTTGGTAAACACTTAACAACTTTTTCTAAAAAGTCACCCATTTAAGTACTGAGTAGGTGTATCACTACTTAACTTTGGTGATAAAGCAGGAACCATTGGTTTAAGTGTGACTTGGCTGTAAATTTTATCAGATGATTTGGATTTTGTCAGCACACTGTTTTCTGATATTAATTCTTTTTTTTAATAGATTAGAATTTACTCAATAACTTTTAAGTCTTTAGAGGTTTATTCCAAGTAACAGCAGCTAGTTACCCTGCTAATAAGAAATATTTTTGATATTGAATGGCTGCTAAAGTTCCCTTTGTGTTTTTGTAAGATTAGTCACTTATCTCATCTATGAATGATAATAGCAATAAACGAATGTACTTGAAAAACTAAGCAATAATGAAAAATACAATTTTTTTTGTTATTTAATCAAATGTTTTTTAATCATTTTTTTTCTTAACTTAGGTAATGCTTAACATTTGGTATCTTTTGATGGTCCTAGTTCATTTAAAAGGTTTTTGAGTATCAGTGTTTGGTTTCATCTCTACCTTGCTTTATAAAGTATCACAATTAATGGTTGTCTTATTCTGATGATAATTATAGAATACTTCTCCTTATTCATTTACTTGTAATAAGTAAATAAATAGATAAGGGGAAGTATTATAGAATTAGCATTTTTAGGGTGATGACATGCAGTAAAACTCAGAATAGGACAACCATCAATTATAATAATTATAATAGAGATTCTGTGAACTGGATGGAATATAATATTGAACTCAATGCCTGCTAAAAGTTCTTTATCTTTTTAATAAATTTTTGGTTTGTTTTTGCCAGTTAAAACTCCTTTATAATAAAAGCACATTTCTCACACATCAATATAAATTTAAATGTATGAGTTCAAAAACACTCCTTAAAAATGGCTAATGCATTAGCAAAAATTGCTACAAAATGGCAATCCTTTAGATAATTCCTTCCCGAAAAAATATCTAGTACAAGAAAAGCCATACAGAAAATTCACAACATGGTCTTTGTCAGTCATCTTCACAGAAACATACATCAAAGAAGGATTGCAGTCCAAATACATTATATATATATATATATAGAAAGAGAGGGCTGGTTTAGCTCAGCTGGTAGAGCGTCCACCTGGGACCCAGAAGGCTTCTAGTTTGATACTGGCCCTCGCCAACACAATGTATGAGTAGCACAGGGATCTGTATGGTAAAGTGAAGAGATGATGGTAGGCGTAGCATCCACCTCAGACACTAAAATAATCTCCTTGGTCGAGTGCTAGTGAAAAGGGGATAGACTCCCTTGCTGTCTGGCTGATACCAACATTGTCCCAGATACCTACTTAGTATACTATATATATATATATATATATATATATATATATATATATATAAAGATGAACAAAAGCAATAAGTCCAATGAGGAATAATGTTTCTTTATAATTACTTACTTTTTCATTGTTCTCAACCAGATTCAAACAATAAAAAGTTGATTTTATCAGGATGGTCTTTCTGATAATTGAAACTACTGCTGATGATGTATAACATCACAATAAATGGGTATATTCTCTTTTCAGACTAACTAGTAAGAGATAGTCAAGTTCTTCATTGCTATTATAGTTTAAGACCCCAAATAGAATAGAATAAACCATAATAAAACAAATATCTTATGATTTATTTGAAGCATATTATGAAAAATTAATGGAGAAATTTCAAAAAGCATAAAGTTATAAAAGGAAATTAATTTCTGTAAGGTGAGGCGTAAAGATATACAAAAAGCAGAAATGTGATTAATTCTTTGAAACTTTCTGAATATTTTTTCTTAAAAACCTTTCCAACACCCGCCAATATGGATACACAATCTTCTTTTTTTTTTTTGAATTGGAAAATGTTACTTTTTTCATTTAAAAGTGACATGCAATATTTCAACAGACACAGTGTACATCATGTAAAAGAAAGTATTATTATTCAAATAATAATCAAGCAGTTTATAAAAAAATTAAAAGCCTAGAAAATAACACAAGCAGATGGAATATAAGTAATAAAAATGATGGAAATTAAGGTCAGAAAGTAAAAGTGAAAGTTTAAAAAAATTTGAAATGGGCAAGACAAGATAGAAAAAAGAAATGATTGAAATGAGAAAAAATAATAATGATAGAAATAAATAAACAAACATAATTAAAAAAAACGAGAAAAAAAAAGAAATTTAAGAATAAATGAATAAAACAGCAAAAATTAAAAGGAATTTAGAGAAGCAATTTAAATTTTTTTAGAGTTGAACATTTTAGAATGTTATGCTTTTAAAATTCTGATAGCAACACGAAAAAAATATTTTTTGTGTACTCTGTGTCAAGTCCATTTGATGAAGACGATCAAAATGCAGAGATAAAAACATTTTTAAAACATATTTTTATGGGTTTTTTCTTTGTTAATTTTCATTGCTTTATGATATCTCTGAATCTTTGAAACAGTCTCATCTTCAAATGCTTTATTGGCATCAACATTCCTTTTTGCTAACATTCAAGTATTCATTTTTTTTTGTCAAAATGTTACTTATTGTGTTAAAAGTAAGCACTTCCTTTGAAATGAGCAAAACTAAAGCACACCTCTAAGGACTATATATATATATATATATATATATATATATATATGAGAGAGAGGGGGATATGTGGGTGCATGGCAGAATTCATTTTGCATTTAAATAAAAGTAAATTACATCTAACACTGAAAATAGTGTGTGAGTGTGAGTGTGAGTGAGAGAGAGAGAGAGACTTTTTAACCAATATTTGATGAACTAATGAAAATTGTTGTTTTCTTTCAATCTACCATTACATCATCAGAAACAAATATTTAAAATAATATAAACAATTCTTTCTTTCTTTCTTCTCTATCTCTATATATATATATATATATATATAGTGCAGTGGGTAAATTGTTGTTTAACTTAAACTGTCATCTCAATTTATCAGTTATATTTAGCAAATTTACATGAACATATCTTGAAATACTTTAGATTAAATTAATTCAAAGAGATTGCCATTGGCTTCAACCACAGCCTCAAGGCGACTTTGGAATCTCCTGTAAGACTTTCCAATGGTCTCCTTATTTAAATTGGTAAATGCTGCCTTCAGTTTATCTTCAGTGTTGCATATATAAAAATAAAGGGATTGCAATCTGGTGAGTTAGGTGTATGTGTGTTAGGTGTATGCAAAAGTTCCAAGATGTTTGATGTGATGTAGTTGCAGAAATCTTTTAACAGCCATGACTGGGCTATCTTGCTTGTGTGGCATGGGACAAAATCCTGTTGCCAGATGTAGGGTTTGTCAGCAGGCATCATCCAGGCACTTGATATAGACCTCCATGTTGAGTGTGAGGTCATATGGGATGATCAATGGAAGGATATCACCATCACTATTGAACACCCCAAAATGTGGACTGTTTACTTTTCATCACTATTAGTACATATTGTGGGGACATCTGAGAAAAGGGAAAATATGTTCAATTGAAGGGGATCTTGAGTTTGTTGAAAAGCTTTGCAGCATGGTATTTTCTCTTGACCTTCATGGCCTGTGATAAAGATTGGCCCTTTTTCATTTGTACGAGAAATAGCAAATATCTTCATGCACTACCTACTTGATAAAAAACTCAGACACTTCCATGTCCCTGGCTATGAACTTGATTGACTTACTGGAATCATTGTCAATCATGGCCTGGATCTCACCAAGAATTTTGAGAGTACTTTTTTATCAAAATGATCTGAGTAGTGCTGATGTAGCTTTGTAATCACTATTGGACTAATCCAGTTCTTTTCAACTCCTCTGCATTATCCTCAGATTGACACACAAACACTCTGAAATCTTTGTATTGGAGATTCCAGTAGGAATGTCAAGCAATTGAGCATGTAGTTTGTAAATTTATGGAAGAGGAAATTGTGTAATGGTGCTACTTTCATCACAGACAGTTTCCAACTAACTCTAGTTTGCTGCAAACCTAAACCAAACAAAAAAGCACAGGAGTGAAATTCATAATGGAAAATGGTGGCAATTTACCCATTATATATATATATATATATATATATATATATATATATATATATATATACACTCACACACACACACACAGAATGCACTTGGTCTGAATTTAGAACTTACCATCTTATAAACCAATTGCCATTACAAAGCTAAAGATCCAAGTCTTCCCTATTCTAAGGGAATTCATGCAAAATCAAATGCAAACAGTCACATCCAAGATTTGAACTAGGATTGTCAACTTCATGTCCAATAATGCAATTTACTGGTATACACAATATGTTTAAGTATATCTATCAAATGATGTCTATATATATATATATATATATATATATACTCATCTATATCTAAGGTTAAATACAAATGCGGACACACACACACTATATATATATATATATATATATATATATATATTATACACATATAAGAGATTATAAACATGCAGATCTATATCCACACATAAAAACAAAATCACTATCTAGGCATATATGTCTGTGCATATATGTATGTATCTTTGTATACTCATGATGTGTGTATATACATATGTATGTGTGTATTAGGTGTATGCAAAAGTTTCCAGCTATTTGCATTTTGACAACTAGAAACAAAATAAACTGCAGAAACCATAAAAAGTCTGGAAACCTTTTGACACTCCTAATAAGCATGTATGTATATGTGTATATAATACAAAATATAAATTATACCAAATTATTGCAAATACACAATTGCATCTATTACTTTTTTTTTTTGCTTTTAATGATATGCACATGTGGTTTCATCCAGAGGGAGATCTTAAAATATTTTTGTTTGTGTTTGTGAAAACCCCATGTGCTGATATATGGGCAGTTATATTGTATGCCACATAGATTAACAAAATGCTAAAACTTATTTTACTCTGGGCTCATCTTTCTGAGATTAATTTGGACATTAATGTAATGACTTACAGATGATGTAAAAAATATGTTTAAATATAAACAGTTTATTTATAATAACCTTTTCTATTGTATATGTGTGTGTGTGTGTGTGTGTGTGTGTGTGTGTTAAAGCTTATACACAACCTTTTTTGTCTTGCAATTTCAATGGTATTTATGACTGAGAAAAATTTCATAATATATTTAAATTGTTTGCAAAAGCTATGAAAACAAACATTGTCTATTGTTAATTGATTTTGATTAGTTGCAGTTCTAGAGAGCTACAGAACAGATGTGATTTTTTAAATTGTTTTAGAGGAAGAATATTTCTTTATAACTTACTGTTTAATCATTAACCAGTTTCAACTTTAAGTCATCATTAGGAGAAATGTTTTTAAAGAAATGTTATACCATAAAAACAAAAAAAAGTAACATGATTGTGTATTTTCAAATATTTTTAGATTGTCAATATTATAAGATCTATGTACTATAACCAATGATGATCAGAGACTATATATATATATATATATATATATATATATATATATAAGAAGTAAATACACAAATGATGTGTTTTGATATGGCTTTTTTTTAGATGACAATTTTTGGGAGAATATGTGCTTAATTGAAGTTGTACCTAATTTTGAAAATTGATTAATAAATAATTAATTAATTAGCCAGGCATACCTATTCAAATGTAAGGCTAAACAAATCAAGAAATGTACATACAGAAATTGATTTTTCTCGATTTGTTTAGCCTTACATTTGAATAGGTATACCCGCCTAATTAATTAATTATTAATTAATTTTCAAAATTAGGTACGACTTCAATTAAGCACATATTCTTCCCCCCCAAAATATATATATATATACATATTCAAACAAATTTGTTTAAACATGATAAAATCCTCATTGTTTTTAATTTTTTATTTCAAGTTTTCTAACAATTTTTTAATGTTATCATCTTGAATGGCATTAATCAGTTGTCAGAAAGAATTATTATTGGTAAACCAAGTACTTTTGTTTTTTCTTAACCACGATCAAGGCTTTTCAGATTTCCACATTTGTATTTTAGCCTCAGACTAAAGTTATTAAAAATATCTAATAGCATGAAAAAAAGCATTAATGAATATGAAATGCAATGTATATATCATATATATAGCATATATCCTATCTATATATATATTTATATATGAAACATATCATACATCATTACCATATATTATGATATTAACAACAAATATGAGTAGTGGTGGAAGTAAATTACACTCACCATCTAAATAACGTATATTTGAATTTCAAGTCCACATAGAATTCTCCACCATTATCTCATGACTGCCCAACTGACCTGAAACCCTGAGTAATGAGTAGATCAGGAAATTGAGGCTGTATGTTTATCGATTTTATATATATATATATATATATATCATACTACCATATTCCTTAAAGCACTGCTCTTTTATAATTTCATTCATATGTTGAACCCTTCCCCCAGCTAAACTGCCAACATAGTATTAGATGATGAGTCTGGGGTCAGGTATAATTTTAGACCCAATGAATCATTAACACTGTGAGGCCAAGTCGACATCATCATCATGTCGCGCAAGTAGCACGGATATCCATGACAATCTCTCGCCAACTTTCCCTATCATTCATTGCCTCTGGGAGCTCCTCTGCGCAGCAACCAGCATCCTCGCATAGTTGGTCAATGTACGTCCTTGCTGGGCAGCCCACACTAGCATGCCCATGAGTTGGCTTCCAAAGGAGAATGTCACCTATGAGCTCGTCCTTGCTTCTCCAGCAGTGTCCTGCATGCCTAGTCCATCTTACTCGGATGGTTTGTGAGATGAGGGGCAGGTGGCCATACAGCTGCTTCCTTGTGGGGTGCTGTTTCCACGACTTGTTCAAGACTGCACACAGCATTCTTGTGCAGGTCCCATCTAGCTTATTCTCAAGGCGCTTCGTTAGTGTCCATGTGGTGTAGCCATACAGCAGCACTGATATAACCACAGTCTGGAAGAATTGTCACTTTAGCTTGTCAGTGAGATCTGATTTCCATATGACTGATAATTTGTTTGTGGCTAGCCATGCCTTTCCTATTCGTGTATTAATACCACTCTCAATGGATGAGATGTTACTACCTAGGTATGGGAATTGTTCTACTGACATAAGAGGCTTACCGTCAAGTGTGGAGATGTCTCCTTTCTTTTTGAAATTCATGAACTCAGTGTTATTAGAGTTCACAGTAGTACCCTTCAATCCTGCCTGATTTAGTTGGTTTTCTGTCACATTATGAGAATGCCAAATGATATCAATTTATAAGTTTTTTTTCTTGTGCATTTCTGTTAATCAGCATCACTATCTTGGTATTCCACATGTAACTGTACTTGTAAATGTTTTCTTCCTGTTTATTTTTCAAAAATATTTCATAATTTCTCTCATATTCAAAGCCTTATTTGTTTACTGCGTGACTCAGTATAATATTTTGAGTATTTTCCTTTTTTTATTTTTAGTTTGTACTTATTTGTTTTACTTTGGCAGATCTATGGGTTTTGTCTCAAATATTGAAGCCAACTAAACATGGGTAAAAGATATAGAAATGGTGCCATATTGGACTCTTCAATTCCTTCATAATTCAATTGGAATTAATTTCAGTGCCAGCAAATATTTTTGACCAGTTATAATCAAAGCATTTCTCCATAATTTATATTCTTCAATTGAAATTCATTCAGGCATGACAAAATTATTTTCTGCCCTTCTAAGCTCAAATTTATTGACAGACATGCTCTGTTGAATCACAGTTTAATCTAAAAATTTGCCAAGTTCATGTGAAATATTCACATAATAGATGAAATTATGAAAGGGTAATTATTGATGTTTATATATATATATATATATATATATATATATATACATACATACATATACATATATACACACACATATATATATTAATATATAGCTGTGTTCAGAACAAACATACTCACATAAATATATAAGCAGTATAACAAAAATTAATTTCAGTGTAATACTTCTTATATATATATTCCAGATATCAAGTACTCCCTTTGTAGATACTGTAACCTTTAAAGATGGTAATGACACACACACATATATATATATATATATATATATATATATGTGTGTGTGTGTGTGCGTCCGTGTGTGTAAAGATTATAGTTTCTTGCTGCAAGAAACTTTATGTAATGGTGAACAGTTTTAAAAGGTGAACCTTTTTAATTACTTGGATTTTAATTCATCTTGTTATATAGCCATTAATCTTGGGTATATAAATGGAGACAGGATTAGGGGATGCTGATTGATTCTTACTTTTCTCTGCTTGTCTACTTCATCACCCATTTTCCACAGGGCTGATGAGCTCTTCTGTTGTTCAATTTGGGCCAGGTGTCTTCTCATTTCTTAGTGATTAATTAATATGCAAGACTTGTATAGCCTTTATTAAAACAACCCCAAACTAAAGGGTTCTCAAAATCATGTGGATGAGAAGCTGGCATCTTGAGCAAGGAACCACTGCATTCACATACACTGACTTTCTGTCAGCAACTGCTAACTAAAACTGATATCTGTCACATACTTCTATTAGGGCGTTTTGGAGGGGGTCAAGTAGAGGTCACCATCTGCCAGTCATAACGGTCAACAGTAACTTTCCACTCAACTCTTTGATTTGGATTTTCATAACTTCAATATAACATTTCTAACTACACTACTTACACAATTCATAGGCTACCCATGAATTAAGTAACAATCTCTGTCTTTGGAGGATAAAGAGCATGGTTTTAAATGTCTGTCTGCTATATGTACATATGTATACATATAAAGATCTTTTTAGGGTACAGAATTTTATAATAAAGATCAAAAGACTGTATGTTTTATTTTTAAAATGAAAATTAAAAACTAAGGAGTGAAAACTAGCTAATTGGTTTTGTTCCTCGCTCCGTAGAGCTAAAATTGAGGAATATATTTATAATTAAGAAATATGTAAATGGGCTGAAAAGGGATGAAAAAAACTCAGCCTTCCATCTGTAAACAGAGGGAATATTTGCTTTGACAATATGATTTCAGTTTAGTCTCTAATATTTCTATCTTATTTTTTGATTTTTATTAAATTCAAAATTTAAATTTTTCAAAAATTTAAATGGTTTGTAACCCTATCCTAACACCAGTAATATAAACATAAACAATGACAAACTAGTAACAAATTAATCCTGGTCCAGCAAATACATTTCATTTATTACTCTGATGAAGATGGAATTCTCAAAGACAAAAATCTTTCGGTTGAAATAAATTTTTAACTGTTAAAACATGGTTGATATTTAAGCCTTTTCTTTATCAATCATATATATATATATATATATATATATATATATATATATATATATATATATATATACATTTTTTGGCAATTATAGTTAGGATTAAACTCCTTATTTTGTTTGCTGCATAGTTACAACACTTCTGAAATTACTCAATGTTAGCATGTAGGAAAACTTTTAAACATGCCCATATATGTGTATGAGTGTATATAATATATAATATATATATATATATATATATATATATATACGTAGATAGATATAATTTGTTATATTTATCTGTGTATCTAGTTTGTTATTAATTATATGAAGAGTTATATATTCTTTAGATATACAACAAAACAAGAGAAATACATCCATTCTTTTGATATATAAAAACATATTTTTGTAATTCCTGTTGTATTATAACATTAAATAATAAGATTATGTTTTTTACTTACATACTTAGTTATTCTTGTTTGTGATGCATTAAAGGAATTGCCCTTATCCAATCTAAGTCATTAGGCAGCCTTTTATGTTCTTTGCACCATTCATTTTTTTAAAATTAATTTTTAGATAGCACAAACTATATCCCTTCATTGATATTCTTTCTTATCAATTTTTGAATAAAGATAAAATAGCTAATGTAAGCATAGTAATCTTTAAAAACAAACAAAAAAAACAAAAAACCCGCTAGGATTCTGTAGGTTTTAATTAAAATGTGTGTCTGAAAAGAATAGGGAATTATATGGCTGCCTTTTCCTCCTTTTTGATTTTCAGCAAAAGAATAAAATTTCACATTTGTTATTTTAATGCCAAATTAGTATTTTCCATTCCATTTTATGCATTGTTATTCTGGTTTTTATGTATTTAATTTATTAGGATTATATATATATATATATATATAATATATATATATATATATATACAATAGCATAGTTGCCTTCATAAATGACAGGATTTAGGGATTCAATATAGTAATATCATTGGACGTTGAGAATGAAGTAGAATCAGTCCACTTGAATAAACAAGAAAGAAAGAAAGAAAGAATAAGTTGCAAGAAAAGAAAAGAGAGAATGAACACAGAGAAAGGAGTATGCTGAAATATTACAATGTAAAGTATGAGACAAAAAAACTGGAGATAGAGAGATAGATAGATAGATAGATAAGATAGATAGAGAGAGAGAGAGAGAGAGAGAGAGCAGCTTATAATTCATATGCATTTTTTTTCTATTGTAGTAATCTTATAACATAAATAGCCTCCAAAAGAGCCAACCCTGTCCCAACCCAACAAGCAGTCAGTCAATCAACAAACCAAAACCTCCTTCATGAACCATTATTTAAGATGCTACTGTAGAAAACAAAAATCGTTGCAGAATCTTGATAGAAACTGCACATTTGGTTGGTGCGTAAGGGACAGAGTAATTACCTGCAGCTTCTGCAGCTTCCCAGTTTGCAAACACTCAAAGAGACTTATGTCAAAATGGCTAAATTGGTATTGATGATTGAAATTTGAATTCAGAATGTCACGATCTGTTTGTCCAAAGCAAATCAACCAATGTCTGAGGCTCTTTATTCCATCAAAGCATAAGATTCCCCCAGCCGTCTGGCTCTCCTCACATCTTCTGTGGCTCTGGCCACTCCTCTCTAAATTTGCTCAAGAATTGATTTCAACCGTGAGGTCTCAGTCTAGGCTTACTCTGATCACCCTCACTCCGGTCTCCCAACACCCTGATGAAATGTTGTTTATTCTCCATCTCCCTTTTCTCTTGTCTTATTTCAAACTTACCTCAAACCCAATTGCTGATATTGAAAAGTATTCTACTTATTATATTTATGAAGATCTTAGCACTCATCTTTCCCTGTAATTTAAGTTCTATCTTTCTTTAGCTATTGGTGAACTCTTGTACAATTACATTTTCCTTACTCTTCTAATATATATCAAGTACTTCTTTGTTATTCATTTTTACAGAAGAATTATTGTGGAAATTTCCAAATTTATCTATTGTTTGTAACTACATACCTACCTAATTAATAATATATCTTACCAGGCCATATACTGGGGTATTTTTAAATAAATCAGCTCAATTCCAGGGTTTCTCCCTCTAAGACAACAACTAACAATTAAAAGAGAGAGAGGGAGAGAGCTGACTTTATTGCCTGATATCCTAGTTGAAACCCTTGAAACAATCCCAAGAGCCTGGAAAAGAATTTGAGGGAACTGGAAATCCAAGGAAGCATTGAAATATCTAGACCACATCACTATTGGGATCAGATAGAATTCTGAATAGAGTCCAGGAGAGCTGAGGAGACTTGCTGTTATTCAGACTTCAATGACAACCACCAGTTACTTCTAAGAATACACTAAAAAGAGCAAAGAAAGACTAACTACAGCAGCCAGTAATAGCAATTGCCACATATGGACAAAAAGAAAAACAACAGAAATGGGAAGAAAACTATCTATATGGATACTTCTATCCTGGAGAGACTGCATATGAGAATACCTGCATATGGCTAAGAAAGGGAAACCCCAAGAGAGAAATTGAATTCCTCATAATTGCAGCACTACACACTGCCATAAGAACAAACTATAAGTTGACAACGGTCGTAAAGTTAACGGGTAGCCTAATGTCGGTATCAGCCAGACAGCAAGGGAGTCTATCCCCTTTTCACTAGCTCTATACCAAGGAGATTGTTTTTAGTGACTGAGGCAAGTGCCAAACCTACAATCAGCTCCTCAGTTTACTGCACAGATCCCTGTGCTACTCATACGCTGAATTGGCGAGGGCTGGTATTGAACCAGGAACCTTGTGATTCCTAGGCAAGTGCTCTACTGACTGAGCTAAACCTGCCCTTAACAAAGCAAAATAGATAGGGTACAACAGAATGAAAAATGTAGGATGTGTGGAGACAGATGAAATAGTTAATCATATAATGGGCGAATGCAGCAAATTAACACAAAGGGAATACAAGACTAGGCATATCTGGGTTGGAAAGGTAATTCACTGAGAATTGTGCAAGAAATTAAATTCCAACTGTGCTGCCAAATGGTATGTGTAGAAACCGGAATCTGTCCTAAAGAATGAGATGTATAAAATTGAACTTTGAGATACAGATGGATCACCTTATCAAGACCTGGACCTAGTCATAATTAACAAGAAAAAAGAACTTGTAATATAATGGATTTTGCAATGAAAGAAAACAAAAAGATAGATGGATACTTGGACCTTGTCAGAGAACTTAAAAAGGGTAAAGGTGGTACTAATTATATTTGGTGCCCTTTGAATGGTCTCCAAGAGTTTGGAAAAGAGACTAGAGGGAGGAAAATTAGAAGAAGAATTGTTGAGATTGGCTAGATTAATCAGAAGAGTCCTGGGGATCTAAGGAACTTTCTGTCGCCCAGCTAACACTGGTGTGAAAAACTCACAAGGAGTGATATGATAATATTCCTATCAACAAAATATCAGAACACTTGGAGAAAAAGAAAACTGAAAATATTGGAAGCAGAGATGAAAGAAACTAAGAAATGAGTACCTCAGAAGAACAAGAAAACTTTTTGAAAGCAAACTCTGCAGCAGAAATTTAATCTAAAGGATAAATACCTGGACCATCTCGCTTGTTAGATACTCTGAACCCTTCTTAAACTGGACAAAGGAACTCAGCAATATAGACCATAGAACAAAGAAACTGGTGGTTATCACAAAGCCTTATTGCTGAGAGATGATATTGACAGACTCTATATGACAAGAAAAGAAGGAGAAAGAGGATGCACCAGCATCACTTTTAAAATGGAAACCCAGTGGGTTCATGCCTTGTCTAGTTATAATAGATTTTTTATTGTAAGGTTTATTTACATAGTTGCTTGAGGAATAAAAATATTCATAACCCATTTGGTTGTTGGTGTACTGTGGTAGATCTCATATAGCATTACTTTGCTGTATATTTATGCAATAACTGCAGCATATTCACAAGAGATTGCATGTCATTAAGGATTACATTATTTTTAAATAGGATTCTTTTATTCTTCATTTCTATCAACAAAATATTTTTGCACCATTTTAAAAAAGAAAAACATTTATATAGTCAAATATCAGCAATTTGCCATAACCTATGATGCAAGACACTAGAAATTATAAAGAAAATTCTACTTTAATTCATCTTCCATAACTATTAACATATTAAAAGGTCAATAAACAATTCTCAAGTGTTTTATTAAACAGCTGATTTTATAATCTTATTTTACATCTTGGTTTTCTTTCCTTTCCTTGATTCTTTTTAGGTTAAGAACAAATTAATCCTTTTAAGAACTTAACCTTTAGTTCTGTGTTGCAGTAAAAGCTTTAAATTAATGTGAAATGAACTAATTTTATAAAGACTAAAATGCTTCACTGTGAAGAACTAATGGATTCCTCATTCTTGAATTACAAGATCAATGGATGTTTCCAGAGTGATTAGAATTGTGTTTTACTCATTCAAATAATCTGTAACAGTTGTTCCCAAACTTTTTCAAATTGCTACCCAACCCTGGCTCTCAGACTACACCGCTAGTGTCAACCCACAAACACATCTATAATAAAAACATATCTACTTTCATAGTATCAGGTCTTCTGCATGTTGGATTTTGTGTCAAGTATTCAACTCTGTTACAAGATGAATGCAAGACACAAAATCCAACATGGTGCTGCGAACAGGATTTCAGGGTTAGTAAAAACAGGGATAAGTACCCACTCTTCAGCCACCACTTTGCATTATGCCAGCAGCATGCAAGGACTGTATTAAGTTATGGCTTGCCTGTTGTTCTTGTCTGCTAACTCGACGGTAGTTAGAACCCCGATGGTGAGTATCATTGTTTCTACATCTCCCCTCTCCCTCCCTCGCGTGCAGGCAAGGCTCTATGAGGAGTGAGCTGTTCTTTAAGGCCTGCCCTGTTATGTGGGAATAACCTGGACAAGGCTCGAGGGATTTTCGATGGACGAAGGCAGGTTGATGTATCATTGTTTCTACACTGCAGATTTAAAACAACCATGCTTATGATCTTATCTAGAAAGATATGACCATAACACAGCTATGGTTACATGTACTTCTATCCAATACTAATGCTTTTCAAAGTGATCCATTTGACCAATAAATAGGAGGCTGTTACTACAGTCAGTGGGAGTAATTACAATAAAGAATTACTCCACACTTCCTAAAGCTCCAGATGAAGTTTAGCATCAAACCCAGAACACCCATTTTATTTTGGGGTGGTGGTCTTACCTCTCTGTAGAGGATACAGTTGGCATAATCTAAGCTCTACTGACAGGGAATATTAAAATAAGTGTAATCAAAATAACACATTTATTATAATAAGACTTTAAAATAGTGCACTCTAACTGAAATAATTTTAGTCCCTACCCCATCATAATTTTAAAGACCTCCACCCAGGGGTTGGTATGGGCCCCATTGGGAAACACTGATCTGCAAAATATTAATCCTATTTTTGTATGTATGCAACATACATACAAAAATAGGATTATCATATTATAGATAAGTAAACAAAAGCAAAAGAAATGATAGAGATATTTATTAATACATGAGTAACATGAGAAAATATGCAGCAGCCTTTATAAAATCATTGTGCAATAACTGCAGCATGTTCATTAGAAATGGCAAGACACTAAGCATCATAATGTTTTGAAATGGAATTCTTCTTTTCTACATTCCTATCACTGGCACCTGTTTGCACTATTTTTTTAAAAAACATTTGCATTGTCATTTTATCATCAAGTTGGCGTAACCTCACTGCAAGACACTGGAAATTGTCAAGAAAATTTTACCTTAATTTATCTTCCACAATTATTGGCATCTTAAAAGTCAGTAAACGATACTCAAGGGTTTTATTCTCAGATAGAATTACTTGCATAAATAAACTTTTATTATCTGCAAAACCAATAAGCGACTGATCGTATTAGGTGAAGTTAAAATTTCAAGAGGCGAGTTTTTGTCTATTGACGTTGTGCCACTTGCAATAAATTTATATTTATGAGCATTTAGATTCACTGCCAAGTGACATTGAAAAGTTAATAAGTTTTCTTATGGCGACTAGACTGAAATTTTGAAAAACAACAAATCAAAGAAAGGACGAATATTAGTAAAAAGAAATCTGTTTTGCTCAACAATTCTGACCACACATAACAAAGACAATTATTACTATTCTTATCTCAAAAGACACTAATGCTGTTTTAGTGTCTGAAATTGGTTTAGTCCAACAAATCAACACTTCTCAACAGAAATAACTAATATTCTTGAAGATTAAATTTACTGCATTTGCCCATATGAGGTGGGATAAAAATACTGACACTGAAATTGTATAATTTTACAATTTTAAATTTAAATAAAGACATGCAAAGCTAAGCAACTTATATAATAAAAAAGATGATGTCTAGATGAAGTCTGCATCAATCAGTGCTGATTCTTAATACTTTTTGATCAGCAGTTTTTGGAGAAAAACGAGAATGTTTAAGTGCACCACTCCCTTCATATTCCCTAGACTTATCTCTAAATTATTTATTTTTGTTCCCTAAACTGAAAAATCCTTTCAAGGATTTTAAAAAATTAGAAGAAATATGTATGTAGCTTCAAATCATAAGAACTTTCAGAAATTATTGGAAATCTTGCTGGAATATGTTGAATTCTTTTGAAGGTTACTTTGAAGAAAATTTATAAGTCATTCACTGTTCATTTCTGTCAACTTCAGTCTCAATATTTTTTAATGCACCTTGTAAACATACATTTTTTTCTTATGTTAATATGAGTGGCTATAGTATGATATTGTATGAACTTTATGAATTTATTATCATCACATAAAACCTAATCATTTGATAATGTATTTGTCAGTAAATAATATCTAACATCACCATTAATCTCAGTCTTGAAAGATTGAAGTCAAAGAAGTTATCTCAGTTGGCCAATATCAGAGAAAAAAAAAAAAAAAAAAAAAGTTAGCATTAATCCTCTAAAGGTGATATTTGATAACTGTACAAAGAGATATTCCTCTTTAGTCATAACTGATTCAAAAGGAGGATTGCAAATCTAGCCCACTAAATATGGCATAAATTCCCTCAGAGTTATAATTTGATTGGCCAATTCAGCAATCACCTGACCCTTGCAAGTTAATAGTATGCACAATTCCTCCTAATGATTCTATAGTATTGCAACTCTGTAACTAAAAGTATGAACATATAGCAATCTACCACTTATATTTTTGATATGGGGAATTATCATTAATCCTTATCATTATGTTTTTTTTTCAGATTGGAAACTGGACTGTCTGGATATAAAGACATAGTCACTTTATTATATAAGTGGCTAAGCTGTGTCTTCATTTGAATTTAAAATTCAAGATTAAATCTTGATACTTTTTGAGCACATCTCATATGGCATAGGAATTTATCTAACCATTTGTCAAGGATGATGACATTGCAAAGAGAACAAAATATCATAATCTAATTTACTCTCCTTTTGAAGATTTATGAACCATGGATTTTGAAATCATTTCTAATTTTTCAAAATTTGATAAATGACTCCAATGAGTTGAGTGAGATATAAATACTGAATTTGAATTTGATTATAATATTTAACTGCTAGAGATAATAAATGTACATATACTTATTAGCCAAAAGTGACATTTCAACAACTTTTCCCCCAGAACAGTTGCAATGTGAAACACATTCCTTCACCTTTATTTTCTTGATGAAAGACTTAATCTCTTTAAATTTGAAATATATATAATGAAATAGTGAGATGCAAACAGCCTTATCCAAAATTTGAATTTAAGTCACCGAGTCCATTTCCTATAATGATAACCATTACACTATGCACCTCCACAGGCACACACATATATATGATGGACTGTTGATCTTGATGTCAAATGTGAACTGTTGGACTACCTACACATGATCTTTTATAGAATTAAAGACCTGGTTGAACCAGCAACACTTTTTGGATAAGCTGATAACAGAAGAAAGGTGCAACAATGTACTGCAGGTTCTCTGAACAACCTTCTTTAGGTTTTGAATACAGAGAGCCAAGTCTGAACTACTATTTTACCTATAGCTAGGGGAAGAAAAGATAGATTCATGTCTTTCCTAAGGTAATTAGCATAAAGTGAAATGCAAATAGCCTTGTCCAGAATCTGAACTTGGCTTATTGAGTTCATTTCCTTTTATGCCACATGCACATCCATATATATATAAATATGGTTTGTCTGAGGATGGAGGGATACAGAGATAATATATATATAGGTTCTGTTTCCCAATTAGGTAGTTGCCTTCATTCTAGCACTTGCCATCTGCCCTCAATCATCTAAGACTCCTTGTAAATTTGCCAACTCAGCAGGAGGCATTAGATTTTCAAAGCCATAAGTTTGCCATAATCATATTACTGATGCTTTCCCAAGTTTTCTGGCAAAAAGAGCAGTTCTTTGGCTCTCTGTGAGTTTGGTCAATACGGACTACACTTTACCCTACCCCATTTCCTACCGAGGTACCTCCCAGAGTACAACACAAGGAATTACAGCAAGTAAGTACGAAAAGTATAATTGAAGTTTGCCAAAATTTTAAGGTTTCACCAACAAGTTTGATTCCATTGTTCTAGAGTTTGGAATTATGCGAATTTTGTTCACTACAATAAATCTTTGGCTCACCCAAATCATTATCCTTTCTCAAAGGATATCGCTATTAAATGCTAATTATAAACTACTTCCAGTTATTCATCTTTCTGCTAGTAATTATAATATGAATTCTATAAATAGGATTTGAATTGATATAAAGTTTAATGGCTATTGAAAACTGTTCTGGATATAATTTAAGAGTGTATGAATGATAGCTAAATTTTTCTCAATGATTGTCAACTCTTTATTGCCTTAATTTACTTAATTACCTATCTAATTTTTTTCCATTCTCATTAATTCTAAAAAGAAATTTTATCCCCTAATCCTAAATATCTAACTCATTTAAAACTCAGATCTTCATGAGGCCTAACATTTCTTATGATCAAATAAGAAAGATGTCTTGTTGAAGAAGGAAGTCATTTGCAACCTACCAATCAACAGATCATTTTACATCCACTTGGGTTTGTGTGTACAAATAGGTCATTTGTATCTTTCTAAACCAACCGATCATTTCCCTCTTCAAATAACCAAATTATATGTGTATCTGATTGAGAGGATGCAGATAAGTTATTTGAACCACCACAAACAACATTATTTACATCTTTAAATGATCAATTTGCATCCGGTTTTGTTGGGGTGCAAATAGATTATATCTACATCCCCAAAATCAACAAGTTGTTTGCATCTACCGTGTATAAGACTTTTTACCAGGATCAACTAGTGGGGTATATCTCATTTTTGGCAATGAATGCAGCACCTTTTTAATGGGTGAAATGCCTATATCTAAAATTTCAAGAAAGATATTTCCTGTGTATATATTTTTGAACCCAACAATTTTCTTTTTACTATTATAATAGAAACCTAAAATATTATTTTCTGAGATGTGATCAAAAGATTGTCTCTTTGTTCAAATACTTATGATAAGTAATGTAGATATATAGGGTGTGATGAAAAACAAAAAATAAAAACTTTTTCTTCTTTCCTAAACAGAAAATCCATCTCAAGAGTTAGACTTAAGGATGTACAGGACATTAAAAGAAATATGAGGGCACCTAAAAGAAGATGCTCCAAATAATGAAAAATTTAATGAGATAGGTAGTTTGAATACAAAGGGAATTGTTTTAAACAAAATAACGTTTCATTCATTGTTCATTTCTGTCTTAGTAAATACAGCTTCAGTCTTGAAACATTTTGAATACACTTTGTATGTGTGAAGATGAGAATCTGAATATTTGTCTTTCACTCAGTTGTTTTATATGCCTTTAACATAAACATAATTATATTAGCACTGGTTATTATTCAGCAAGAAATGAAAATACTTAAACACAACATTCACTTGCCTGTATATTTAGAAAGTAAATATCAGATGACAATTCTATTATTATTATTTTCTTCAGAAAAGAACATGGCCAGATTGAGTTATGTATATATGGCCTTGTAATGATGATGACTTGCATATCATGCTATCAATCATTTTTTATTTTTCATGTCTCCAATTTTGTCAGCAAAAATACCACCAGCGACATAAGTGGTCAAAGTATGGAGAATATTAGATTCATATCTTTTCTAAATACATTAGCAAAGAAAATGCCATGACTATAAAGTCTAATCGCATTAAAATACCCTAACATAGACCATACAACGCTTTCCAATCTGATTTGCAACTTAATAATATTTGCATAGTCGATGCTGATTACACTGAGAAGATGAAGGTATGATATTTTGTATCTGGGAGACAAATATTTCTTTTGCCAAACTTGTGACTGATTTTTAGTCATGTATTTCTTTGATGCTTATCTCTGGACATTTTTCCAACTGTCTTTGATGATTATAACTTTTTACAAACTGAAGCCTGACCCCTACACACTCTTTCAGAGTTTCACTGGTTACTCTACCAAGGGTAGAGAGCTTTGTCTACTCTACTATTTACCCAGAGGGAAATAAGATTGATTTATGCATTTCCCATGGGCTTCAACATGAAGGAAAACACAGCCTCATGCAGAATTTGAACTCAGCTTGGTTTAATCTATTTCCTATGATAACATTACCATTGCAACCCATTATATATATATATATATATATATATATATATATATATATTAATTAATTAATTACAACTTCTGAACAATTGTGAATATTTTAACCATTTAGGTTTATTCCAGGTCTACTTCAGTTCTGAAATATCAAGAACCGACTAAGTTCACACCTATCTTTCCTTATTTATGTTCATATATATATATATATATATATATATAATAATGTAACATAATAGGGTAGACTAAGCTTTCTTGATTTGGTAAAACAACCGATTTACCAAAAGGAAACACTGAAATTTCAGCACCCTGGCAAGTTGTAGGTATCTATCCAGTTTTTTTCACTTTCTACTATTTTAATTCTGGAACAACAAAAAACAATAGATGACAAATTCTTTACTTCTTATTAACTAAAGATCTTCTGGCCTGGATTGGGTGATCTATTTGTATCTTATAATCCCAGAGAATTTTGTCAGTCTCATTTTCAAGGAGGGATTCTAGTTTGTGAACATACCATCTGTAAGTAATGTCAAATTTCACTTTCTTGCACAATTCCTAGTGGGTTACCTTCCTGACCTTAACATGCATGTTTCTGTATTTCTTTTGTGCCACTTTGCTGCATTTGATTATTATCCTAATTTAATTAATGATAATAATTTTTCTTTGAATTTTGATAATTCTAATTGCTTTATATTTAAATCCATTTGAGTCCTTATTTCTATAACTGCAAGGAAGAGCACCTTTCGGAGACAACAATATTAATGACATCTGCACCAAATAAGCAACTAGGATTGAACTATTGGTAAATTGCTTTAGGTTAGACATCCTTTTAAGTAAGTCCAAAAATGGAAACTTGTCCCAACATTTTATTTTATACAGTACATACTATACCGACATATGTAACTCATTTAGCAAATTTGTGTCTCTGAGAACTGAAGGCTTTATTTCTTTTCTATTGCTTCATCAAATGACCAATTTTTCTCCAGTACAAATAGACAATGTATATGAATGGAAATGACCGCAATGAATTTGATGGGGAAGAAGTTGTGGAGCTGATATCTCAATTGTTTGCAGCACAGATTTATGGTCACTCACGGACGCTGTCCGGCCGACCAAAAGTGATTTGCTCTCATAAGGAGCATTGGTGGTCAAGAATAAGAACAGTGTCTGATTCATTATCTTCGAAAAATGGCTGCTGTATCAAGCACAGTCTGGGAATATCCTTTCAATGAGAAAACTGGAAATGGCTGCTGGAAGCAAGCACTTTGGTTGGCCCTTGTTGCTAGGTGATGGGAGGATTCATTATTATAAAACTAGTCACTGTTTGCTAGTGAACAGTGTTTTTAATAATGATACATTATTGTGCTCCCCCTGTTTGTAAAACTGTAATTGAGTTGATATGAGTGAATTATTTTTGGTACATTGCAATATGAAATCTGTAATTTAGTTTGGTTGATAGTCAACTGTGAGTTGATAGTCAACTGTAAAGAAGTAACTGAAGTTTCCTTCTTGAAGGAATCCTGATATTATGGGATTGATGTCCGGGTTTGTTTTTCTAATAACTAGATTAAAATTCTGATTGGATGTTTTAAATCATTTCATGTTGATTCTTTTACAAAGAAAAATTCATTAATTGACAGACCAAGTGATTATGCATATCATGTATGTATGTGTATAATATATAATGAGTGTTGCCTCTAGTGTGTATAATTTTTAATGTCACCTGCATGTGTATAATATATAAAATATGCCAACTGTGGCATGTGTGTTATATTTAATATAACATGTGCCAACTCTTGTGTGTGTATAATATATGTAAAGTGTCACCTATAGCATGTGCATGATATATAATATAATACAAGCTAATTCTTGTAGGTATATAATACACAATATATGTATCACCTCTTGTACATGTATAATATATAATGTAATGTTATATTTGTGTATAGTAATCTGCCATGTAATTTGTTGTGAGCTCTGTAACATTAGCCAGATATGCCACATAAATATCTACCTAGACTGTCACACCCAGAAGCATCAGCAATTAGTTACTTTTCCCATATTTTCCACTCTCCACCTTTTCTGTACCTTGAGAATAAATTAAAAGACAAGGGCTTCATCATTGTATACTTGATATACTTACAAGAAAGTTTCTCTGTATTCATTTCTGCTAATATGGTCACTCCTAACACTCACAACATAGGAATGCCTTAAAGGATTAACAACAACAACAAAATGAAAAAGAAGAAAAGATGTATAGATGGATAAATTTTCACACAGAAGCGACTCAATAGAACATTTAAGAATTCTTTCCAACAGCAATTTCTTTTTCATCAGACATTCTACCAATTGTCGTTAAAATTTATATAATTTATCTTTGTAAATATTGCTGTTAACTAACACTTACATAATAACATCCAGACTTATTTTGCATCATAAAATGCAATTCTTTAGTGCAAGTTATCAATTATGATAATGTTATATTGGTGTATGGTAATGCAAGTGAGGAGAGAAGAGAGAGAAACAGAATGGAAGAGAATAGACTTGACCAGGAATATTGTACTACCTGCTAGATGGAAGAGGTGGGAGAAATAGTAAGTAACAACAAAAGAACCAACAAATGAGGTGAAATTTATATACAGAAATGTACAAGATAGTTTTGGCAGAAAGTGAGCTTAAAAAGAAGCCAAGCTGTTGAATGTCTGTTCTAAGATAGTTGATTTCTTGTGCAAGGTGAAGTGATTTGGTCCCAAAATATGTTTTGAGTGAGGGAAGCTACTATGCACATAATTGTCCAATTGTTGAATACAGGGTGTTATCTATATGTTTTTGATGGAACCAAGAAAGTAATCGCAGCCTCATTTTGTGATGCATTCCAATCCAGTGGCAAAGGCTTCTTTGTCACATGATTGCTCATCACTGCATCTGTAACAATCAGAATGAGACCAACAGACCATTCTATTTTTTTGATTGCTATGAAGAGTTATGAATCATAACAAAATTTGACTTAGAATTTAACATGCGTTTTCAGCTCTATTTTGTTTAATCCCTGGTTAGTAGTTTTTAAAAATGACACTTTATGTTGCACGGCCATTGTGGATTTTACAAAAGTAGATTTTAAGCAAGATAAAGAAGGAAAGCCATATTTTAATGATATCATTTGCTGTGTAGTCTTGGTACACTTTGAAAAAAAATAATTTGTTAATATTTATGATTTATGGAGTTGAGTATAGATTTTTCTAATACAAAATTGAACATTTGGGGCTTGATGAGTGTTGCCTTTTCTTTATTCAAATCATTTTAGTTTCTATAATGAAACTGATTTTTGTATGTATACTACAGAGGTTTGCATGGGAACAACATGCATTGGAGATGCCATAAATAAAGTAAATCTACAAAAACTTTTATCATTTTTAATAATTAAGAAATAACAAAAGGAGTAAAATTAAAAGTTTTTTTTCTTTTTAAAATATTTCATTCATTAATAAATTCATTCATTCATGAATAAGTAATGAAAATCTTATTGAAATTAGGTAAACAGCATTTTAAATAGAAAATTGTTCTTTTTATTTTTTTTTATATTAACACAATTAATATTTATATAAGAATTTTCTCTACTCATTTTTCTAATAAAGGACAAAGTTTAATTTAGTAAAATGATATTTTTACAAATAAGACATTTTTATAAACACATTTTTTAATTATTTTTTTAGAAAGTGTGTGGATGTTCTGATATTTTTGTGAGGGGTACAAATTTAACAATTTGTAAGGTAGGAAATAGTTGAACCTAGTGTCATATTTTGTATATTTTTGTAACACAACAAAAATTGTACTTCATAGAAAAATTATTTTTATTGCAATACCTATCTTTTTTTTTAAATAAGCAAATAAAAAAAATTTACAATAAAGTTTGAACCTTTGATTTAATTCTATAAGTTTTGATCTTTCTCAGTTGGTGCCTATCTGTCTGTATAATGCTGAGTGTTATTTTGTGTGTGTTTTTTTTTTTCTCTCTTTTTTTAGTCTATCCTAACCTCTCCTACTTTTAAGAAAGAGAGGAGTCTGCATGGGGCCAACAGTGGAAAGTAATCCTACACATGATAGCACCACTGAAATTTTTAGATTTCTGTGTTTTCTTTTTATGTATTGTATCATTCATGCATTTTTACAATAAGTATCTGTAGACCCTGCTTCAAATCAAATTTTCACTCTTTTATGCATATTGTACCACCCACACATTTCTACCTCTACTCACCTCTTCCAAAATTACCACTTCACCTATTAAACACCTGTGCTTCCTGTCATTTGTATTTTATTTCCTATTTCACACCTTCAGGTTCAAAAGGGGTTAACTTGTAACATCAGAGGTGTCAATATTTTCTATACCACTCAGTGCTAATTCAATATATCACATGTTCACAATCTCTTTATTTATCTGGCTTTTCTTAATTTCTATTTATTTTTTAGGAAAATATTTTTATTTTAAAATAATAACTGCTTTTATCTGCATATTTCATATCCTATAGAGTTGTTTAATCATGAGATTCATCATTTTTATGAGTACATATACTACACTCTGATCTAAGACAGAATTACTGTGAAGAAACATGTATAAATCTCATGTTACACTAAACTCATATGAGAAATGCCAGTGTGTATTAAATTTTATTTTGAAATAATAACTGTTCATCTGCATATTTCATATCTTAAAAGTTTTTCTATGATTACAGTTAATAAACTCTGAAATCTCAGTCAAAAGTATCAGGAATAGATACTTTGCTTCATACAGAGATTTTATTTACTTACCCACCTACAGGAGTGGGGTGTGATGCAAGATTATTTAAATGTATGAGCACACCATGTATAACAGGATCAAGAACAAAAATTGTCCAGCTCTTTCAGCCTTTTCTTTTTGGGGTACCTTAGGCATCAGGGGATTAACCCTGACTCTTTTATTGTGATAAGTGATGCCTTGGGTGAAGACATCTGGATCTGGGCTCTATGATAATAAGTCCTTGGCCATAAATGACCAAGGACTAATATTAGAGCTGATCAGATATCTGGTGATCGAGAAATTGTCCAGCAAAGAAGAAAAGCAAAAAAAAACAAATATTTATTTTTAAAAAACAAAACAAATAGTGAAGTATTTTAAAAGAGTATCCATCAAGAATAGGAGTGGTATTTTATTTTCTGACCCAGGCAGGGGTTAATAGCAAAAGGCAGGCAATAAAACAGACCAAATGACACTGAGACTTGGAGGCATTACATATTACGATTAGGGATGACTACAAAATTGCAATAGGAATTTGCATTGTGAAGAGACAAGCACATGCTTTATCTGAGTCATTGGCGCCAGACATCAATTCTGGATATAAAGCTGATTTCTGTTTATTACACCAGAAGACTAAAGGGATTAATGGTGGCTGATAATTCTTGGCTGCTAAGATTGGTGATAAAATTTTGTCCATTGTTGGTAAATAAATCTGTAAAAGTTAGAGGGAGGTATTAGATTCTAATCAAATGCTGTCTGGAATAAATTCTGTTCAATCAGAATCAGTCTCTTCATGTGTAACTATTCATTCTATGATATACAAATATCAAAGATGAAGACTAACTTGCAATGAATACAACTTTCTACTTGAACTTGTATTTATTACTAATTCTGTTTTAACAGATTTAGAAGGGAGAAAATTGTTGTTTTGTCACTTTTGGATTATCAAATCCATATTGATAAACTAAGTTGAAGACAGACACTGCCTATGAATGCATATATATATATATATATATATATATATATATATATGTATGTAAAGAGAAAGACAGATAAACAGATGTGCACACACACACACATATATATATAACATGAAAAATGATAAAAAATAACATAAATCCTATTTCATTTAAGAATTACTCATTTTTATTCACTATCATCACCAATAAACAAGTACCCCCTGAACAATTTTTATAAAAAGTCAATTTTCTTCTAAACAAAAGATACCAGGATTTCATTATTTCTAGTGAGACATTATACAATAAAAATGAATATTATTAGGCATTATTCTTTTTACTAAAGAGCATTGAAACTCTTCAATTAAAACTATGTATATATAGTAATCCAAACATTAGAATACCCTCATGCAAAATTCTCTATATTTTAAAATATACTTGATTCTGTTTTTTAGTTTGCATGTAAGGTATAGACTTGAAGAATAACATCTTTCAGTGCACAAAGACCCGACACCCAACATCACAGTAAGGGGTACCCTAAATTATACATCTCTCTCAGAAGATACATTTAGAAAAATAGTTTTATTAAACCAACAGAAAAAGAAGGAAAAAAACATTGTTTAATTTTCTAAGAAAATGTTCTATGGAAGAAAGCAATTTTGTTGCAGCTTTCAGTTTCTTTTATAAATTGCCAAAAGTAACAATGTGAAAGTCACTAAGTGCAAAGTCTAGCAAAGAAAATTAGATTAGCATTTCTATAAGAATTTGAAACTAGGGGGTATATATCCTGGGTGTGCAAGGTGAAAGCTTCACACCATCAAAGATGATAATTCACCCACCAATAATATTACCATGGGTCATTATGAGAATTTTTTTTTGTTGGTCTCCTATTAAGAAATATTATGACATTTTTCTAATATAGTACTATACCCTCCACCCATAACTCGTGACAAAAATAAGGGTTATGGTGAGCAGAATTCTACTAGCAGGCAACCAATTTGTAGTAAGAAGTATATATAGATTATTTGAATGATATTTAGTTGGTTGGTTTTACAACATGTCAACCCTTGTTAGGTTATTTTATGTTGAGGTCAGTTTAACGATTATGATCTCTTTCAAAATTGTGTGATATAACTCACCCGAAATCAATCACGGCAATCGTTTTATATATATATATATATCATTCTGTTTTTCTTGTTAATCAACTTAATTTAGAAGTGAATATTAATTACATAGATTCAGTGGAAATTTTAGCTGTTTGTCCAAAATTGGAAACTCAATAACAGTTAAAAACCCCAAAGTAAATTTGTTCCAAAAGAACAAGAGTGCTAAAAGCATGTTCATCACTTGGAACTGATATGTCTAATTTCTGATCACAGAAACAAACAATGCTATTTTTAAATTGTTTAAATTATATTATGTAAAAAAAGACACTAATAATAGAGGAGATACACACATATACACAAAACAAGTCACATGAGATTGTTTTAGAGATTTTCCCTTGTTATTCTTCAAGGCAATACATTTTCTATTCATTCAGTCAGCATTGAAAATTGACTGCCTTTCTTTAAAAATGAATAATTTACATTATATCTTAACTGCTTATATATATATATATATATATATATATATATATATATATATATATATACACACACACACGAGGGTATATTTTTGGCAGGGCAACGTGTCTAGGAGAAGGAAAACTGAATTCAAAACCTGAGCAGTTCAGAGAATCTGTGGCAATTTGGTGCTCCTTTCTTCTGTTATTGGCTAATCCAAAAATTATGTTTGGTCCTACACAACCCTTCACCACCTATATAAGTATTTTAGTGGTTTAAGTGGTCTGTTATATATCTCTGACTTAACTCAGATGAGAAAATATATATCTGGGTAAGATTTGGAATGGAAACTGATGGTATGAGAAAAAAGAAGATTTCTCTAAATTTTTTAGATGAGGCTTGATAATTAGTATTATTAGTATTATTCGGACTATTGTCCTCATCTTCATTGTTATCTGTACAACGTTTTGTTTGATGTGCCTTCCGGCCTTCTTCGGGTATTTCTTGTCGGACTTGGGAACCTTCTTGTCTTAATCGGGAGCCATCACGCAACTCTGAACCTAACCCTTTATTTAGTCCACAGAAGTATCCTGTTCTCATTCTGCTAACCATAGCTGGGGTGCAGGTGTTAAGCTGTGTTAATTATTATTCTATATTACTGCTGCCCCTGACCAGCATTGAACTTGCAGTCTATAGATAACTGTCACTTAGAACTGTCTTAACCTAACTTCTTTATCCACTAGGCTATGTGTCCACAAATGTTGTACAGATAACAATGAAGATGAGGAAAATAGTCTGAATAATACTAATAATACTAAAAAGAAGATTGTATATAAAATCAGATTGACATAAAAAGCATCATCAAAAACTGATGATGCTATTCCTATCATGTCATTTTTCCTTACAATCATCTTTTTTCTGATTATATATATATATATATATATATATATATATATATATATATATAGAGAGAGAGAGAGAGAGAGACTGCATTCTTTATTTTTAACAGTGCCAATTCTGTTAGCAGACCAATTTCTTTGAGAATTTAGAATCCATTCAACTACCTTCATCTGGGGAAAGAAAAAAAGTTAAACAAAACAAATAAACAAACTTTCCATCTAGTTATTGATTGGAAACAGTACCTTTCATAGCTGAGTATGTTTATTTCATCTTAATGTTTTCTACAATAAGCATAATAATGGCTTGTGTTTTAAGAGAAGTTGACTTTTGCAAAATGAAAAAGATATAATAAGAATATGAAGTAAATAGCCAGTTGCTAGTTGTATAAAATATATGACAGGACTTAAAACCACTGAAATCAAATCATTTAGATCAATAACATGTCATAAAAGTTCAATAAACTATTTTAACTTTAAATCTGAAACTATAGAACAGAACAGATCAAAGGATTAATATTAAATCAAAACAATTAAACATCAAAAACCAGTTGTTGGTGGTGGTAGTAATAGAAGCAGCAGCAGCAGCAACAATGACAATAATAATAATAATAGGGATGATGATATAACAAATAATGTAGAACCATGGTAATCATAAATAGAAGGGGTTTCCAAGAAGTAATGAATGATTGTTATCTTTTTCAGCTTGACAACTCTGATTGAAAATCAACTGATCAAATTTGACCTATACAAATATGCAAAACATTCAGTACAGGTTTGTCTCACAGGATTATTGGTTATGTTTATCATAGAAATGAAATAGACAATCAAATTCTATATCAAACTTCAGATGTCACAGAAACATTTAACAAGTTAACACAGGTTAATCAAGTTCTAGCAAGCCAAATGCATTTTTGGATGGCTGAAAGACTGTTGAACATGAAACCCATTCTAACAGTCAATTCATCACTTCCCAAAATGACAAACATAAATGACAAAAATATCATCTCTTATCAGAAGGAGTACAAGAATAATGACTGGATAGGGAACTGTGCAAACAACTAAACTTTGACCGTACTGACATATGGTATAAACCAAAAAATGTTCAAGAAAATTTATGCACAATTTATGCACATAAGTGTCCCAGAAAATTTATGCACAAAATTCTCTAGGACTTTGAGATACTAACAGTGATCTAACTCAGATAAGAAAAAAACATGCTAATTAGTAGACTTCACTGTTCCAAGAGATCATATACTTAGAGTATAGAAGAGTGAAAAACTTGCTTGAATCCTGAAAAAGTTATGGAAGATGAAGAGGACAATTATAGTTGGAGCCCTTGGAACAATATCAAAGAAATTGTGAAAAAAAAGTGGGAACTGAAAATAAAAAGAAAAAGTTAAGACATTCCAAACCACAGCACTGTTGAAATCAACTAGAATATTTGTAAGAATTCTATGGAGCTGAGGAGACTTGCTGTCACTTGAACTTCAGTGAAAACCATTAGTTGATACTGGTGTGAAAAACTTGTAAGCAGTAAAGTAATAAAACATAGTAGAGTTTTATAGATAAATTTTAAAGTGAATAATTGAAATAAAATTTTGAGTAAAGGTCTGTAAAAATCAAAAATACTTTTGATACACCATTGTATTACATGCTGTTTAATGGCTGTCTGAAGTTCTTGTCATAAAAATTGAATAAAAAAAAAAAAAAAAGAATGCATTACTGGTTTAAAAAAAAAGAACTTGCATGGTTTTATATTTTATAGACTTGGAACTATAATGAGTTCAGCTTTTATCAGGAATAAAAAGGCCAAAATTGCAAAGAAAAAATATCAAAGAAAAACCCCAATTAATGATAGTGTTATATTATACTATTATTCAGAGAAAGCTGAAAGAGAGAAGAGACACACATGGTATTTTCATAGTAGAAACAGGAATGATGTCTTCTTAAGCACTTATGACTAATTAACACACCAGGAAGTGCTGCCTTTGAGAAGTATTATCTGTCATAGAAAAGCAAAACTCAGTTATTGTGAAATTCTAATGAGCCTTCTTCTGGGGAAAATGAAATGAATACTGTCAAGGCAAAAGAGAAGGACTGAGGTGTTAAGTTGTTGAATTATTTTGTTTTTAATGTTCATTCTTTGTAAATTTGAAATAAAAAAAATAAAAAATTTTACTCTGGGGTGTTTGCTTTTAGTTTTAGGTACAATGGGTTGGAATAAAAGACAGGAAATCAATTTACTGAAAACAATGGCAGCATCTCAAAGAATGATGATATGAATCAGGCATCAAAGGAAAACACAAAAATATTTCACACAAATTTTGGCTTAGTACTGTCAAAACTTTGTTGACGAAGTTATCAAAAATTTGAGGTTATTGTTGGAGCAGATATTGTGGAAAGTTCATATTTGTGTTGAAAACACACCTGAAAAACTTTTGCTTATAAAGATCTTTTTGTCTGCTCTGGTTAATGGCACAAAATACTGCCAAGCAGAAATGGTGTCAGTTTTTGTCTGAATTCTGAGACAAAGAGTTCTTACTATCATACAATGATTCCTTCCAATCTATCTGTTTTTTTTTTGTTTTTTCTATCAAGCATTTTGGTCACTGTGCTCTTGAGCCTTCCTCAGATTTCTGTTACATTCAATAAGTTTCAGGAAATGTCAAACGAAAACTTTTATTTGATACAAATGCATCACTTATTCTCAATTCACTGTGTCCTTCATATAGGAGAAAAATAAAAAAAAGTCAGTACCAATTCTTGATACTTTTTTTATCAGATTACATTTACTAGAACAATAACAATGCTCAGTGGATAGCAATTAGTCTCCTTTATGAATTTTGAGGAGAATGCAGTAGCTTACCATCAAGCTGAACTCATTATTTAATCAAAATAGTTATATTTCTTTAATTCCTTTTTCAGCCTTCTCAGTAATTAAATGAGTGACCACTTGGTAACTGTATGAACCATAAGCAATCTGAGATCTGTGTGCCAGACCTAACAAACCATCTAGATTCTAATGTTACTGGAGCTGTTAGTGGTTTATATTTTTGTACTGTTTGATGCAAGTATTTAACTCCCAACTTTCTGAGAATTATATGAGCTTTACTAGTACTTTTATCCACTTGGCTATGTCCTGTTGATAGTTAAAAGGTTGAGAACAACAATACTTTTGTGGATCAAATAAAGGTTCTATTTAACATTCCTGGAAGGTTGCAAAATGTGATAGACATCTGATAAGGTCTATAGGGTAGAGCAGCTGGAATATTATGATAAAGACATTAAAGATGATGAAACTGGTTTCAAAGAATCATTGTGTAAAGTTGTAAGCTTATATAAAAATGCATCATAAAAAGTGAGGTGTAAATGTAAGTCTTCAGTTGTATGTATAACTTCATTGGGCATTGAGTATATTTGTATTGGACTTTTTGAAAAGGCATGGCACCACATGAGCGTTGCAAGTAAAGATAGCATCACTGGGTTAATTAAATGAAGGAAAAAGAGACACACGTGTTGCTATATGAAGAGATGATGAAAGTAAGTGACAGAAAAGTGAGATTAAGATTTGTGTCATTGGAAATCGAAGACTAATGTTGACGGAACAAGTGGAAAGTGATACTAGCTTTCAAATATCTAAATAAGCATCTTTGTTAAAATGTCTGCATGCCTTATAAGGAACTGCCAGTAAAAATAAGATGCAAATGTGGTATGAACATACTAGTTGAGGTACCCATTTAAAACAAGAAAGAAATCAAGATTTGAATGGCAGTTGGTCATAAATGACAAAAAAATAAATAAATAGAGAACTGGTAAAATATGCATCAACAAAACAGAAAAGAGATTTATCAGATTTTAACAAATGATATGGCCATTAAGCAAGTAAAATTCAAGTAAGATCTGAACCTGAAAAATTAACCTTCAAGTGAGATGTGAAGTCACATCTACTATTGTTGGTAAAAACTATGGGACTAGCACACTCAGAGGATGTTAACCTTGGTATTATTTATTTAGCAGTAAGATGCAAATATTTTTAAGCTGAACATTTTTGGCTTCATAAGATATACATAAAACAAACAAGATAAATTAATGGTAATTAATTCTTTTCCAAACCATGTAGAGGAAAATATGGAATAACATAATATTGAGGATAAAATTATAAAATCCATTAATGAAAAATTAGAATACAAGGATGCGCCTTCTGAAGCTTTTATGACAGCCTTAATTCTTTCATGTATGAATTTCACTAATTTAAAGCAATATTTTTTTATGAAAATAGTTTCAATTTGCCTGAATAGCACATGTTTGGTGGATGAGTTCTTCTCATGGATCATTTAAAAAAAATAATTCCACCATAAATGTTCAATTAGATTTAGATCTTGACAGTTCATCAAGAATCAACAACATGCATTTTTAATTGTGTACCCTCTCTCATATATATATATATATATATATATATTATTTTTCATTTTAACAAATGTTGTTACCATCCCGACTAGCCACCAGTTAATAAGAAAACAGCTATTAAAATGCTGGCTCACTACTTTTAAGGTCACACTCCCTTTGTCAATCACACCTTCAAACACAGATTATGAACATTATTTCACAAGAAAATACTGAGAACTAACATAAGAGCAAGTGTCACTTAAATAAGTTGTATAGCTATATTCCTTATTTATTCAAATTGCCCACCTATTTTGCTTATATTCTGGCATCAGTGAATCACTCAAGACTGTGAATCTGTGCCTGCATCTCAGCACAGGCCTGGGCAAGATTGCAGGAAAAGATCTGCAGTTGCCCATACAGCCAGTCTCTCTTTTTCATGGCACTGATGTTATCCAAGGGAAGGGCAAAGTACTATACAACTTGGCATCATTATTGCTACAAGAGATGCTAGAACAAGGTTGAAAATAACATTGGACTACATCAGAAACTCCAGCAACTAATTTTTAATTTTAACCTTTGGAACTCTGAGTCTCACAAACCTGTAGGTCTCCATACTCAGGGCTCATAGCAAAAAAAAAAAAAGTTGAAAAATGTAAATTCTTACAATCCCTTATTTAACAGCATTATAGGCAATAGTAATGTAGAAATAATATTGATAATATTGTTGATTATGCAATGCAGATATGTCAATATGGCAGCTGGAATTCAGGCCACTTGGGAATATGTATTTCTATGTAGTGGTATAAATACTAGCCACTAAGGTTCTAAGGGTTAAGCAGAGTACAGAAGTTTTGAATTTAGTTTGCTTTCTCCAGAACATTTTATTGGAGAGACCAATCTATCCTATTATTTACTCTTAACTTGGTATAGATGGATTCATGCCTTTCTCAAGCGCATTAGTAGGCATAAAACAAAAACGGCCTCAGCCAGAACTTGAACTTGGCTTGCTAAGTCCATTTTCTCTAATTATGACACTTACACTACTTGCAACTCCCTGTCTTATTGTGTTAGGTTTAATAGTCTATTAAGAAGAAGAATAATAACAAATGAAAAAACTTAATTTATTGACTGTTTCAATTGTTTCATTTCCCTGACTCTGATTAGTTCATTTAACCAAATCTGGAATTTCAGGACAATTTGGTATTTTTAACAATCGGAAAAATTGCTTTCAGTTCAGTTGCAGGAAAATTCCAGGGAGAATTCTCTTATCTACTTTTACTTTGAGAGTGTCACAAGAGAATTCTGTTTATAAGAGACAAATATGGTGTGCCACGTGGGAACATCTGTGATCAAGTGCAAACTCTAAGCATAGTTGCACTACTTTAATGTGATGGATGTGAGTTGGTGCACCTGAGGCAGATTTGTTACTGGCAATAGAAGTCAGTATTTCAAAGAACTTCTATCTCTGTATAAACACACACACACATTTCCATGAGTGTATACTCTTATGTGAGTATAAACCTATATATGTGTATATACCCTTATATATATATATATATATATATATATATATATATATATATATATATATATATGTGTGTGTGTACATACTCGTATGTATATGTATACACACATATGTAGATTACACACATACACACACACACACATATGTAGATATACACACATATACACACACACACATGTAGATATACACACACATATACACACACACACATATGTAGATATACACACATATACACACACACATATGTAGATATACACACATACACACACACATATGTAGATATACACACATACACACACACATATGTAGATATACACACATACACACACACATATGTAGATATACACACATACACACACATATGTAGATATACACACATACACACACATATGTAGATATACACACATACACACACATATGTAGATATACACACATACATATGTAAGATATACACACACACACACACATACATATGTAGATATACACACACACACCACACACATACATATGTAGATATACACACATACACACACACACATACATATGTAGATATACACACATACACACACACACATACATATGTAGATATACACACATACACACACACATACATATGTAGATATACACACATACACACACACATACATATGTAGATATACACACATACACACACACATATGTAGATATACACACATACACTTATATATATATAATATATATATATATATATATATATGACTGAGTCTGCTATACTATTTTACCTATAGCTGGGGAAAGAGGATTCATGTCTTTCTCATAAATTGAAATGCAACAGCCTTGTCCAGGACTTGACATCTATTTCCTTATGGCAATAAAAGTTATACCATGCATGACTGCATATGTATATATGTGTATGTGTGTTATGCTCTGTATAGTGGATCAGCTGAATTGCCTCTATGCTTAATTTTAAGTAGACTGAAATACATATTTAAAATGTATGTGTATACACACATACACACCAACACATGCACACATAATCACTGGTTCCAAGAAAGAGTGTGTAAACTTGCAGAACAAGCTTTTAGAAAACCATCACCAATATCATATAATCATGTGTGTATGTATGTATATATATATATGTGTGTGTGTGTGTGTGTGTGTGTGTGTGTGTGCCTGCGTATTAGTATAATATTTGAAATGTTTGAAGCTGATACACAGTTTTTATTTCTTCTATTTCATGATAAACAAATTTAGGCTGTCTTTTCATGGTGTTAAGCATTCAGTGTGTTGGCTAGTGATAGTATATTTTAAATGGACAGTTAATTAAAAGCACTGATAGATGATAGATTAAAAGGTATATATATATATATATATATATATATATATATATATATATATATATTATTTGTGGATAATATGGGTGCTATATTTTCATGCAGATAGTGCTCAATATCATTGAAAGAGTGTTCATATTTGAGTTAAGGTAGCATGGACATGGAGCCAAGACCTGATTACTAGCAGTTTCTCACCTATGTGATCTTCAGATCTTGGTCTGAAGATCACATAGGTGAGAAACTAGCAGAGAGATAGATTAAAAAAATAGTCAGAACCTAAGAAGTAGTATAGAACTATATTTCATATTGTAAAATAATTAAATGAATTTTGTTAGTTCAGGTATATGATTATATTGGAGAATGAATAAAATTTTGAATTTTTATAATATTTCATTTACATATTATCTTTCATTTTTTCACTAAAATTCTAAATTAGACTTTTATTCTCAGTAAGATTTTGCTCCTCTACTCTCTAAACCATTAAATGTTCATTTTTTAGGAAAGAAAAGTTACTATAGAAGGTTCAATAACAGAGTGGGAGGAGTATGTATATAAATAAGTATTGTATATCTTATTTGAATGTATATATAAGTCATAAAGAAAGAATTTAAATATTGATTTTTAATCATTGGTGGTTGTTTTCTACTTACTATAAGATCTATACATTCAGCATGTGCATAATTAAAAATATGTTAATTCATTAAATGTAATGTACCACTTTATAGAGGGTAAATTATGTAATAGAATCTTGAAATAGACACAGAATTTTGAAAATATGTAGTCTTGATTCCATTTGGAGCAGTCTCTTTCTACAATAAAATATGATACTTCCTGATGAAACAGGAAGTGAATTAGAGAAAAGACTGAAGTCAGAATTATGCACATTATCCAGTATTAGCAGCCAGCAGTCAGTATCTATTTACCTTTTCTCTCCTCTATAGAAAAATTTCAGTACAAGTTGCTGGTACTGAAATTTGTCTATAGTGGAGAGATAAGGTAAATAGATACTGACTGCTGGGTGCTCAGCATTTTTTATATTGTTTGCCCACTGTGTGTGTGTGTATATATATATATATATATATATATATATATATATATATATATATATATATTCTAAATATAACATTCCCAAGACTCATTCAATCATGTAACTCCTTAAGCCAATAAGAGTCCCACTTCCAATTACCCCATGTTAAAGGCTGCTGTCAATAAAACTATGAAGTTTTACTGCAAATTTTTAAAATCTAGCAATACTTCCTTACAAAAATGATAGGCTAAGCCTATCATTATGTAACACAACCATTCCAAAAAATTCAGTTGACATTTTGGTGGTAAAGTGATGCATTTAATTATTAATCATCTTTAATTCCACCCTCATGATCTTAACATATTTATTTGTTTAACACAGCAGGAAATGATACACATACATACATACATACATACATACATAATCTAAACGTATGCATATACAAACACATACACATACTTATGTGTGTGTGTGTGTGTGTGTGTGTGTGTGATCATATCCATAAGATAAATTTTAAAATAGTATAAACTCTGAAAAATATGAATTAGTATTTGAATTTTGTGCAATTACTTTTTGTTCTGCTTACATGTATTTCTCTAAAGAATCCATGCATTTATAACTATATTCATATGATTTTATGGGTAAACATCAAACTATTGATACGTTAGCCCTTAGACATCCTGTACCTAAATTCACAAAATTTGTAATGCAAAAGATTAAAACTTTGCTTCACTTGTGCAACAATCTTTGTTTAAATCTAACCCATCATTGCATTAAAAGAAAGGATGTGAATGTTTGCTAGAATAAGCCTCTTATTACAAGTATCTGATATGATCTACCAGCCAAGCATCAAATTGCAAGGGTTAACAAATTCAATCCAAAGTCTTGTTTGTTAATTCTAATGAATGAACAAGCAACTCTTATCAAGTGAGCTTCATGCTTTAATGTATGAAGATGAACAACTACTGTGTCCAAATGTTCATTTATTTCATTTGGCAACAATTAGAATGAGTGGTGAAATTAATATTTGTCTTCTACTGTCTGCGCTAACATAGCACTTGCTTGTTCAAAACTTTGCAAATCTTTTACTTCAGAAGAAAGTGTAGTTCCAACAACAGAAATGTTTTCCTACTAATTATAGAACAAGGACAATTACAAGTCCATGCCATTATTGACAGCAGAATCATTTACATTTTGACAGGATTCTACATATTTGTGCATTAGTGCTTCAGACAAGCAATGTCATTAACTGGTTAAATAGTGTGGATGGGGTGGTAAAGTGTTTGAACAGATGGAATTGGCATGGCATGGAAGACTTGTATGGCAGATGAGAAATGCTTCCAAAGTATTCTACAAACTCTTGGAGCAATCCCAACTAGTGAAAAGATTTTGATTCTGTAAACTTAGACTTTTGCAACTTGATCTCACCATGTAAATATAATACCATATATATATATATATATATATATATATACTAAATATCTATTTATATGTTAACTTAGATGTTATATAAAGGTTCACAGATGCATACACAACTTATATCTTATATGCACAATATATGCATGTTGATGTTTTGAAAAAAAAAAGACTTTCTTTCCTAAAACATATATATATATATATATATATATATATATATATATATATATATATGAAAATATAAATTATATGCATTCAATATATAATAGATAGACAGGTAGAACAGATTGAGATAGAGTGATAGCATTCTTTTGTTTTGCATATTATGTATAAGGGAGTGCTGAAAAGTTGTAGTCCCATCCCCCAACCAAGAAAAAAAAAAGAATAATCTTTTTTAATTTATTCATTTTTGGGAGGTGGACAAAGGATTAAAGAAACAATGTGTCAAGTATGTATGTATCATGGCTTTAAGTAATTAAGTAAGACCACTCTGCCAATTTTACTTTACTTACATAGTTACATAAAGTAAAATTAGCAGAGTGGCCTATCGGTCATATCCAACTATGAATGTATGTACTTACATAGATTCATCCATAGTCAGATATGTACATTATGCATGTATATATACAATGCAAAATAAAAGGGAAAAAAAGAACATTTAATTATAGTAGAAGCTGTCTAGGAAAACTTTGATAAGCAAATTTCTTCAGGATTTAATAATAACACACACACACACACATATATATATATATATATATATATATATATTATCGGTCAGTTGACATATAGGAGCAAAAAGACGTTTTCATCCTTCCTCAATCCAACTGTTATATATTAGACACTGAATTTAAATTGAATCATTTATAGAAGTATATATATATATATTATATATATATATATATATATATATATATATATATGTGTATATGTATATATACACACACACACACACACACACACACACACACATATTTGTGCATAAAGTATAAATAAATATCTATTTGTATATAAAGTCAAATATAAACTGTAGATAAAATCATGTTTTAAAAAAATGTTTAAAACTGAACACTCATTACAAGCCTTTTTACAATGGTAAATTGATTGTCCAATGCTTGTGTAGAGGGTTTTTATTTTCCTTATTGGTAAGCACTGACGGTGACCACTCTTAATGTGAAGGTGTTTACAAAAACCTAAATATTTATTTGTATAATTTATTCTAATCTTTGTTTCCTTCTCCCTACCATTTTTTTTCGCTCAGGTGTTATTTGACCAAGCAATTTCTTATTATCATTGCTAATAAGCTCATATTTCTTATTAAGAAGATTGTCTTGTTCAGGAAAAATAATAATATTTAATTTCTCTTCTAAAGATATTCCCCATATCTTGGAACCTCCTCTCATATGCTTGTGCCTTTTTCACAATTTACCATTCAACATGCATGGTTTATTGAAATTGTCTTTGCAATCCCATATATATTTAGACAGCATTGTGGAAAGATATTTTATAGCTATAATTTCTCTGTTTCTATGGTGATTCAGTGGAACTTAAATATACCACATTTGGCCCATCAACCATTTGGCTAACATTTACTGCCAACTGAATAATTTATATTTACATCTACTGGGGGGGGGGGAGACTTGTATTTTTGTTTGTTTAATATCCTGATATGAATTTTTATTATATGCTGCATGTTGTTGCCGCAGCTGTAACTTAATTTATTAAATATTTTATACAATATATGACATTTGAGGAAGTGTTTGTTTATTAAATTGATGAATATCCATTCCTACTTGTTTTGTTTTTTTCAGCATTGTTGAAGGGCAGTTTAAGCCCCATGATGTTTCTTTTTCTTTTTGTTATTATCATTACTGCTACCACAGCAGCCATTGGTGCTATTATTTCACTCCTTGTGAGATTTTTGTTCACAGTAGTATTAGCTAGTAGTCTTGCGTTGGAGTCTTAGTGACAGCATGTCTCCTCAAGATATTTTCAACTAAAGTCATTCAAAAACATCCATCACCTTTTGAACAAGAAAAAAATCTTTTTATCATATTGTCCTGAAGAAGGTTTTATATAAACTGAAATGTTTAAACGTTGACATAGATATAATAAATTAATCTGTTTTGGAACAATTTGTTTTTCCTATTTCTATATACATACATATACACATAAATATACCAGGGCAATCCATAAAGTAAGGGCTCCATAGTGTTGTGGATGCAAGAAAACTGTTTGTGTGTCTACTAGCAACACTGTTGAGTTTGTTGTGTGTGCTCCTCACTGACATGCTCAGTGTTGGCCGTCATTTCTGAAGGAGCTTCTGAGTGAAGTTCATACAGTCTTGAAGGCAAAATCCATTGATCTAATAAACATCCACAAGCCATGTACAGAATTTGCAATGATAACAATGTTCAATGATATGGGAATGAGCTGGTATGACACGAGCATACAAAAATGCATCAACCAAAATAATGAAGAAAATAGATTCATGTTCAAACTTTAAAATGATGTAAACATCATTAAAAATAAGCAAAACATTCCTGCAATTTCTAAGGATATCTTACCTTTTGGATTACCCTTGTATGCATACATATATATATATATATATATATATATATATAAACACACACACACACATATATATATATATATGTTTATACATCTAAGTTATACCAATATTACAATTCAGTGTTTCTCAACAATTTTTTGCCATTGCCCTTCTCCAACCCAATGTGAGTTCTATATGACCCCCATTGAGAAACACTTCAAATGAATAATTCTTTTTTAAATTTTAAGAAATTGAAAGCTCAAAACGGTTAGTTTGTATACGTCAGATTAAAAAGATACAATAAATAAATATTTATGTTAAAAAAATGGCTTAGATTTATCTAAGCTAACTAAATAAGTTTAATGTTCTATTTGAAATATTGACTATTAATTACAAAATACTTCACACACACACACACACACATATATATATATATATAAAAACATGCACACACATACATAGCCCACACATATACAATGTCTAGTATTTATTTAATTTTAGTTGAAGTTTTCAGAATCATGAAGAACAATTATTTCAGAATCAGAAGAGAAAACACACACACACACAAAGTCTGCACAAAAGAACTGGCACACAACACACATACTTACATATGCTCACACACAACGATGGAAAAAGCAATAAAAGACAAAACCTCAGGTAGATTATTTTTTTAACCCAAAGTTGGTCTTCAAGGCCTCATGGCAATATTTTTTCTTTACATTTGAACTTTTCTGGTATTTGTAGGTTTTCTTTGTGGTTTCCTATTAAAAGAAATATTCCAAATTACTTGAAAAAAAAAAAAGAAGAAATATATAAAAAGGAAGGCAAGGAAATAAATGAGATTGAAAACAAGTGAAGAAGAAGAGAGATTTAGAAAGTGTATAAATGTGAAATAAGAAAATGATTGTGACAAACTGTTTTCACTGGGAATAGATATTTGCAAATATAGGAGTTAAATTTAGTTGCTGAAATTTGTAATTAATATCAATCTCCTAACTAGATTTAGGAATTTACACATACAAACAAATATTATTAAAAATTTCATTATGTGTATATATATATGTATATATATATATCAGGGTTAAATTTAATGCTGAAAGCACCTCTAAATTCTAAAATGTTTACTAAAATGAAAAACAATATCAAAATTATAGAAAATGTAATGCAGGGCAATATCTCATAGCTCTAAGTTTCACATCTTGAATCATCAGTTGGGCAAGTAATTCAGTTTACGTGAAACTTGGAGTCATGAGTTACACACACACACACATATATATATATTCTGCAAAAATCCCCAAACCAACCGTGTCTCCAACAGAGCCTTCATCAAATGATGACTCTGGAGTCAGGCTTGGCTTAAGAGCCAAAGCATCATTAGAATTAACCTAACAGATCCCTGTCAGTATCTTACAATACCACCAAACTTTGTTGGTTTTCCATCACATTGTTTGAATGCCAGATAGAAAAGAAACGCAACCTTGTTGTCTAATCTTTTGTTTCATTCAGAACATTCCAGCCAATGAGACATTAACTCAATGATGTAAAATTTTAATAAACTGACAAGATGATAACATGAAATTAGACATGAAAATTTACATGAAAAATTATGTCAATAATAAACTCCTCTGATCTCCAGAAATGGAGCCTCACCATCTGATGCAGTTTAGTGTAATAGTAGTAATGTGGCCTATTGTTGGTATCAGCTGAATAATGAGGGAGTCTACCTCCTTTTTACTAGTGCTAGACCAGGGAGATTGTTTTTGGTGAGGTGAAGCACCACATCTACTGTCAGCTCCCAGATTCTTTACTGCACAAATTGGATTGCCCAAGCTGTGCTACTCATCCACTGAACTGGAAAAGACTGGATTACCCAGGACAAAAAAAATCATACATAATTTGTACATAATTATATGATTAACATGTTCCTATCTAATACTGATTATTTGCAAGAATATGGTTTCAAATAACTTTTGCTAATTAATAACAATTAGTATCTGTTAAGAATTATATATCTTAGGTTAACTATTCCCATCTAAGTGCAATATCAATGTTTTATGAGACAATGTATTAATAAAGTTGAACATTTTAAACACTTCATTCTTAGTTACAATATGTTTTAAGAGCAAGTGTAGTTCAAAATATTCATTTTCAGATGTATTTCATTGGATACTAACAAGTACTACCACTCCAGATAAGAGTGGACTTGGAAGTAATGGCAGTAAAGGATAATGGTTGACTCTATATTCTCCTGGGCTGAAACCTTAATCCTGTAAAGAGTTTATTGTCATACTTAGGATACCATTGTAAGATGAATAATATATCATAAGTTGGAAAAAGATTCACTGATTTAGAGAAAATTACTTTCCTTGAGAAAAATAAAACATTAATAGAATAAATGAGAAAAAAATGGAGAAAAAAACCCCAGGATAGCCAACAAAAAACACTTTTCTTCTTTCATATCAACTTTTAATGCAAAATGTAAAGAAACCAAATAATAAACACTCCCTTATTCAGACAATTGGCACAAATAGCTAACTGCACTTACAAGTAAACCACATAATTTTGATAGAAATATGGGTTGTGGTGAATTTTTATTTCAAATCCATTTTTTAAGCTACGTTTCAAGATAGATGAGGATAAGGGAATATTGATTCTCTTTCATGAATTAAGAGAACAAGGCCTTAGATTACAATGTTGAAACCTATGACAAATTCAAAAGAAATATTCTCTCAGTTTTTTCTTCTCTTCTTCACTTCCACCTACGCATTCAAAATAACTATAATCTGAACTTTATTCTCTCTTCATTTCCTACGTATGATAAACTCCTTGGAGACGTTATAGATATTGAAAGAATTGGCAAGCTTAAAAATGAAGCTTTCAAAACAATTATTGTTATTCATGTTGTGAATTTTCTGGGTCATTCTGGTATCTGATTCGGGGTAGGAACTATTTATGCTGATTTGACGATAGATATGAGGAATAGATATGAAGAATATTGGAGTGGTTTTATTGGTGATTGCAGCACCTTTAAAAGGAAGCTCACTAAGTTTTAAAATGAAAATATAATCCCACAAAACTTTGAGGCCTTCATTAAAAAAAACTTAAGAATCCATCATGTGAACTACACAAGGATGGTCTGTGCTGTCTTGAACAAATCTTAGAAGCAACACAACACAAGAAAACAACTGTTATATAAAGGAATTTTTGATTTTGATTATACACATATAGAGAGAGAAAGAGAGGGAGAAAGACATTGATTATAATTGCAATATAATTGTAAGATTATTTAGAAATTGCTGTTAATTCTGAAAGTACCCGTAAACTAGTTTTTTAATTATCCAAAACGAATGTAAATAACAACTATTTGCATTCATTTTGGATAATTAAAACACTAGTCTACGGGTACTTTCAGAATGAACAGCAATTTCTAAATAATCTTACAATTGTATTGCAATTATAATCAATGTCTTTCTCTCCCTCTTTCTCTTTCTATATGTGTATGTGAGTATAAATAAATATTATGTCCTAAAATTTAATTTTTTAAGATCTTTTGTAATATATCTTCTAATGTGTAACATCATGGGTGTGTCTTGTTGGGAATTGCAGAACTTAAATGCTGTTGATCATCATTCCAACTCACCTGATGAAAGGAGCTGAAACACGCATATTTTTGGGTTTCCATGTGTAAAGTAATGGCCACCTTCCCCCACCAGTAGCCTTGGAGTTTGGACATGTAATTGATAACAGTACATCAATCACAAGAACTCTTGTTGTAGATGGAGGAGATGGTTGGATGGTCAGTCAGTAACTGGGAGAGCAACAAGTTACAACCTAAATGTTGAGTAACACTGCACCATCTTCCATTGAGGTGGGCTATGAGTTGTGAAAGAATGAATCTTTCCTTGATTAACTTGAAAATACCACTTTATGTCTTTCCAGTTTTTGAGACCAGTCAAATGGAAGTTGTAACAATAATAGAATAAAATGAGGGGAATTTTTCTATGACCATGTGTCTGACTTTTCCTTTCCTGATATGATCATCTCATCTTGTCTTTCATTGTCTTCATCAACTTTCTTCAACGTCCATGTAACACTACAATTTGACTTTTCCTTTCCAGATATGAACAACCTCATCTCATCTTTGTCTCTTCATTTCCATCAATATTCTTTGAGATGCCCACAACACTATACAGGTTTATTACTTGATGTTTTAATAAGATCAGGTCAATGCATTTCTGTGGGTTTCCAGCCATCATTTCATAAATTCATTGGAAAGAGAAAACTTTTTGAATTTTCTTCATTTCTGTTGAAGCCCCTCAAAAACATGTTCAACTGTTTCTGTGGTTATCAAAAACCTCAAATAAACAAGAAAATACTCAGATTTTTCTCTTTTTCTTTTTCTGGTCATGTGAATTCCTTCAGTAAATCAATCAACACACATCTGTGATTCTGATTTAATTCAGTTCACATGCTGGCTCAAAACCTTAACTCTCTCAGCCATCAAGCAGCACCCACACAGGTGCCTGACCTCCAGGGAAAATATTGTTATTACATTAATGCATTACATTACACTGGGAGCTAAAGATAATTTATGGCATGAATAAATGATGTTTTTTCAATTTTAAATAGAAAATTTATAAAAAATTATTACCAGAGAGAAAATTTGCCTTGTTTTTTTTATAACACTGTATATATAACATAAAAGCAACCATCATTTACTGGTTTGTATTTCTCTATCTGTATACATATATACACACACACATATATATATGTTAGGTTAGTGTAGACAGATTAAACGTTTGTTAACTGTCAGTTTCTCACCTATATATACACACAGACACACACACACATATATATGTTAGGTTAGTGTAGACAGATTGAACGTTTGTTAACTGTCAGTTTCTCGCCTATGTGGTCTTCAGATGAAATCTTTGTCAGAAGGTTGCAGAGACAAGAAACTGACAGAAACCAAGTGCCATTGACTCTATGTACACTATCCTAACTATGATACATATACTCTATCATTGATATTGAACTATATATATATATATATATATATATATATATATATATATATATATATATATATATATATAATATATGTGTGTGTGTGTGTGTGTGTGTGTGTGTGTGTTTCAATACCCTAATCATTGTGCCTACATGTTTGTAATCAGATTGAGCATAAGACAGCATGAAAAAAGACACTCCCAGAAAGAATGCATATATATATATATATATATATATATATATATATATATATATATATATTTATTTATTTATTTATACATACATATATAGGATGAATGAACATTCTCATTGAACATGAGATATGAGTGTTCAACAGTTCAGCTAAAATTGTGAACCATCTTCCTAGCTACACAAAGGATATTTTTTGTCTGGATAAGCTGCTAACAAGGTTGGTGTATTAGAGTGATTCATATTCACCTGAATAACTTTCTTAGTGTTTTAATTCATTTTTTTTTACATTTTCCTAGACCAACTGCCTCGCCAAGAGCCTAATCTACCATAGTATTTTGCTCATAATTGGTGTAAAGGAGGATAGATACATGCAAGGGCATTAGCACAAAGTGAAATGCCAACAGATTCATCAGAATTTCAGCATAGCTTGGTGATAACCATTACACCAGTTGCCTTTATACACACAAACACACACGTGTGTGTGTGTATTGATAAACATTGCATTTCCTATATGTCGTATCAAAAGTAAATTTACTAAAATTCAATCCTATATGAATAATTTGAAGTTTTCCTTCTATTTATTGAAGCACATTACTTAGTTTCTGAACTATTCTTAAATTGTAAATTGCCACCATTAGAATTTTCAAAAGTGGTGCTAGTATGCAGCTATTTGGAGGAGAAAGTTTATTCAGAACATTGTTACAATATTGAGGAAGTAGCTTAAAAGTAATTTCTTTGCTTACACAATGAATAATCATATTTATCATCATAAGCATGAATGCATAAAAGTGATAGCTGCAAATATTCAATCATCCGTCAAGACACGGTGCATTAAGGAAACGCTGTTGACAATTGCACAGGGTAATTTAATAACAGAATTGAATTATAGCAAATATATATCTTTTATTTATTTATTTATTGTTCAAATGATGATCAGCTTGTTTGTACAAATATTCTCATTAGGAATACGTCAAAGCCCCAAAAATAAGAAGTTTAATTCTCTGGAATTTATTTTTCTATTAGAATTTTCTGGAGATTTCTTTTTTCTTTTTCTTTTGGTTTGTTTGTTTGCCAAGAATACAAATTAAGGAAAAACCATTTCATACCCAAAAAATATTACAGACAATGTGTTTGTTATCTAAAATTGATATTTTGGCATTAGCACTGTTTGTAATTGAGGCAATCAATTCTATCATTTCTATACGGTTTATGATATATATATATATATATATATATATATATATATATATATATATAGAGAGAGAGAGAGAGAGAGAGAGAGAGAGAGAGAGAGAGGGAGAGAGGGGGGAGAGACAGACAGGAAAAGAAAGAGAAGCCTAAGTACAGGGTGCTGCAGAAGTATCAGGAAATTCAATAACAATAGGAAGTAAATATTTATAGAGTTTTGTATTGTATAATTATTATTCACTATCCTATTACATCTGCCTATCTGTTGTTCCCTACTGACAAAAATGTGTAGCAAATGGAGGGGCCTGTGTGGAAAAATAATGTTTTGTAGCTGAAAATTTACTCTATCCAAAAGTATATCTGTGAAAATATTGTTGATACTAAAAATACATACTAGCATAGTTCTTGTAAATTATGGTATTGTTTAAATATAGATGGGTATTTCTGTAGTAGCTATAATTCTGGAAATTCTTGCAATTATTTTAAAAAGAAGATATAAAACAAGCAGATAAAAAGCTATTCATTTGAAAATTATTAAATTGAATACTTTTTCAAAAATCAATGACCCCCCCAAAAAAAACAAAAAACAAAAAAAACCCCTATGATTATTCTTATTTGTTAATTTTGGCAGTTTTGAATTGTTAAAATATCTAAGGTATATTTTATAGGTACAAATACCGCAATCTGAATTAGACAGAAGCAACAGATACATTTTCATTCTAGTAGAAATTGTACAAAAATAAACAATCATAAAACGTACAGAAAAATCACACTGTTATATATATATATGCACACACATTTATATATATTTATGTACAATATACACATATACTTTCATGTAATATATTTTAAGATGCTTCTTCTACAAAGCTTTTAAAGATAGTGGCATTTTATATATGTCTCCATGAATGTGTATCTTTATATATATATATATATATATATCATCAAGTCATGCTGACAGCATGACTCTCTTGCAACCCAGCCCTATCAGTCATCACTTTTGGCAGGTCTTTCACATAACATCCAGAATCTGCAAAGAGAGTATATGTTTTTTCTGGTTGGCTAACACTGATGTGTTTGTGTGTAGGTGTCCACAGGAGAATGTCACTTATGAGTTTGTCCTTACTTCTCTAGCAGTGTCCAGCATGTCTTAATCATCTTACTTGTATGGTTTGTGTGATAGGAGGTAAATGACTGTACAGCTGCTTTCTTGTGGGTTGCTGCTTTCAGGATTTATTCAAGACAGCATGGTGCATCCTTGTGTAGTTATTTGTATATATATATATATATATATACAAAGAGAAATACACAATTACTCACAAATATTCATACATATAAATTTAAGAAGCTTACTATAATATGGTAATTGGCAAAAACAGCCAAGAATCCAGAGTGGATTGAACTCACTACAATATAATGGGCACTGTACTTAATCTTTGCTATATTACTGTTATCTATGCCTACCCGCACAATGTGTACATGGGTTATTATGGGGGTGTGCGAGTGTAAAAATCAATATTTTTTCTACATATATATCAAATGTAATGCTAATGTGAGTCAGAGTAATAAGAAGTTGTGCTGTATTCCACAGATAATAACTAAGTAGTCATTTACTAAGCTTTGTTTTATACAAGGTCAGAAATAGAGAGTACCCATTCAGTATCAAACTACCAATGTTCTGCAAGCCTAACTTGCAAACCATGACTCCATATGAGTTGCTCACAGGTAATAACCAGGCAGACTACATTAAATCTCTCTTGTTCACTATCTTGCTTCTTTTTCTCTCCCTTATATTCAACATGATGACAATGATGGTACTGTATTACTTCTTTTTTATTTATCTTTCTTCATTTATGTTTACTTCAGTGATTTAAAAAGTTCTGTGTTCCCAACTTGACAACACAACTGACGCCAACGTCTTAAGACCCAGAACTGATTGATATATAAAAATCCAGTCCTTTATAATGAGAACTATACTAGTTTATTAATAAATCATAGATCCCCAATAAATCATAGAAAGAATTGTATGAATTTTTAAACATTAAAAACATCATGAGAAAATCAAGATATCAGTGCAGCAACCACCCCATCCCCATAATGCATGTTTATATCTACCTGACTATTTATGGAAGCAAGTCTTTTGCCAGAAGAGACATGATGTGCATCCCAAGATTCTTCTCCTATTTATACATCCAAATTTTGTTCTTCTTATAGAGACCACATTTCTTTTTTCTTCTTTTCATATCCACCTACTTGGTTGGCCATTCAGTCTTAAGAGATTATCATTCATGTTGATGCTAATCAATAACCTTGTTTTGATCCTGAAGAAAAGCTTGCAGGATCTGTTGGATCATCTCTTTGGCAAAATTTCAAAACTACCTCAAATAATGTTTTCTTCATTTTCTACTATTCAAGTAAATTTACAAAAAAGAAATATTTATCTTTCCATTCACATAACTTTGCCATTTTTGGTGCACTTCATAAATAGTAAAATGTAAAAGTAAAAGCATACACACACATGGATCATATATCTACATAGAATGTCTAAAAAAAAAAAAAAAATAGTTTCAAAAAGTTATTAAAAAAAATCTATTTATTACATTGATACGCATGATAAACAGTTTTGTAGAATTTAGTATTGAAGTACACAGTTATCACCATAAATGGACTCAGAAATCTGAGTTCAAATCCAAGACGAGGTTGTTTTCATTTCTCACATTGGGAAAACAATCCATCTGTTCTACCCTCAGCTATGTGTAAATATAGGGTAGACTGAGCTTTATAGCCTTGGTTAGGCAACCGGTCTAGGAGAAAGAAAACTCTGAATTCAAACCAGTTGTATACAGCTTAAAATTGAACTTGTGTCATATCCTTTCTGTAGTTGTGGAGTTTAGTAAATACATACTTTAGGTATATTTCCTTCTGCCTAATGTTAATCTCAAATAATGTAGCATCATCTGTTGTAGAAATACATGTGACATAATGGCTATCAATGGACTTGACAAGACAATGGACTTGACAAGTTGAGGCTGTTTGCCTTTTAATCCTAATACCTTTGAGAAAGGTATGTATTCATTTCTTCTCTCCCAGTTATTGGTAAAATAGTAGGGCAGACTAAGCTCATTAGCCTTGGTATACAACTGATGTAGGACAAAGCAAACTGAATTCAAAACCAGAAACTGGTGTTTTCAATCTTATTCTAGCAACTCCTGCAATGATGCCAGTGTCATGTTGTATGGCACCCTGTATTCCCCTTAGACAAAATCTTCAGCTCATGTAAAATGCATGGCTGGTATTACACAAGCTTTACCACTATAAACAAATCACCTGTGCAAGCAGTTTAGCAGTTCATATTTTAAGCTGAAATGTTTGACCCCATACTTCATAGAAAATGTGTGTGTGTTATATATATATATATATATATATATATATATATATATATACACTAGTTTAATTCCTGCTGACAGGGCGGATTTTAGCTAGTTAACTAATAATTTTTGTTGCCATAGTAATGTTTTTATCCATTTTTTTTTAGATAAAATGTCCAAATTAGCCAAAAAGAGAGGTAATTTTATTTTTAATTTACATTAACCCCCCCCCCCAAAAAAAAAAACATAATAGAGATACCAATAGTTAAGTTATGGGCTTCCAAAATTTTCATTATAGGGGATTTATCCTCCATAAAGGTGTCTTGATATTATTGAAATTTTTGGAAATTTTGTGAATAGGCATCATATCCTATCATTTACCTATGGTTTACATTTTATATAAATCTGCAGGGCTTTGTGTCCCATTTGATAAAAAATATACTTATCTAAGTAGCCTGGGTAATGTAGTTTCAGAATATATATGGTTATGGGGGACTATCTCTAAAACCCTGGGAGGAGTTCATGAACAAACAAACAGACAGACAGGAACTAATATTTATATATATAAAATACCATTTTTGTACAAAATACTGTTGTAATACAGAATTACCATTTTGAACAAAAGAATGGGTTTAAGAGCTATTGTTAATATTGTTTTCAGAAAAAAGATTCTTGATCATTTTAGAGGTCATGAGAAAATTGCTTAAAAATTGAGTGTGTAGAAATCAGTCAATGGTGAAGGAGTTGGGTAAATGCAAACAATGGATGTTGCTATTGCAAATAAAGATATGTTAAATGTCTGGCAAGAAACTGACTACCACCATCATATATGCTATGTGACTTGATGTTCATTTATTGAGCAACTGTAAATTACAGTTATATATACACTGTATATATCTATACATTCACATATATATCAAAGATGAACTGCAGCAGATCCACAAACAAAATCTTCATTCGATGATAAGTTAGGTGTTAAAAAGAAACTGATAATTCTATGAAATAAAACCTTTCTTTTTAATAGTCTAATCAGATCAAAAAATCTGGATGCTGGATAATGAATATTATCTCAGCTGGAATGCAAAGCTAACTTTCTAATTCTACAACAACACTCCAGTCAGTGCAGCCATCAAACAACAAGGATTTGTACTTATTGGTAAAAGTAACTCCCAGAAGGTTGCCTTCTTTTACCAAATTTAATCTTAATTGTGTTATAGATGAAACTTTGTTGGCAGCTCCATGGCAGCTTTTTGTAGCCTCAGAAATGATCTCAAACACCTATATATATACATATATATATATAGGTGTTTGAGATCATATATATATATATATATATATATATATATATATATATATATATATATATATATATGTGTGTGCTTTTTATCTATCCCTATGAATATTTATATTTCAAGTATTGTTGATATTTCTTAGATAAAATCAAATATGGTTTAAGGCTAGATGTGGAGCAGCTGTTGACAAACAGACTCACACCTAATAGCATGCAAGACAAGAATACTAATCGTTGCTCTATGGCAGGTGTTTTCCCATATTATCTATCTGTTTGTCTATATATATTGATCTGTCTAGATCTCTTTAGAAAATCTCAATGTTTTAGCTATCAGTTGACATTTCTTGAGCACATTGGTAAAAAAGCACACAAACACACACACACACATTATATATATATATATACATATATATGTGTGTGTGTGTGTGTGTGTGTGTGTGTTGCATATGTGTGGAAAGCATAAATAGATACTGAAAGAAAAGAGAATTGCAACACTTAAAAGAACAAAGCTGATCTGGATCTGGGCACAATATATGCATTTACCCAATTCTTCTGCCACAGGCTGGATTTGACACAAGGTTAATTTTTAAGTGGAGTACATCTGGTTTGAATTCAGAGTTTTTCCTTTTCCTAGACCACTTGTCATACCAAGAGCCTAGTCCTAAGTACAGAATGTGCATGCTATAGGGTTCTAGATATTCTGATAAAAATTTCAAAATCTTTGGCCATCTTGTGATATCTTAAGACTTATAGAATTGTATTCTATATACAATTCTATATTTTTGAATAAATACACGTACACATTTCTTTTCCCAAACTTAAGGGAAAGAAATTAAAACAAACACACAACACAATCCTTTTCCCAAACTTAAGGAAAAGAGATTAAAGCAAACACACCAACACAATCCTTTGCATAAATTTAAGGAAAAGTGATTAAAACAAATGTTTTTGATCCGATCAAGTATCATAAAAGACGAAAATGAAATCAACAATTAGATAGACTTCATCTCATGTTCAAAATCGGACACATCCGACGACCACAAACAAACGCACAGATCTCGTCTCGCTGCCAGATAGAACAACGACCAAGAAACAGGGGTTCGAACGAACGATTCAACTGCCTCAACACAATTACTACTACTACTACCATACTTCTTACCACTTTGTTCTACAATAAGAATCCATTTCAGCAGGTCGTATATACAAACTTGATTCTCAATTCTGTCCACATCTAAACGAACTTTTCCAAACCTAACATACAAACTTTTACATTTTACATTACACGTATCATATCTACACTATTCCTTTTGAACATTTCATATATTATTGCAAATTTATTCTCTGAATAAATCTATTTGTTATTTTATAATTATATGCATTTGTTTTATCATTTCTCCGTATTTTCTACCTAACTGTGTCATATTTTTATTCGTCATTTAATATTCTTTGCGAACCTCTACAGACTCTCTTAACATCTGTATTATTGTATATTTGTATAATGCCTAAGGAAGGAAGGAAGGAGGTTATACAGTGTATTCATATGAATTTTGAATATTCTTGATACTCTCTTTATTTTGGTGAAAATATTGATCTGTATATTGGATCAACTTGGGTAAAAAAAATTTAGAAAGGAAAAATCACCCAACTTATAACCTTAAGTTTTTTCAATCTTTTGATCATCAGGTGAACAATGACTAATATATATATATATATACTTTTAGTAAGGAGCTGATGGTAGGTGTGGCGCTACACCTCAGATGCAAAAACAATCTCCTTGGTCTAGCGCTAGTGAAAAGGGGATAGACTCCCTCGCTGATTGGCTGATACCGACTTTAGGTCACCCCAACGACTTTACTTTTTTTATGTTTATACTAGGAGCTAGTATAAACATAAAAAAAGTAAATAGAAATTCAAATTTCACTGAAGAAATGAGAATGCTATATATTTAGAGTATAAATAACATTTAAGATAAATTGTCTTTTTCTATTCAAAATTTTACACATTAATAATAATGTACAAAAATGAATTAAACCTAATATTACAAAAAAAAAAAAAAAAAAAAAATAATTTCCCAATTTATATACTCCTGTCTCTGATATTTTTACTTTTGTTGTATTTTTTGACACATATCACTACTCAATATATTTTTGTTTAATGTTTATCAGTGTATGCCACCAAGTGTCATCAAATAAAAAAATCAAACCTTTTTTCGAGTCGTCGTCATGGTGAGTGGTTTAAAAAAGGTAAGCACATCTATCGTATTCTTTTTGAGAAAAAAAAAAGATATATCCAGGAAAAAAACCCAGATAAAAACAGGGGAAAATGAAGAAAAAAGTTTCAATTTCAAAAAAATACTAACTCGAGAAAATTGAAATAAGTTGTAATAATTATTTTATTAAAATAATTATTTTCAACACAGACAAAATGTAACAAATAAGTGTTCTTTGTTTTTTAAAGTACTACTTCCTTCTCTGTTAAGGAAAATGTATCCTCAGTTTAACACGAAGACCAAAGTCACAACAAAATAATTAAACATTAAAAATGAAACCGCAGAGAAATTTATTTTTTGTTTCCGGGAAGAAAAAAACTTTACCTTCCAATTTCAAATTCATCAATTCCTTTTCTATTTCAATTTCACTCTGCCAAACAAAAACTATATTTTCAAAATATTTTCCCTGTCTCGACATTTTTCAGATTCAACAGGTCTCTAAAATTATGTCGTCTGATTTTGTTCAAATTTTACTACCGTTTGTTTATTGGTTAACAGTTCAAGGGGGACAACTCTTATATTTAATTTTGTTTAAATTTAAAAAATAAACAAATTTTTTTTTCTTCCTTTTTAACTATTCTTAACTTGTTAATTCTTTTTAACATTGTTTTAAAAATATATGACTCTCTCTCTCTCTCTCTCTCTCTCTCTCTCTCTATATATATAATATATATATATATATATATATATACACATATTTGGGAGATATGTGCTTAAATGAAGTCATACCTAATTTTGAAAATTAATTAGTTAATAATTAATTAATTTAGGCAGGCATATATGTTTAAATGTAAGGCTAAACAAATCGAGAAAATGTCAATCCCTGAATGTACATTTCGACCTATTGACATTTTTGGCTAAAAGCCATATCAAATAAACACATTGTTTATTTACATACTCTCATATATATATATATATATATATATATATATATATATATATATATATATTGTAAAAAAGAAGGTCTGCTGAAAGGATTATGTTTTTAAAAAATTTTTTTTATTATTATCTTACATTTGCGACACGTGTTTCAGATCTTCTGATATCTTCTTCAAGCGTTAATTAAACATATTCTGGCAAAATAGGAATATGTACATGTGTATATATATAGAAGTATCTAACCCCTCCCCTCCTGTTTGGTGGGAGCATAGATGAATTTCATTTTTAACATCTGTTTATTAGTAGGTGTTTTTGTTCCTGGGTGGTAGATAATACATTTTTTAAATTTAAGGTCTTGAGGTTTTTTTATGGCTGTCCATTTATTTATATTAGTAGTCAAGCCCATCTCTCTCTGATCATGTTTGATATTTGATAGGTCGTGTGTGTGTGTGTGTTTGCAATTTACTTTTTGTTCTAAAGAATCTGTGTGAGTGTTTGTGCTTGTGTATGCGTGTGTGTGTTTGTGGTTTACTTTTTTGTGGTTTACTTTCACCATAGAACACTATTTTAAGGAACTACCATTCTTAGACATTATGATTAAAAATATAAATGGCCAAATTATCACAGACATTTACCATAAACCCACAGACACCCAACATCCCTTACACACTTGCATGTAGGGTATACACCATAGTCACAGACAAAAACTCCAACAAATCCATCTAAAAGAATTACATAAAACCCTCCTCCAGAGAGGCTACCCTATAACACATTAACAAGGGATTCGAATTAGCAGAAAAAATACCATTAGAGCAACTACGAAACACTAAAAAACATAATAACGAACAACACCTAGCATATGTTTCAACATATAACAAAAACAATCTGGAACCTTTCACAAATATACTACCCCAACTCGAAAACAATGAAAAACTTAAAAATATATTAAATACAACAAAAATAATACGGAGCAAAAAACAATCAAAAAATCTTAAACAAATATTAACTTCATCCATATTTGGGATACACACTACACAGGGGGTCTCAAAATGTGGAAACAGAAGATGTGGAATGTGTAACATAATCATAGAAGGAACATCCTATACATTCAAAAATCCTCACACAATATTCAAAATAAATAGAAATCTTGACTGTACCTCAAAAAATGTAATTTACATAATGGAAGGCACAAACTGCAAGAAAATATACATGGGATGCACATCATCATTAAATAAAAGAATCTCACTATACAAAAGCAACATTAGATTAGCTAACAATAGAAACCTATATGTATCGAAGCATATCTATGAATGTAATCAGGGAAATTTTAAGGTGATGCCAATATACCAAATTGATGACTATACTCTACTCCTAATTAAAGAAAAACATTTCATAGATAAATACAAACCTGAACTAAATCAGACTTAACCACACACACACATACACGCAACAATAGCTTTACTACACAGACAAATATGATCTACATAATAGAACACACAAACTATGTAATGTATGTAAATATATGCATTAAAAAAATCTCTCCAAAACACACACTCAACACAACAATAAACAGAGACACACGTACATGAGAACACACAAAAACTCACCCACAGGCACACCAGAACACAACTAAACTGAACTTAACCAAACACACACACACACACACACACATACATACATGCATACATACATACATACATACACAACAATAACAACAATTTTACTACACAAACATGTGAACCACATAATGAAATATGCAAATTATGTAATATAAAATATGTATACATGTATGTATGTATGTATATATGCATATGTATACATGTATGTATATATATATATATGTGTGTATGTGTGTGTGTGTGTGCAAAATATGTATATGCAAACTATGTAATGTAAAAGATACACACTAATTTTATTTATTTTTTTATGTATATAGACACACATACACCCAACACATAAACATTGACACATATACATGAACGCACACATACACACGAACACACACACACAAGCACACACAAAAAGTAAACCACAAACATGCACACGCACATACACACACACACACACACACACGCACACACACAAAAAGTAAACTACAAACAAACATACAAGCACAAACACACACACAAATTCTTTAGAACAAAAAGTAAATTACAAAACCACACACACACACACACACACACAAAAGCACAAACACACACACACACAAAGTAAACCACAAACACACATGCACATAAGCACAAACACATACAAATTCTTTAGAACAAAAAGTAAATTACAAACACACACACACCTATCAAATATCAGAAATTTTACAAACAACATCAGAGAGAGATGGGCTTGGTTACTAATATAAACAAATGGACAGCCATAAACAACCTCAAGACCTTAAATTAAAAAATTTATTATCTACCACCTAGTAACAAAAATACCTGCTGTTAAAACACAGATATTAAAAATGAAATTCATCTATACTCCCACCAAACGGGAAGGGAGGGGTTATATACCTCTCTCTCTATATATATACACATGTACATATTCCTATTTTGCCAGAATATGTTTAATCAATGCCTGAAGAAGTTATCAGAAGATCAGAAACATGTGGCGCAAATGTAAGATAATAATAAAAATTTAAAAAACCAAACAATCCTTTTTGCGGACGTTCTTTTTTATAAAATATTTAATTTTCTCCCATTAGACCCATAACAACACTTTTGTACTATGTATATATATATATATATAATACAAATATATATATAATTTGTAAAAGTGTGTTAAAAAAGGTTCCGGGTTCGATACTGGCCCACGCCAACTCAGTATATGAATAGCACAGGGATCTGTGCAGTAAAGTTAGGAGCTGATAGTAGGTGTTGTGCTCCACCTCCTTGGTCTAGCGCTAATGAAAAGGAGATAGATTCCCTTGCTATCTGGTTGATACTGACTTTAGGCCACCCCAACAACTTTACTTTTACTTACATATATATGCCTAAGCACAAATAAAACAGTTTAAGTAAGTCTTTTTACTTACTCTTTACCATAGGAATAACATTTGTTAAACATTGATTGAGAGAACAGGAGGAGAATGTTCTGAGTTACAGGTGCTCTTATATCCTTAAATTGTTAACTTTTGTCACATCACATCTCTTATATTTTTATTGGACTGGTGTGGAAACCAGTCTGAGAATTAACAAAAAAAAAACAAAAAAAACAAAACAAAACAGGATATGTATAGATACATACATATATCAGTCTGTCTGTGTGTGTGTGTGTGTGTGTGTGTGTGTGTGTACACAGAGATAAGGAAAATGGACTAATAAGAAATAGAAAGAGAGAAAGAGAATAAAGTGTTTGGTCATGTCGTTGTATGCCATTCCATTTACTTAACTGCAAAAATAGCATTTAGTTTAAAATGGTCATGTTTGTTGCTATTAGCGTACTGTGAACTGATCACTGAAGAGATGCCGATCAAATTAAACCTGTCTGACCCTCTTGAAATGCACGTCTGGACAAGAGTGCATCTTAAGAGTAATCACTCAGTGGAATTATTTAATTTTAGGAATAGCAAATGTGCATTGGTAGACACTGACATGGACTGATACCCATCACCCAAAAATGAAGAACTTTCAAGTGAGCAAGAGACTGTTTGGTTTTCTCCCTCAGCACCCATGAAAGATAAATGTAGGGGGTGTATCCTATCTAGGCCAAGGAGCCAAATGAACCCATTATTTTCCTGAGATTGCAGAAAATATCTATATATAATAAAGACTCATGTCCATATTTTGTTTAAGATTTACAGAACATTGAAAAAAGTCATAGTCAATAATAACAGGAATAAGAAAGAAATCCAATTTATTTTTTTAGTTAAAAATAAATAAATAAAATATTATATATATCAGTGGTGACTCTTGGTCATTACTGTAGCTTGGCGTTCATATAATAAACATAATTTACAATATGTATAATTTAGAATATAAGAAGAAATTCAGCAGCCTACTAAATTTTTTCTAAATAAAATTTATCAAATCTCTGTGTCTGTGCAGGTTTGCACCAATGGTACTTGACAACTGACCATTCTACAAAAAACAAAACAATATTTTCTATATATCTTTTGTATTTTTCAAAAAAAACAAAAAACTCTTTGACCTAGGTTAAGCACCTAAGGCACCAATAGAAATGTTGATATTAAACATTTAATGTCTGGATCAATGGAATAGATCCCAAACCTATAGACACACACACACATGCACAAAACTTAAATGGTGCTTGAATCTTTTGGGCTTGATACTGTAATATTAAATTTCCCTCATATGATATTATAATAGACAAAAAAAAAATCATTCACTGTAAAAAATTTAGCTGTTGAGTTGAAACAAAAATATTATCTTTGAAAAATGGAAAGTAAAACACATTTAAGAATTATTTTTTATTATTATTTCAGCCTGAAATCTATTTATCTGAGTCCTGTTTTTAAAATGATTAAATTTGGTTTATTTTAGGGCTTATTTTCATGGGCCCAAATTAACTAACCATATTTTTTCTTCATGTACAACTGTCAGCAAAATTTATCTAAATTGACAAAGCATGAAAATAACACAAAGCTTTAAAAAATGAGTTAAAATAATTATTCCAGGTGGTTCAAATCAGCATCAAGGACAAATGACTTGTTTTGGAAGAATTTTTAGAAATTTTATTTTCTTTGAAATATATAGACTTGAGAGAATAGCTCATTGAGAAAGCCCTAGCCAAAGAGACTGCAAAATCTCAACTCAGGGATTCAGTCTGCTCGTAATAACGTCCCTGAGTTAAGATTTCACAAGCTATTTTGGCTTATTTATGACTCCACTCCACTCCCACCAACCCCCTCATTTCCGGTCTGTACTCTTATAAAAGAAATTTAAATTTCGGGTACCATTTTCTTCCAAGCCCAAGGTAAGAGGAGTTTCATTTTTTTTATCTTTATATCATAGAGACTTTCAAGCATCTTGCTAGACTCCAGTCACTAATCAGAGCCTGACTTCACATTGCTTCACAATTTGGTTTTAGGATTATCTCCCCTAGATTTTTACCTTCCTTGTCTAACCCAAACAATCATATCATTTCTAAAATAACATCTATGCCTATTGACATATTTCTCTCTGCTTTGGTAGTTAAAATTATCTAAGATTTCTCTTTGATATCTATATTTTAAATGCTGATCTCAAGATAGGTGGTCCTTTTTATTATACACTGCAATATAATTTTCTTTCGTCATATTTGTCATATATGTAACAATTTATTTCCTGTGAAAAAATCAGATGTCTTTCAATTTCTTTTAGAAAATTAACTAAATATAATAGAAATAGATTTTTTAATTAATTCAATGAAAAAATTACATCTTTTTCTTCTGTTATGCTATTTTTTTTTGTTCTCTTTCTTTTTTTCTTTCTCACTTTCATCTCTTTTCCTTTCACTCTCTATCTTGACTTAAAAAGATCAAAACCTAACAGTCCTTTCTTTTTCCTTTCTTTTTAATATCTTCTCAATTTGTGACTTTGCAACTATACTGTATCTTTTTAATGCTTCTACTTGTTTTACCTCACATAACTTTAAACCATTCACTCACTAAATCATTTTATCTTTAAGTAATTCAATCATTTATGCAATACTTTCTTTCTATCACTCATACACTCACCATTTTTTTCACTGACTCATATTTCAAGGTCATTTTGTCTAGTCTTCATTACTATCCATCCTTTTATTTAATTTTCTTAGCTCAGCTATTTCACATGGAACAATCAATTATAACTTTTAGGTTATGACAGAAATCTGCTCAGACAGGCAACCTACAGCAAGACAGGAATTTCATAAATTTCATATACAGTATAAATCTTTCTATTTATTCAAGATTGGATATATTTTTTTAATACAAATGTGAATTTTGCTGACAACATTGTACAACATTTTCTTTATAAGTTTTAACTTTTTACTATTTTCATTTAATCACTTTCATCTGGTTTGAAATCATTTCTTTTTCTTTTCCCCCATTTCTGATTTTATTTATTCATTGTCAGGTATTTTGTATTAAAATATTCATATATACACACTAGCCATAATAAAAGACTTGACAAGAAACAAATTCAAATATTTCTTGTCCAAAATTCATATTAAAATCTGAAATGCAAAATTTGAATTACATACTGAAATTTAAACATTTTTTGCTAAACATTCAGAACTGATTAATTCTTGAAATATCTTTATAAAGTTTTTGATATTATTAATACAATCTTACCTGAGAAATCATAAAAAAATGAAAAATAGTTAAATAGATCTATACCACAAGATTCTGACTTTGACTTGTAAATTATAACATTTTATTCATTTTATGAAGAAAAAAAAGCTCTTTCATTCCGCTCTTCTTAAAGGTTCTAAGAATGTCTATTTTTCCCCATCTTTCTTATATTCTAGTAGGAATTAAATGATTCTTAGACAATAAATTTGTCCCTTACACAATATAAGACAGCCATTTTTTTCCTATGCTATTTTTTTTACTCAGCATTCCCTTTGTAAGTAATTTTGCTCTCTTTATATGATTGTAGATTTTTGATATATACAGACTATGAAAAATTAATGAAGGGAAAAAATAATGAGTTAAAATCTTCTAGACTTAAAAGTTTTGACAATATTTTCTTTTGGCATATGTCTTTCTACTTTTTTGGTTATATTTAGCCAGACTAAGACATACTTTTAATAAGGAAGATCAGCTACTTAAAAAAAAATGAGTTTACTGGGATTTCTAAACCCTAATAAGAATTGAAAAAAAAAAAAAGAATGGAAATGAAAATAGATTCACTAGGATTTGGCATTAAAAAGTTTGGAAAAATCCAGAAGGAATCTGTTCTCATAGTTAAAACTAACAGACAGGGGAAAAAATGTAACAGAAAAAATTTTTCAGCTGGTCTTATTGTATTTTGGAATTTTTTTCAAATTCCCAGCAACATTATCCTTTCTTTTTCATAAATATTTTATAAGCATTTTTTTTACAATATGAAGAAAGAACACTTACTGAAGAGCATTAAGAGATTTTATCAAAAATTCATCTTTTGTTATAATATCCGTCCTGCATTGAAAAAATCATCAACTTAAATTCATAAAAAGTTTTTCAATGTTCAGTTGAAGATTTATCCTTGGTTTTTTTGTTTTTTTTCATTCCAGTAAACATTTTATCTGTGGGGCACTCCTGTTTATTTCCACAAAAACTATAATAGATACAAAGAGAACAATAACTGGATAGAGAAAGTTTTTAGTTATAAAATACTATTTTCCTCAATATTCACTGGTTTTGCATCTTTGCCAGAACTAAACTAAAGACTTCATTTGTGTCTCTAATTTCTGACACTTCAGTTTATCAGCAGGATTAAATAGAAATAAAAAGTCACCTGACTGACTAACAAAAAAACAAAAATAATTCCACAAAATAGATAATAGAAGATCTTTTTATTCTTAGGAGTTAAATACAAAAATTGTTGATTGTTCCTAACATTGTAACACCAATAAATAATGTAAATCCCTAACAACTTTGAATTTATAAGCCCAGTATTTCAAGTTGTGTGCTAATTTCCAGTGCACCATAACCCCAATACTCAGAAATCACAATAATAAAATACTTAATATAGTGACCATTCACAATCTTTCTTTTAATGGAATGATGTGATATGTTTTTAGAAAATTATGTTATAAAAATCATTTCCAATGTTTTTTCAAATTTTTGTTGTTTGAACATTAATGACCTCCAATGACTGCTGATGTCAACTGCATATAGCCTATGTCACAAGTGAAAGTATCCATGTCAAAAATCATATGACTCGGTTTTGCAGGTGTATTTGCTAGAAGTACTAGATCATCTGTGTAATCCAAATATATAATAGTTTCTGCTGGATATCACCTGCTACTTGATGGTTTTAGCATGAAACTAGATGGAGACATCTCCACATGAGACAGTAAGCACTTGAAATTAGTAGACGAGTTCACATATCTACAGAAAGTGATGTCAATATATGCATAGACAAGGCATAAACTGCTATAGACAGATTATTGATCATTTGGAAATCTGATCTCTGATAAGATAAAGCAAGAATTCTTCTGAGCTGCAGCTATATCAGTGCTACTGTATGGTTGAACCATTTGAACTGTATGGTTAAACCAAAATGTATGGAGAAAAAGTTGGATGGGAAATATACAAGGATGCTGTATGTGGTCTTGAGCAAATCCTTGATGCAGCACCCCACAAAAGAGCAGCTTTACTTCCATTTGCCTCTTATCCCACAAACCATCAAGGTAAGACAAACAAGACATACTGGACACTGTTGGAGAAGCAAGGATGAGCTCATAAATGATATCATCACATGGGTATAACAGTGTGAGTCGGACAACAAACTACATTTATCAGCTCTGTATGGATACTGGATGCTAAGCAGAGGACCTGCCAGGAGTGATGGCCAATAGAGACAGATGGCAAGGAAGAGTCATTGAGATCCACACTGTTGGCTTGACATGATGATTATGAATATATATATATATATATATATATATATATATATATATATATGTGTGAGATTAAGATAATTTGCTTTAGAAGCATTGTTGAGTAAAGTATATTATTATTTATATTTTTTTGCTTGAAGGCAGTTACAATGCGTATATCGTATAAAATTCGATAATTAATAAAAATAATCATGACAAGCGAACTCGGCAAATATCGCCCCCTACGTAGAACATCGTACAGCAGCTGTTTCAACTTTATTAAGTCTCATCAGCGATGTATACTTACAATTTCCCTCCGACAGAAATCGAAACCAGGAACTCAGCAAATTATCTTAATCTCATTTCCTCATGCCGGAGCATAGGCCTAAAAAAAAATTGCGATCTTCTCACTCTGCTTTATATAGTAGTAGTAATAGCGATGTATATACCCTTGACAAGCTAATTTTGCATGTATCATTTGCTGCATATCGGTGGCCCAGTAGTAAAGTCTCTGACACTGCATGCTGGCGATATTTGCCGAGTTTGCTTGTCATGATTATTTTCATTAATTATCGAATTTTATACGATATACACATTGTAACTGCCTTCAGGCAAAAAAATATAAATAATAATAATAATGATATATATATATATATATATATATATATATATATATATATAATAGTCCAACTGCTTTTCAAGCATTTTCACTTAGTAGCATTAATAATTCATCCAAAAAGTGCAAAATATATTTCATAAAACATAGAGCATTAATAGTTTTAGAAAAGGTTTTCTCTCTTCCAAGGTTTTGGTGTTCAAGACATACCTTCTTGAAGGTTTGTCTTGAATACCAAAACTGTGGTAAAGACAAAACATTTTTCTACAACTATTTATATATTATTTTCAGTAGTTTATCAACTAAATTTATTTTAAAATAAATTGAGTTGATAATCTAAACTGCAGAAAATAATATTTTATCCATTTAAAACTTTATGATAAATATATTTTTTAAATAAAAAAGATTCCTCTTTTAGTACTCAGACTTTCTTAAATGATTAATTGCATAAATTTTATTGTAACATTAAATATGTATTTAAAAAAAATTAAAATTTTTAAAAAAGTCAATTTTGTGAGCTTGTTAATTAGTGTAGAGATTCATAGAGAGTCACTGCATTCTACCATTTTTAACTACATCAATATGATATCTGGTCATAGAAATTATATGTATACTGTTGTAAAGGGAAGTAACCGGATAATCCCTCACGTATGCAAATGAGATACGTATAAAAGAACAACAGAAGATTAGCTCAATGTGATGCGAGTTGATCTCCAACCACGAACATTGTTTCGTATTCTCGGATGTAAACACACGTGCTACACTCTTCAGAAGATAAGTAATCTTTACCAATCCTTCTTTTACGTGCAGAGACTTTTTACCTTGCTGGCCGGGAGCCATTTTTGTTATTTGTATTTATTGTAATAATAAACTATTATTACAACCACTCATAATCTTCTCGTTAATGTATTTCTAATACATAACATATACATATTTGCTTTTTAGTTAAACTAAATGGAATTTAAAATGATATAGTAAATGTGAGCAACAAATCCAACATTGCTACTTCTAGAAACAGGTGCCATATTTTGAAATCCTCACAAGAAAAAAATCTGTGTGCTAAAAATTTATTTTTTAATCTGCTTTGCATGTAGATCCATGCAGTAAAAGCCTATGAATATGTGTATAGATAAGGGGCGTTTAGCTTAGTCTATCTATACCTTTCTCCTTTAGTGTGACACACATATCAAAAACCGAGGATGAAGGTAGGTAGGTAGTTACAATAATATTGATATAAAGATGGTTTGGTCTTATTCAGGTACATACTTTGAATAACATGGAATAATGCCAATTAGTATTCTCAGAATTTCAGGCAACATTGATCAGGCAATGTTTTGAAGTCAAGGAATCTTTTGTGGTCAATATACTTTCTTTCTACCTTTCTTTCTTTGATTCCTTAAGCGACCATTTCTGTAGATTTGTTTATGGTAACTTGCTTCTCACAGAATGAGACTCAGCACCAGAAATGGAGAAAGACAGAATCTATATATATATATATATATATATATATATATATATATATATATATATAAAGAAAGAATTCAAAATATAACAAATGAAAAAGAAAAACAGCAACAATCATTTGTAGAAATTGCATTATTCCATCTAAAAACATTAGATAAAAAAATATAGTAGCAAAACTTGGGACAATATTAAAGAATAATATGTTCTTGGCAAAATAGAAAAAAAGGATTAGCAAAAAACATAATAATCTGGTTACATAACAGAGTTTAGTGCCATGGTTGCTGAAGATTTGTACGTAAAAGTTTCTTAATCACACCTTAGAAGGATATGAATTTCTTGCCTGCCGTGATGTTCTATCACTTGTTTGTTTGCTGGCTTTTGCATCTTTTTTTTATTTGCTTCTTCTTTTATTGGCTTCCTTTTTACGTGCCGCAGGCAACACTGCTGTACATGGTTTTGTCAGGGAGAAAACGGATATGTCTGCCATATTCGAGTATTTGTTCATATTTGAATCACAGATTCTTTGGCAGGAGATGAAGTGGGGAAAAATGCATGCAGGATGTCTGCACAATGGAAACACACACAGCAAACTTATTATTATGATTCTATTATCCTTTTATCTATTTATTCATTGATCAGTCTAACAGTTTATCTATGCACTAGCTGAAATACTCATCTACACAGGGCAAGAGGTCAAGATTTGCAATACAGCTGCTTATTTTGCAATCTTTATTATCAATAAAACATTTTACACCAAATAGTTAAAAAGTAATTGCTACCATAGAAAATAAATCCATATAACAGAAAAGAGATTATACTTTATTTTTTTTATATTATTACTATTTTGTAGTTTTGTAGAGACCTACTTTTTTATTTAAAGGAATGACATTTAAGATATTTAGTGATTTTTTCACTTTTGTTTTGAGTAATATTGCTGTATAATTCTTTTACATCTCCAGCATGAAGAACTACCTATAAACTTAATAACTAATGTTTGATTAAATGTGAATAATTATTTTAGTAAGAAAGTCTTTTTATTAAAATTTCAACATTTAATTTTGGTCCAATTATTTTTCTTTCAGCAACATGGCGTCTTATTGATTATTGTTAGAAATCACCTCTACATAAACACATCTTTTTCTCAATCTCTTTAAAGATCACTGATTGGTTTTTCATACATTTGAGAGTAACTGGTACATTTAACAAATGGACTTAAATATAATATCTTCCAAATGCATGCCCTCATGAGCTATACTCCTCTGAAGCCTCACCCTGAATTTCTGTAGCAACGACTGCCTCAGGTATTGTAAATTCACAATGAATAAATTCTTACAGTTTGTCAGTTATCTGCAACTGAGGTTTAAAGTCTTGATCCTTAAGGTATTCTGAGAGGAAGTTAATCACAAGGGGGGAAGATTCGGTGAGTAAGTCAACTGCAGGATATCATGGAGTGAGATGATGGGCACCATAGAATGATTTATCTCAGAACTTCCATAAATGCCCTAGTTGCAACTAAATTGACATGGCTGCTGTTACTTCAAAATATACCTCCCACTCACTAACTCACTAATAATTGCACCTGTGTTGGGGCAATTTTAAATGTACACCATTTTGCTGGGCCCTGTAGATATATATATATACGCACATACATGTATTTGTGTGTTACTGATGTAAGATATGTTATCACTGAACATCATTAATTTTTATTCTAAAATTCAATTGTCAATCTAACATTTTTTATATTTTATATTCCAGATAATAATCATAGTTGTCTATGTGGTGAGTTTCTTAAAGTTTCAATTTTTATAGAAGGCATAAACATCTAACAAATTCTCATAGATCTATGTAGAACATAAAATTTGCATAAAATATATTAAAAAAAAAAATTGCAAAATGATTGTAATTGCCTCTGTTTCCTACTGTGGCATATGGTTCAATGTAAGCATTGAATTTACAGCATTTCTCATAAAAGATTATAAACAAGTTTCAGCATAAAACGAAACTCAAAATTTCAATGGCTTTGCATTCAATAAATTGACTGATTGATAGAAAAAGAATAAAGAAAATGTAACTGTTTCATGAGATAAATATTAATGTAATTAAAGATATTTCAAAATTCATAATTAAAAAAAAATACAGACAAATTCAATATATTTTGAATGAAACCTGTTTGGTTTGTTTTATTTCTTTCTAATTTGTTTTAGCAGAACAGGACAATTGTATAGCTGCTTGGAAAATAAAGAAAACACATTGGGTTTCTTGTCAACAGAAATTTTATTTCCTGAACCATAAACACTGATTCAACTTGGAAAATTGCAGATTTAGAAAGAATAACAAATAAAACAATTTTTTTTTCATATTTTAAATAAGTAAATAAATGATTAAAAAATTCAATGGAAAACACTATTCAATTAATTAATTAGAAAAATTAATAATTTCATAAAATGTTTACATATAAAATTTAAAAAAATCCTTTCTATTCTTTCAGTATTATTGATTTTTCAGATTTTTTCGCCCTCGAAATTGTATTTTTTTTTTCTTGTTCAGGATTTCTTCTCTCTTTTTCTTAGGCGTTTTTTTTTTCTTCTCTTTTTTTCTTAGATCTTCTTTAGTTTTTCTCTTTTCCTAAAGGTTTTTCTCTTTTCTGAGATTTTTCTGAGGTCTGAGATTTGACTGGCCTTGTATTTATAAATAAAAATAGATGATGACAAGGAAAGGAAAGGAGTAAACAAATAAAAAATAGAGAAATAAGAAACTGAGCATCAGAAAATAATAAGAAAAATATATAAAATAGTAATCTACAAAAATATAGAGAAAAAATAAGAGTTATGAAAGATGCAGGAATAGAATAAAGAAGAAAGAAAAATGATTAAAGAACAAAAAATGGATAAGAAAAAATAAAAAAAGAAGGGAAGAAAAATAATAAATGTTATATCAATTACTTCATATCTATATATCTATCTATCTCAGTCAGTTCTATCTCCTTAAAAGATTAGCAAAAAATTGAAAACAAAAGAAAGAAGCATTTAAAAAATAGAATAAAAATATATTAAAATGGCATGGAAAGAAAGAAAGGAAAGGAAAGAAAATGAAAAAAGAAAGAGAAAAAAGAAAAAGAATAAGAAATAAAAACAAAGGACTTATAGATTAGAGGTGGTGGAAGAAAAAGAAAGTAAAAAATAGATTTGGTAAAAAAGAAAGAAAGAGAAACTTAAAAAAAGAGGAATAGAGGATTATTATACAGACTTAAAAAGAAACACACAAATCCAAACACAAAATGAAAAAGAAGAAAAAAATTGTAGCATCAAAGGAATTGAATCAACACAGGTAAGTTGTCATAGATTACACCTATCTACCCAATAATTTATTTAGAATTATTCTGAATCAGAGAAATTGAATTATTAATGTTCCTTTCTTCTGTCTGCAAGAAAGTAAAAAAAGAAAAAAAAAAACATGAAAAAAAAATCCATATTTTTTTGCTTAAATATTTTTAATGAATTTTCATTTGCTTGAATCTATTTTTGTCTGATGAAAAGTTATGAAATCAGTATCAATGTTTTCTCTATCAACAAGACTGAATTTTACAGTTTTTGTGGCAGATTTTGATATTTGTCTGAAAATAGAAGATTAGTGAATTTGATAATGTGTATTACAATATAAAGTACTGGAATTTTGTTACTGGTCATATTTTAGTTGATTAAAATTGCATGATATATAGGCATATATATATATATATATATATATATATATATATATATATATATATATATATATATATATATATATATATATATATATATATATATATATATATATATATATATATATATATATATATATATATAGTATCATATAAACATACTAAAAAATAGACAAAAATAGCAGTGCTTCCAGCAGGTGATAACTCTTGAGACTGGCATGGTTTTGAGGCCAAGGAATCATTGCCACTAATTCAAAGTGGAAAAGAAGTGTGTATATTATATATATATATATATATATATATATATATATATATGTGTGTGTGTGTGTGTGTGTGTGTGTTGTGTGTGTGTGTGTGTGTATATATATATATATGGTGTTTGATGCTAATTTGAGGAGTACTATAATGGTGGACTTAATATTATTAACAAATCAGTTCAGAGGGGGAGAGAATTAGAGAGAGAAAGATGGACATTTTTTGAGAAAGATTGACTTCTGGTAAATTGTATGCTATCAATATATTGCTAATTAGGCAAATGATTTACAAAGAATGAGATAAATAATGTCAGGAATAGTAATTGCTCTGGGAGTAATATGCTAGACTTTACTAGTATGTTTCTCTATGGAATACAGGCTGATTAATGGCAATTTAAAATTATGCTGATTTTAATAAATGAAGCTGTTAGGTCATGTTCATTGTGAAGACTCTACTAAAAATAATTCAGCTCCCTCTGCATTCCTTCCTTAGAGATAATTTTCCTTTTTTTAAAGGAAGCATTTTTAATTTATTGGAAGAAACCCTCGGTATGAAAAGAGCTTTGTTTATCATGAAGATGAAGGAATAAATATTTATAGCGATGTTAGCTAAATGCAATTATTAAGTTTTGGTAAGTGAATTAAGTTGTAACATAAATAATACACATTATTATCATGAATATAGTTCTTGATATATTGATTCCTACATAACAGTCAAGTACTACTCAAGAGTTATTTTGTTTATGTAGATTTGCTTTAAGACCACCTATGGCAGCTATTAAGTTTAATGTCAAGTCACCCTCATCACCAATTCTCATGTACAGCTCAGTATGTAGTAAGTAGGTTCACCAGCTTCCTTCATTTCAATTGATTGATGGCCAACTAGTCAACCTATTCAAATTCGATTTGAATGTGTTAAGCTTGAGTTTTATTTAGTGGTCATATCTTGGAACCATACAGCAGTACCAACACAACAGGTATCGTACATATTGATATTTGTCCTGTGGGAGATATTTCTATGTCTCCACTGAATCCTATAGAGAGAATGCATGACTCTCACAGTTATTCTATACCCCCTGTTTATTTCAGGTAAGAGATTACCAGTCTGAGAGACTGTACAGCCTAGGTAGATGAAAGTAAAGACAAATTTTACCTCTATATTGTAAAAGTAGATAAATAGTGGATCAGGTCCTTCTTTCTCCTGTATAAAGTGAAACCAAGTTTTTGCAACCTTTTCTTGAATAGATGCAGAGTGGTGTTGTGAAAACTCGCCAAAGATAATATCTGTTTTCAAAGAGCTCTATAGTAATGCAGAAAACTGTGTGAATGGCAGAGATTCAGAATGACTCTCCAATTAAGATAGGGATGTATAGCAGTAGCCAATTTCATTAATTGCATGATTGTCTATCTGATGACATTGGTCTGTGAATATGTCCCCACAGTGTCTCTTTTGGCAGTTGTAACCTTACTGATGTCAAGTCACTTCATTATAGAATTTAGGCCATAAATAATTACAAATGAATAATAGAAAGTAATCTATAATCAACATTTGATAGTTATCTCCCTTGAGAATTTATAATTGATAGCACTGAGGAGTGTTAAAACTTTAGCTGCTACAATGCTTTGAGGATAGAGGAATGGTTCCGTACTGAAATACAAATATATTATATATATATATATATATATATATATATATAGAAAGAGAGAGAGAGAGAGAGAGAGAGGAGAGAGAGAGAGAGAGAGGAGAGAGAAAATCAGGTAGGTAAATGAAAGGCAAGTATGGCCCAGAAATTCCCTTACAATTTTGCTTCACCCCACTTACCTTCCCTTCCAGGTATCAGCTATTGTGAACACTGACTTCAAATTGTGAATAATTATTTTAGTAAGAGTTAATATTTTTGTAAAATCCGAACATTCATCTTTTTTCTTAAAATTTGGAAATTTAAAGGATAGGTCTGGTGAAAAAGGCTATTGATGCAATGTCATGTTGTGTGATGAAGTGTTCTGGAAAAAATGTAATATGTTTACTATTCAATGCCACAATGGCAACTGGAATTTCATGGTAGCTGCTATTTAAAGACATGCCTCCCACTTGTTACCTGTGACTAGCTCCTGTGTGGCAGCAATTTAAAACCTGGAAGATCATTATGCCAGATCCTATATTTTAGACCATTTTTAAAATCAAGTTAGGAGATATTTTTCTTTTTTCAACAAAACCTGACACTCTAATATCTTATTTTCTGCAACTGAATAGTTCTTGCTGTTTTAGAAAATATCAGTTTTTGTCAAGGTCTTTCAAATATTTGTAGAAAGTTAAGAAAGAAGAGATAAAAAAACCCACACATCCCAAATGATAATCAGAAGGGAATTATACCTTCTGTTATTCAATCATGTTTTAATGAAGGTTTTTACTGGCATATAAGATCAACCAGTTTTCAGACAAAATCCTTGAAATAGAATCCAAATAAGCTTATTTTGAAAACTGCCAAGGGAATTTGATTCTTGAACCTTGGAGAAATGAGCTGGCATCATTTTGTTGAGGGACTGACACATATTGACAAGTTTTCTAAAAGATCAAGATATCAGATTTGAAGATATTAACTTCTATCTGAGACAAAAATAAATCCATGTGTAAATACAATACTAATGTAAATATATTCTAACAAAAAAGATTTTTGCTTGTCTACATCAAAGAATGGACAAGAAGTGTACAAGTAAATACAAATCTAATACATATATTTCAACTAGAACATTTTTGCTGAGAATAAAAAATGAATACCTGGATAAACAATAAAGCCGATGTAAATATTGTGATTAAAATATTTTTACTTATCTACAAGAGAAAATAGAAAATCCATGAGTAAGAATAAAGCCAATGTAAATATCTAGAGGAATATTATTTAAATATGTGTCCAAATGTTGAGTTGTTACAAATTTATAGAGGAATGGGTACATTAAAAGTTTGCATATATTTTGTGGAAGAATAATACTTAATAGGAGAGTGGAATGAGAAATGTAGTTTTCTTACACAAAATAAATTGAAGAACAAACATATACAATTAACAAAAACATTTATTTACTGAGCGAACATTATTGAAAGAATACAAAATTAAAGGAGTGAATAATGTGTTGTATGTAGAAATATCCTTATCATACATATATATATATATATATATATATATAAATTCTAAGAGAAATGAAAATTGTGGGGAGAAACTTATATCTCTAAGAAGTATTTCCTAGTTGCTGGCTGTATGGAAGGAAATATGTCTGTGTGTAAGCAAGTAAGCTTATGATGTTGTATACTGTGTACTATTATATGTTATAATATTCAATATGATAAGGTTTGCTGGGGACAGAAAGTCCCTATCTTGGAGGATGAAAAATTTTCAAAGCATGCTTTAAATAAATAA
>CM042164.1:24749234-24764234 GCA_023376005.1 Doryteuthis pealeii
GAAAGTAGCTATTTAGTTTTGTGTTTGGATACCAGTTCTGATTGTTTGATTGTTTATTCGGCAACTTATTTTGTTCAGGGAATCCTATTATATTTTAATTGGCTAAAAGCATTTTAAAATATCTGTATGTGTATGTATCACATTGTATATATTGATTAGTGGTAAATTTATGAGAATATACATTGTAAATCTAAATCTTTTATTTCATTAAAACTTGATGTTTATCATAAGTTCAGATTAAGAAAGGACAGTCAAGGAAAGATTTAGAATTGGGACCCTCCTCCTAATTTGTATAAATGATTTACTGTCAGCCTTATATTATGGAGAGGCAGTGTAAAAAGCAGCCATGAATTTGTTTCAAATGAAATTGAAGTTTAATAGCAGCTGATTCTTGGTAGTCAGTGATGACATTATCTTCACCTTATATGTTATTCTACTTTGTCAAGTGATAAGAACCAATTATTAATCTGATAGGTAAAAAAAGCTGACATCTTTATCTTGGCTGTTGTGACATCCCTTTTTGGTAAGTACAAAGGTAAGTGGCACAGATGATTTAAATGAAAGATATACAAAGATTTAGATATCAGTAAGGAAAAAAAAAAAACTAAACAGTAATTACTAAAAAATAAGTGTTGAAATCTTGTGTTGAGTCAGCCATATCAATTGGAGTCAAAGTAAAGGTATTTATCTAAATGTCTCCTTTTACAACAAAGGAACAGAAACTGTAATGGAACAAATAATATTTATTTGGGGATTTTCTTTACTGTGTTCTTAAAAAAAAACTTACTTTGTATGTTTTTTTGCACATTCTTTTGAGTTATGTAAGTGAACAATTGAAACCTTTTACCAGTTTGATTAATGAGCTTTTATCTCTTCAGCTTTGGCAACATCTGGTCCATTTCTATTTCCCTTCCATGATGAAAGGTTTTTTTTTTTGATAAGCCATGGGGGCTTGGCTTGGTGTTATTTGCCTGATTCCTAAAGAGTTGCAAAGATTGTTCCATGAAACAAAACATTATCCAGGGACAATAATCTATGTGATCTGAGAGAAATCCTGCTACATTACCTAAACAACATCTGGTTGTGTAACATGATTATTTAAGCACTAAATAAACTGATTCTTTCATCTTTGCTACTTCTATTTTCTTTCTTCTTTTAGGATGGTGCAAAAATAATTGTGCTTTTTTTATTATTTAAACTTTTATGCATATTTCTGAAAAAATCTATGTTCATGTAATATAGTATTTTAAAGTGCAAATTTCATTCTACTGAATTATGAGAATGCTTTTGTTTTCACTATTCATTCTTGATTATTTTAAGCACTCAGATTAAAGAGGAAAAAAATCAATTGATTTTCTTGGATGAGTTCAAAATAGAAGATAAAAAAACAGAAACTGCAATATTAAAACTAAGCAAAAATAAAAATGAAGCCCCTCTGAAATTCCTCCATTAAACTTCACCATTAGATTTCTAAAAATATTCCCCATATCCTCAAAATTAACACTTGAGATTAATTTTCAGTTTAGGAAAAACTATAAAGTGGCATGAGGCCAGGTCTGATGAATATGGAGTTTACTGCTCTAACACAATCCTGTAATTCATCAAAACATTTCATTCAAAAAGTCTGGCTTCGTAATATATAAAAAACTCATTAATATTCTAAAATTCATTGAGACATCCATCAAAATATCTAGACATTATAATTTAATTATATAAGTCACCATGACTTCATTTAAATTTTAAAATATGAAAAAAATCAGGCTGGAGTCCCAGTACTTTGTGATCACATCTCATATATTTACAGAACTAAAACTAAAATGACACAAGGCCAGATACACTAAGTACAAAGTGAGGGTATTGCTAATGAGGCTTCAGCCTTGCAAATGCCTCACCATACATTTTTCATCTGATGAAGACTTTTTTGTCTGCACAATTGTTTTTTTGCAGCAGCATGTCAATATAATATTATTTACTAAACACTTTCTAGAAAGATGAACTAGAAAAGACTAGTGACATTTGAGAATAACCATGCAATCATTTCGACATTATAAAGAAATGAGAAATGCACCCACAATTTCTGGTTTGAATAACATCATTATATCAGAAAACTATACAGAGCCATCTCAGTAAAACTGGTCGCCTGAATTGATAATACTGAAATTGTAAATCAATTGAAGGATTCAGAGTCAATAGATTCCCACAATATGCAGGATTTCTTTGTTTATATATATGGTAAACCAGATTAAAAATTAATTTGTTAACTACATAGATTCATTATCTTGATTTTCTGATGACATTATCATTGTAATTTTTTATTACTCTAATATCATTTGTCTGCACACAGTTATATAGTATCAAGTACAGATATGTTGCACATAGTTGTATGGCTTCAAGTACTTCTATTAATATCTTTTAACACAACAAACGGAANGCAGGCCACTAATCCCAATAGGATTAATTTCTTCCGGTTGTCACAAAGGTTGCCAAATTCTTTTCTTTTTTTTTCAATACCAGATTTAACATTGATATATCTACGTTTGTGAATCGACCATTCTAAGCAGTGTGAAAGATAATACATGTCGGACATGAAGTTTTGAAAAATTGCAATTCTCTCCGAAGGTTAAATTCTCAGTTTGGTCTTTGTGACATACATTTTCTCCCAAAAGAGATTCTAGTTCTCCATAAAATTCTCAATTCAGTGCCAGAGAAGCAGAAGAGTATTTTGTGGTTATGAATATATATTTTCCAGCTGCACATAGAATGCTTTATTTTCTGACAAGTTGGTTTATTGCTTTTTTTGGTGTGCTACTTTTTTTTTTCCTCCTTCTCTCATGCCTAACTGAATTTCATTTCTTAATTCAATGATATTTTTTATCAAAAAAAAGTGAATAAAAATTTGCATCACCAAACAAAAGGAAACTTATTTTTCTAATTATTTTTCTTTGGAATATTTTTATCATCTTTGTATCTATATATCCATTTCTATCATCTATACTTCTATCAATAACATTATATTTTATAATATTATTATTATATATAAAAGAAAGTTTTGGTATGTACATTCGATCTATAACTCAGAAAAGAGGAGTCATTCAGATTTGAAATCTTGCATATAGATTAATATCTTCTAATAGAAGACACACCAATTTTGTTTTTTGATTTTTATTGATTGAGGAATATAATTAATTAATCACACAAAAAAATCTAGGAGGTGAATTCATCGCCTTTCCAAGGTACTAGCAAGAACTGAAATGCAAACAGCATCAGTCAGTATAGAACACCTGTTCATTGGTGCATTTCTTTTGATAATAATTAGCAATGCATATATTATTATATACCATACATATATATATATATATATATTTGTGTTTTGTGTGTGTGTGTGTGTTTTCTTTGAAAAGGTATAAGCCCTATATCTTTTTTCTCATTCAATCTCATTATACCAGCTCCTGTAGTGACACTGTTTCCAGGTTGTATAGCACCTTGAATTTCCCTTGGACAACATCTGTGGCATGAAAAGGGGAGATCTGCAGCATAAGCATCAGTCTTCCATGCAATTTTGCAAGACCCAAGCCTTGTAAAACTGACTGATCAGCAAATATAAAGATTTTAGCTTATTTTTCTAGTAGTTATATTTTCCCTTTACACACTTCTTTATATTAGATGATCTCTGATGGTGAACAGATATATCTCTAAGCTTATATTACAAGTTGTTAGGATCAAATACATAGTGAATGAAACCAGAAATTATTTTAAAATCCTGAAACTTAATTTACATTTTGGATCGTTATTATCATTGTTTCTGAAAATGAAAAAAAAATTAGCTGTCAAAGAGAAGTCAATCAAGTGTTTGTATCTTAGAATAATCTCATTTGTTTTGAGTTTAAAAGGTGCATTTTTTAAAAAATGGAAACAAAACCAAAAGCCTTGCCCTATCAACCGATTAAATACATTTCCTTTGTTTTGCAATGTCGTTCATTTCCTTTCAGCAATCTGAATTGTTTAAAAATTCAAAGATATTTTTTTTACTTCATATTTTACACTTTTTAAAAAGTTAATTAAATGAAAATACAATATACACAATTTAATTGTGAATAGATACAGTATACACAGAATATTTTTGATAGAAGCTGTTCATTATTTACTTAGCTGCAAATCTACCCTACTGGTAGGTTTTGAACCCTTTTAAAGTCATGTGCCAATACAATCAAATTCCTAAGCACTTTCTTTTTTGCTGTTCATATTTTTCATCCCCGGGGGAATAGTCAGTATGCTGTAATTGTGCAAATATTCTTGTTATTTGCAAGTTTATCTTTGTCACCACTGGAGAATTTTACAGAGAAATTTCTGCGTCATTTTGACACCAGATTAAATATTTTTGCCATATTTTTCATTTTTTCCCGTGTTTTTAGTTTTTTTATGAGATACTACACAATAGAGAGCATTACAGACATTAACAATATAAAAAAAAGACAAAAAAAAAAGAGAAAATTGCGATTTTATTTAGAAAATGTTATTTTTTATTGTTCTAACACCAGCTCATAGCATTTACATTGATTGTCATAATATTTTATGGTGATTTAAAGGTTTTTAAGTATATTTTTGGCCAAAATATTCACACTGGGATTATATGAAAATTCAAATGTGACCAGTAAAAAATATAAAAGTATCTAAACTAACCATAAATTTATCTGCAAACTGAAAAAAATCAGTTGTTCATTTTTATGGATGTTGATTTGTTTTTTTTGTTTTTTGTTGGGGGGGGGGGGGGTTGACCAGAAAAATCATAGAAAAAATGAAGAAAAAAACAAAATCAGAGAGAAGTTATTGAAAAAAGTAACCAATAAATGGAAAATGGCTAGACCTTTTGTTTCTGACAAGGAAATTTTTTCAGTTTCTTGACTGCTTTATATGATTAAATAAAAAGATAAAGATTCAGTTGAGCAACCTGAAATACAAAGTAAGCGTCTAATTTAGTATTATACATATATTTCAAAATGATTCCCAAACTAAAAGCTTAAACATCAGTATCATAAGTAAAGAAAGTAGAGAAATTAATTGTATGGCAAGTTACAGGCTGTTTTTAAGGTATTTTATAGAATGTGTTGTATGTGTACATTTTATGCAAAAGCATTATTCAGAATGGTAACCCAGTACTCAAACACATTATATTTAACATATGAAAAAGATTGCATCATGTACTAGCTTCATTCATGCATCCATTCCTTTGTTTATGTCAGATGTATCTTTTTCTTAAGAGGAGTTTTTTTAATTTCAGATATTTTTCTCATTAGACAGCTAAATGAAGGTTGTTAATGCATTTCATTATGAAAATCTTTTACTAATTTAAACTAAAATATAACTGGATATTATCTGTTTTAGTAGTCAGTGAAACAAAATACTAGAAATTATTATAATCTAATAAACAAAATATTAGCAAGGCATGTAAAAAATTTCCTGGAGAATTGCAGTAAAATAAAATTTTATTTGAAAATGATTGCAGAATCAGCTAGCCAAATGCAGGGAAAGAAAAAATTAGGAGGAAAATTAGGAGTAAGAAAACAATTCAAGCTGTAAATCTAATGCAGTTTATAAGCCAGTTCCATTTTTACAGAGAATTTCTTGATCAATAACCTTGTAGTGGATTAATATTAGGTGTTGAAACAATTTTCATATTATTTTAGCTTCATTTTAAAATGTTTTTGTCATTATTCAATATTTATTTCCTCATAGTAAAAAAAAATAATATTGAAAAAATCACATAAAGAAAAGGGATTTTGTGTAATAATGTCCAGTTTCACTGGCAAGTTCAACTACTACTGCACTGCTTTTTTATTAAGTTTTTTTATTTGTTTTTAACATTCAAAAGCAGATACTAAATATTTATGGTCTTTTTTTTAAAATTCTTGGCAAAATTGTGTTCAACAATTTTCTAAAACTTATTAAAAAGGTGGAAATTATTTGCTTAGAATATGAAAATATAGACAAACAAGGTAAAAAAAAAAAAAAGGATTGAAATGGACCACATAGAAAAAAATTGATTTAATCTTAGAAAATTTATGTTCTAGCCCTCTTCAAGGAATTGGATTTCAGGCAATAAAGAAATACTTTATAGTATGTAATTTCCTACTAAAATGTTTGCTACTAACTTAAATGACCCAATGAAGCAATATATCAAAGTGAAATTGCAGGATATATATTATATATATATATAATATATATATATATATATATATATATATGTATGTATATATATATATTATATATATATATATATATATTATATGTATAATATATATATATATATATATATATATGTTATATATGTATATATATATATATATATATATATATATATATATATGTATATATATGTAATATATATATTATATATATATATATAGAGAGAGAGAGAGAGAGAGAGAGAGAAGAGAACATTACCTTTTATAGATGTCTAAAAATATATGTGTATATACCCTAGCATAAGAATACAAATACATACATTTATATATAAATATATGTATAGGCACACATGAAGAGTAAAAACATGTAGATTGGATTATAGTATGTAAGTTTATATAAATGCTTTTGTGTGTAGGATGCACATGTGCACATATTCACACATGAGCAAACCAAAAAGCTTTATCTATTACTTCAAATTTATATAAATTTAATATGAATACAGGTTGATATAAATTTGCCAAAAATATTTTGTAGGTCATACTTAATGTTTATACCCATTTTATTAGTAGGGAACACATGTTCAAATATATATGTATGTATCCTTGATCTGATGATCATATAGTTGAGAAACTGACAATATATATATATATATATATATATATATATATATATATATATATATTATATTTATACATATATGTATATTATATATTATATATATATATCATACACACATATATATTTTGTTTTTAATGCTCAATATATATCCTCAGTGGGTTCCACACATCATTCATAGGAAAGAGAAAAAAGACATCAACTCTATCATTGTCACAAACCACAACTGAAAAAAACCCTCAAAAATAAGAAAAAAGAGTGAAGAGTTGGTATAAGGAGGTAAAGACAGAAAAGATATATCATTACTTTTTCTTTTCTCTTTCCTTCATTGATCTCTTCACTTTATGCTCATTTATTGAAAATTAGTTTAAAGGCAACAAACCCACTCAATTTTGATGATTATGCAGCCTATTATATGTGCACCTTGGAGTTATGGGTAGCATTTAACATTGTGACCATTTTAATATATATATATATATAAATATATAATATATATATATATATATATATATATATTATATATATATATTTATATATATGTGTGTGTGTTGTGTGTGTGTGTGTGTGTGTGTGTGTGTTCTAATTCATACTTGTCAGTAATTAAAATGCCATTTTGAGGATTATTCAATAAACTGATTATAGATATTGGTGAATATTCAAGCATTGATAACTGATAAGTAAAGTGTGAATAGAGGAAACATCAATTTGTTTTTCTATTGGAGAAGAGAAAAACAGTTTATGAAGAATTTTCTTTTTATTATACACATGATTTGTATCTCCTACTTGCCAGCAATTTCTCATTTGTGAGTTCTCTCATTAAGATACACAACACACACACACACACACACACACATATATATATATATATATATATATATATATATAAAGGGAGAGAGAGAGATATAAGATAGATGTTGGTTGTCCAAACTGAAGATCTAATTTGTCACAAATTTGTAAACAGTTTAGTTATTGACTGTTTGGATTACCAAGATAAGAAAATGTTATACACACACCAATATGAACAGTCCAACACACATGTATATATGTATGGTGTTGTGTATCTTATAATAATGATGATTATATAACTGTCTGTTTGTAAACTACATCACCACTAACATCATGATTTTGTGAGTTATTTAAGTTATATTCTCAATGATTATGAATAAAATAGTCATTATTTAATCTTAATAAGCATCTTATTTGCTAACGATGATCTCTATCAAAATCTAGCTTAGATTTGCCGCAAAACTGCCCATATTTTTAATGCATTTGAAATCCTGAAATATGAGTTGTATATCTCTAAGAAATAAATATTTACATAGTATATGGTGGGAATAATTTACATAATGATTTTAACAAAACTGGGTTTAATAAATAATTATTTGCTGTTACTGATTTCTAATACTATCATGTTATTCTCAAATGTATTAAAAGCAATCCTATGTATAATTATATATATAAATCAATTAAAATTTCATTAAGATAAGTGTAATATTTTTAAATGCATTCTTAAGTTAGTCTTTCTAATTTGATATATTTCATTACATTAAAACATAAATACTTATGCCCAAAGGGCACACATTCTTACTAGTATATGAAATGATTATTTGATTTATTACCCTATTTGTGTTGGTTGGTTTTGTACTGTGTCAACCCTTGTTGGGTTATTTAATGCTGGTTAGTATTTTTGAAAGCAATTATGTTTGCACCCAGTTATATGCTTTCAAGTATTCCTATCTAATGCCTAATAAATTTGTATACAGATATATAATTAATGGTTATTAAATTTTATTCCATGTTTTATAGTTTTGGAATTGTCATAAGCAGCCATAAATTTTGTTCATTTAAGACATATTTTTCAGTATTTTAAAGACATTTTTTCTGCAATGAAAAGCAAATTGTTCTTCATTTATTTAGAGAAATAGATAAATAGCAGCATTGATTTTTTGACGTTCCAATATTAATTCCAGTTTATCTGCTTTCTAAGCACCTGGTGACAATTCTTTTTATGATACTCATATTTTGATGAATAAGGGAAATTAAGATAAGCATTTTTTTTGTCCTTACTCAAAAAGTAGAATTTTTCAGTATGTTAGATTTGTGATTAAATATAGACACAATACATAAATGAATATAAATAAAATCTTGATTTTAATAAATCTTGATGTTCAAGATGTCTATTCTATCACTGACTGACATCAAATAGCATCTTGTAAAATATGAACACTTTTTTTTTTTTATTCTTTAGAACATGGACTTTATTAAATGCTGTCATCATAAATCTCTCAAGTTTTGATAATATGTAATTATACACAGCACATTTTTCTGTCTGAAGTTTTATTAAATGACAAAAACTTTAGCAGAAAGAAAATTGTTTATTTCTAAAGTTCATATACATATCTGTATGTATATATGTAGGTCTCTCTCTCTCTCTCTCTCTCTCTCTCTCTCTCTCTCTCTCATATATATATATATATATATATAATAATATATACTCAACAAGATAAGTTCCAACCCTGATAAGTCTTTTGCATTTTACTTTGTCGTGATGCCTTTTGAAAAAGCATGAATCCTTCTATGAGTAAATATTTGAGCAGATTGGCTTTTAGCCTTGGTAAGGACACTGGTCTAGGAGAAGGAAAGATTCTGAATCCAAAACCCAAGGAATGTTTTTTTTCTGAGAATCTGCAACACGCTAATACACATTCTTTTTTATCAGCTCATCAAAAAAAGTGTAACTGGTCATGTACAGGCCTTCACCACATGTGAAAGTAACCTGGTGATTTACCTCTTTGATAGAACTTTGCATTACTCATAGGTCAAACAGATGAAAGAGCTTCACCATCACACACACACACACACACACAACACACACATATATATATATATATATATATATATATATATATATATATTATATATATTGACATATTTGGAAGAATAGTGCTTATTGTTGTAAGAAAAACTTAGTAAACAAGTTCAAAACTTGAATGAGATTGTTTGTGTTTCCTTCATTCCAATTCCCTTGCAGAGTCATTGTTTTTTTTTTTTCATTCCATTAACTTTCTTTTCAACTCGTACACATAAAGACAAGCCATGTTTGGTCCATTTGTAAGAATTTCTTTGATTAAAACATGCTTCTCCGTACACATCCCAAATTTTTCTGTAAATTTCACATGGTTTGCACTTTTCAGTCATCAAAAATTTGATGATAGTCCTCTGGTTCATGCCTGGAGCACTCTGTTTGATTTGCCACTATTTTGAATAGCCTGAGGACAAATATTTTGTGAGATTAAAATGATTTTTGGTATAAACTAATTCCAAACAATGCAGAGTTTATCTTTATGGACAATTTTAGAAAGAAATGTATTTTGATATTTTCAAAAAAATTCACCTTATTTATTGAATGATTCTCATGTGCATATATATATATATATATATATATATATATATATATATATATATATACTGTGAGTTGGATTGGTAGTACCTATTTGAGTACCATCTATGTGATCTGTTTTAGAATTATTAGCATTAGATAAGAATGCTTGATACCATATATGATTGTGTATAAATTATTAGTATTATAGAAGTACTTGAAGCCATACAACTATGTGCAACATATCTGTACTTGATACTATATAACTGTGTGCAGACAAATGATATAGAGTAATAAAAATTACAATGATAATGTCATCAGAAAATCAAGATAATGAATCTATTAGTTTAACAAATTAATTTTTAATCTGGTTTACCATATATATAAACAAAGAAATCCTGCATATTGTGGGAATCTATTGACTCTGAATCCCTTCAATTGATTTACAATTTCAGTATTATCAATTCAGGCGACCAGTTTTACTGAGATGGTCTGTATAGTTTTCTGATATAATGATGTTATTCAAACCAGAAATTGTGGGTGCATTTCTCATTTCTTTATAATGTCGAAATGATTGCATGGTTATTCTCAAATGTCACTAGTCTTTTCTAGTCTCATCTAGAAAGTGTTTAGTAAACATGCTGCTGCAAATAAAACAATTGTGCAGACAAAAAAGTCTTCATCAGATGAAAAATGTATGGTGAGGCATATTTGCAAGGCTGAAGCCTCATTAGCAATACCCTCACTTTGTACTTAGTGTATCTGGCCTTGTGTCATTTAGTTTTAGTTCTGTAAATATATGAGATGTGATCACAAAGTACTGGGACTCCAGCCTGATTTTTTTTCATATTTTAAAATTTAAATGAAGTCATGGTGACTATTATAAATTAAATTATAATGTCTAGATATTTTGATGGATGTCTCAATGATTTTAGAATATTAATGAGTTTTTTATATATTACGAAGCCAGACTTTTTGAATGAAATGTTTTTGATGAATTACAGGATTGTGTAGAGCAGTAAACTCCATATTCATCAACCGGCCTCATGCCACTTTATTTTTCCTAAACTGAAAATTAATCTCAAGTGTAATTTTGAGGATATGGGAATATTTTTTAGAAATCTAATGGTGAAGTTTAATGGGAAATTTCAAGGGGCTTCATTTTTATTTTTGCTTAGTTTTAATATTGCAGTTTCTGTTTTTTTATCTTCTATTTTGAACTCATCCAAGAAAATCAATTGATTTTTTCCTTTTAATCTGAGTGCTTAAATAATCAAGAATGAATAGTGAAAAACAAAGCATTCTCATAATTCAGTAGAATGAAATTTGCACTTTAAAATACTATATTACATGAACATAGATTTTTTCAGAAATATGCATAAAAGTTTAAAATAATAAAAAAAGCACAATTATTTTTGCACCATCCTAAAAGAAGAAAGAAAATAGAAGTAGCAAAGATGAAAGAATCAGTTTATTTAGTGCTTAAATAATCATGTTACACAACCAGATGTTGTTTAGGTAATGTAGCAGGATTTCTCTCAGATCACATAGATTATTGTCCCTGGATAATGTTTTTGTTTCATGGAACAATCTTTGCAACTCTTTAGGAATCAGGCAAATAACACCAAGCCAAGCCCCCATGGCTTATCAAAAAAAAAAACCTTTCATCATGGAAGGGAAATAGAAATGGACCAGATGTTGCCAAAGCTGAAGAGATAAAAGCTCATTAATCAAACTGGTAAAAGGTTTCAATTGTTCACTTACATAACTCAAAAGAATGTGCAAAAAAATATTTTTAAGCGATGGAACAGAATATCCTGATAATGAACAAATAATATTATTTGGGGATTTTCTTTACTGTGTTACTTAAAAAAAAACTTACTTTGTATGTTTTTTTGCACATTCTTTTGAGTTATGTAAGTGAACAATTGAAACCTTTTACCAGTTTGATTAATGAGCTTTTATCTCTTCAGCTTTGGCAACATCTGGTCCATTTCTATTTCCCTTCCATGATGAAAGGTTTTTTTTTTTGATAAGCCATGGGGGCTTGGCTTGGTGTTATTTGCCTGATTCCTAAAGAGTTGCAAAGATTGTTCCATGAAACAAAAACATTATCCAGGGACAATAATCTATGTGATCTGAGAGAAATCCTGCTACATTACCTAAACAACATCTGGTTGTGTAACATGATTATTTAAGCACTAAATAAACTGATTCTTTCATCTTTGCTACTTCTATTTTCTTTCTTCTTTTAGGATGGTGCAAAAATAATTGTGCTTTTTTTATTATTTTAAACTTTTATGCATATTTCTGAAAAAATCTATGTTCATGTAATATAGTATTTTAAAGTGCAAATTTCATTCTACTGAATTATGAGAATGCTTTTGTTTTCACTATTCATTCTTGATTATTTTAAGCACTCAGATTAAAGAGGAAAAAAATCAATTGATTTTCTTGGATGAGTTCAAAATAGAAGATAAAAAAACAGAAACTGCAATATTAAAACTAAGCAAAAATAAAAATGAAGCCCCTCTGAAATTCCTCCATTAAACTTCACCATTAGATTTCTAAAAAATATTCCCCATATCCTCAAAATTAACACTTGAGATTAATTTTCAGTTTAGGAAAAACTATAAAGTGGCATGAGGCCAGGTCTGATGAATATGGAGTTTACTGCTCTAACACAATCCTGTAATTCATCAAAAACATTTCATTCAAAAAGTCTGGCTTCGTAATATATAAAAAAACTCATTAATATTCTAAAATTCATTGAGACATCCATCAAAATATCTAGACATTATAATTTAATTATATAAGTCACCATGACTTCATTTAAATTTTAAAATATGAAAAAAAATCAGGCTGGAGTCCCAGTACTTTGTGATCACATCTCATATATTTACAGAACTAAAACTAAAATGACACAAGGCCAGATACACTAAGTACAAAGTGAGGGTATTGCTAATGAGGCTTCAGCCTTGCAAATATGCCTCACCATACATTTTTCATCTGATGAAGACTTTTTTGTCTGCACAATTGTTTTATTTGCAGCAGCATGTCAATATAATATTATTTACTAAACACTTTCTAGAAAGATGAGACTAGAAAAGACTAGTGACATTTGAGAATAACCATGCAATCATTTCGACATTATAAAGAAATGAGAAATGCACCCACAATTTCTGGTTTGAATAACATCATTATATCAGAAAACTATACAGAGCCATCTCAGTAAAACTGGTCGCCTGAATTGATAATACTGAAATTGTAAATCAATTGAAGGGATTCAGAGTCAATAGATTCCCACAATATGCAGGATTTCTTTGTTTATATATATGGTAAACCAGATTAAAAATTAATTTGTTAAACTACATAGATTCATTATCTTGATTTTCTGATGACATTATCATTGTAATTTTTTATTACTCTATAATCATTTGTCTGCACACAGTTATATAGTATCAAGTACAGATATGTTGCACATAGTTGTATGGCTTCAAGTACTTCTATTAATACTAATAATTTATACACAATCATATATGGTATCAAGCATTCTTATCTAATGCTAATAATTCTAAAACAGATCACATAGATGGTACTCAAATAGGTACTACCAATCCAACTCACAGTATATATATATATATATATATATATATATATATATATTATATATATGCACATGAGAATCATTCAATAAATAAGGTGAATTTTTTTGAAAATATCAAAATACATTTCTTTCTAAAATTGTTCCATAAAGATAAACTCTGCATTGTTTGGAATTAGTTTATACCAAAAATCATTTTAATCTCACAAAATATTTGTCCTCAGGCTATTCAAAATAGTGGCAAATCAAACAGAGTGCTCCAGGCATGAACCAGAGGACTATCATCAAATTTTTGATGACTGAAAAGTGCAAACCATGTGAAATTTACAGAAAAATTTGGGATGTGTACGGAGAAGCATGTTTTAATCAAAGAAATTCTTACAAATGGACCAAACATGGGCTTGTCTTTATGTGTACGAGTTGAAAAGAAAGTTAATGGAATGAAAAAAAAAAACAATGACTCTGCAAGGGAATTGGAATGAAGGGAAACACAAACAATCTCATTCAAGTTTTGAACTTGTTTACTAAGTTTATTCTTTACAACAATAAGCACTATTCTTCCAAATATGTCAATATATATATATATATATATATATATATATATATATATATATATATATATATGTGTGTGTGTGTGTGTGTGTGTGTGTGTGATGGTGAAGCTCTTTCATCTGTTTGACCTATGAGTAATGCAAAGTTCTATCAAAGAGGTAAATCACCAGGTTACTTTCACATGTGGTGAAGGCCTGTACATGACCAGTTACACTTTTTTTGATGAGCTGATAAAAAGAATGGTGTATTAGCGTGTTGCAGATTCTCAGAAAAAAACATTCCTTGGGTTTTGGATTCAGAATCTTTCCTTCTCCTAGACCAGTGTCCTTACCAAGGCTAAAAAGCCAATCTGCTCAAATATTTACTCATAGAAGGATTCATGCTTTTTCAAAGGGCATCACGACAAAGTAAAATGCAAAAAGACTTATCAGGGGTTGGAACTTATCTTGTTGAGTTATATATATATTATATATATATATATATATATATGAGAGAGAGAGAGAGAGAGAGAGAGAGAGAGAGAGAGAGAGACCTACATATATACATACAGATATGTATATGAACTTTAGAAATAAACAATTTTCTTTCTGCTAAAGTTTTTGTCATTTAATAAAAACTTCAGACAGAAAAATGTGCTGTGTATAATTACATATTATCAAAACTTGAG
>CM042164.1:24769234-24781734 GCA_023376005.1 Doryteuthis pealeii
GCTAAGTAAATAATGAACAGCTTCTATCAATAAATATTCTGTGTATACTGTATCTATTCACAATTAAATTGTGTATATTGTATTTCATTTTATATTAACTTTTAAAAAGTGTAAAATATGAAGTAAAAAAAAATATCTTTGAATTTTTAAACAATTCAGATTGCTGAAAGGAAATGAACGACATTGCAAACAAAGGAAATTGTATTTTAATCGGTTGATAGGCAAGGCTTTTGGTTTTTGTTTCCATTTTTTAAAAAATGCACCTTTTAAACTCAAAACAAATGAGATTATTCTAAGATACAAACACTTGATTGACTTCTCTTTGACAGCTAACTTTTTTTTTCATTTTCAGAAACAATGATAATAACGATCAAAATTGTAAATTAAGTTTTCATGGATTTTAAAATAATTTCTGGTTTCATTCACTATGTATTTGATCCTAACAACTTGTAATATAAGCTTAGAGATATATCTGTTCACCATCAGAGATCATCTAATATAAAAAGAAGTGTGTAAAGGGAAAAATATAACTACTAGAAAAATAAGCTAAAATCTTTATATTATGTGATCAGTCAGTTTTACAAGGCTTGGGTCTTGGCAAAATTGCATGGAAGACTGATGCTTATGCTGCAGATCTCCCCCTTTTCATGCCACAGATGTTGTCCAAGGGAAATTCAAGGTGCTATACAACCTGGAACTAGTGTCACTACAGGAGCTGGTATAATGAGATTGAATGAGAAAGAAGATATGGGCTTATACCTTTTGCAAAGAAAACACACACACACACACACACACACATATATATATATATATATATGTATGTATATAATAATATATGCATTGCATAATGGTTATTATCAAAAGGAAATGCACCCAATGAACAGGTGTTCTGATACTGACTGATGCTGTTTGCATTTCAGTTCTTGCTAGTACCCTTGGAAAGGCATGAATTCACCTCCTAGATTTTTTTGTGTGATTAATTAATTATATTCCTCAATCAATAAAAATCAAAAAACAAATTTGGTGTGTTTCTTAGTTAGAAGGATATTAATCTATATGCAAGATTTCAAATCTGAATGACTCCTCTTTTCTGAGTTATAGATCGACATGTACATACCAAAAACTTTCTTTTATATATATATATATATATATATATATATATATATATATGTATATTGATAGAAAGATTTAGATATAGAAATGGATATATATATACAAAGGATTGATAAGAAATATTCAAAAGAAAAATAAATTAAGAAAAATAATTTTCCTTTTGTTTGGTGATGCAAATTTTGTATTCACTTTTTTTTGATAAAAAATATCATTGAATTAAGAAATGAAATTCAGTTAGGCATGAGAGAAGGAGGAAAAAAAAAAGTAGCACACAAAAAAAGCAATAAACCAACTTGTTCAGAAAAATAAAGACATTCTATGTGCAGCTGGAAATAAAATTATTTCATAACCACCAAAATGCTCTTCTGCCTCTGTGCACTGAATGAGAATTTTAGTGAGAACTAGAATCTCTTTTTGGAGAAAATAGTATGTCACAAAGACCAAACTGAGAATTAACTTTGCTGGGAGAATTTGCAATTTCAAAACTTCATGTCCAACAATGTATCTTTCACACTGCATTAGAATGGTCGATTCACAACGTAGATATATCAATGTTAAATCTGGTATGAAAAAAAAAGAAAAGAATTGCAACCATTGTGACAACCTGAAGAAATAATCCTATGGAATGTGCCTGCGTCATTTTCTTGCAATCTCTACCTCTTTCCACTTCAGTAATCAGGCCCCAATAGAAATGAAAATGAGACAAAACTCTCTCTAAACGCACACACACACACACACACACACACAACATATATATATATATAATCTAAATTAATCTAAATCTTAACAGCTTAGGAGAGAGACACCAATACATCCAAAGAAAAGTACATATTAGTAAAATGTGGAATGTTAGATTAGAGGAAAAGACTAAGGAGAGTTCTTACACTCCTTTAACCCTAATTGTAAGGAAATAAGAATTGAATAAGATATCAATACAATGTTCCTTGTTCATCACAATCAATAAGACTTGTTTGTAATTTTATATATATATATATATATATATATATATATAAGATATATTTATGAATAAATGTATATATATATATATATATGTATTATAAAACTTATGATGGTATTGCTTGTTGAGAAATTTAAATTAGGTAAAGTGCAACTTTTCCTGATGCTTCATGACTCTTGCAACCCACTAGTGAAGAATGCCCAGCCTTCCATCATAACTGGTCGAAAATGGAAGGTACAACAAGCTGTAGAAAACGCAGAATCATCCCTCAAGATGAAAGAAATAATTGGCACTGTGGCTGATGGAAGGTCAAGTCTAGGCCTTCACCCACAGTGTTGGTGGTCAAAAGAATCCACATTAAATAAAAGAAAAATGGTTTTGGAAGAAATTCATCAACTTGAGGAAATCAAGTGTATTACTACAGTTATGAAACAAAGTAAACAGGGCTCATGGACCAAGTGGGAGAGTGCAAAAGACAGAGCTGTCACATAAAGTGACATTAAACATATGGAACCTAAAAAGTTAAGTTTCCTTATAAAGGCAGTCTACAACATCTTACAAACACCAGTCAACGTACATGTCTTGGGGTTAGCTACATTCAACCTATGCAGAGCATGTGGGAAACTGCTAGTCTCAAACATGTTTTCACAGGACGCATGTATGCTCTAAAAAGCTACACGTGGAGGCACAATAAAGTCCTCATGATATTTGCTGAGGTGTCGAAGAGATGTTCTGAGACTGCAAATAAAGCAGTTGATAACATCAACAAAGCAATACATTTTGTTAAAAAAGGAAATATTTTGAAACTTACATGTCAAAATAGGCAAAGATCATTATTGTTTCATGACTGCACAGACTGACACATTATAAGCAATTTAGAACATCAACTCGTATTTCCAACTAAAATAACATTAACGACCTAGTGTTCTGATATTGTCTGTTAATTTAAAAAAAGTTTTCATCATTGAGATAACAGTGCCTTTTGAGGAAAATCTTGACTGGGCACATCAACTTAAGTAGGAAAAATTTGAAGATCTATAAGAACAATGTGTCAGAAATGGTTGGATAAGGAATGTATTTCCTATTGAAGTCAGATGCCAAGGATTCATCACCAACTCCACCTCTGCATCCTTGGCTAAACTTGGACTGTCTCCCTCAGACAAGAGGAAATACATAAAAAGATCCAGAATAAGGCTCTAACTGCATCAGAGTGGATATGGCAATCCCATAGTGTAACAACAAAGTCTGATGGTATTGTAAGATACTGCTGGGGAGCTCTGGGTTAGTGGCATAACACTTCAGCCTTGAACCCAGAGTTATCATCTGATGAAGGCTTTATTGGATGCAATACTGCTGTTTAAACAGAAGTCATATGAATTTATTATATATGTATACATCTGTTATAGATATATATATCTGTTATACACATATGTATATAAACGTATATATATATATATATATATATATATATATATATATATATTTATAAAGATGTATTACTATATAAATACATATATAAACGTTATATGTATAAGATATAATTATTTTTATCATTATTATTATCATTGTAATATATATATATATAGGGATCTTTTCTCAATTTATTTGAGCATTGTGTGTATGTGTGATGGTAAAAATAACACCTGGAAAGCAATTCATTAATATATATATATATATATATATATATATATGACATGTATATGATGAGTGGCCAGAAGAAGCCTATGTATATGTATATACAAATATATGGGTAGAAATAAATTCTTAACTGCTGATATGACCGGTATTCAAGCCTTTTCCTTTACTAAATATATACATTAGAAGATTATATATATATATATATATATATATATATATATATATATGTGTGTGTGTGTGTGTGTGTGTGTGTGTGGAAAAAGGTAGACAAAGATGGGATGTTGTAGAAAATGGATGCTTATGGCAATATGAATACACGTATTTCACTAAATTTCAAACGTTTTAATTAATTACTTTAGAAATTGCTTACAGTCTAAAACCACTAATTCCTGCCATATCATCAAAGTTAAGCAGCAAAGAATTGGTTTGGTACTTAGATGAGTTACCACATTGTAACAGCAGGTATTGTGAGCAACCCAAGGCTTATGTCAGCCTAATAAAAACTTTGTAAATAACATGATTACCTTAGAAAGTACTTCTATCCTTCTTTAAGTTCTTGTTTAATTCATTGCATAGCGTCTTTAATTCAAATTTGTAAGTGAAGGAAAATGCTGGCACAATAAACACTGCAATACGTAAGAGTAATAAATATCTCTCAACCCACTGATATGAAGGACTTTGTTCTAGTGCTTTGGCCTGAATAAATCTATCATTCATTGGGACAAGAGGAATACTCGGGATTCATAATTGATATGCTATTAAGCAGCTGGAAATACCCTGGCTTCGTATCAAGAAGGTTCGACTGCATAGCCATGCCAATATGTTAGAGAGACCCAAGTTTAATATACCATAGACCAATAAAAGCAGGTCAATATGGAAGGGTCACTCAACTCGATAAGTACTTCCTTCATCCTGTTCTTGGTTTGATAATCTTCATTTCATATTTCATTTTCGGCTGGTGGGTGGGGGGCACTGGTGCATATTGAGGCAGGGCAAAAGGTTGCCTCTGCTTATTGCAAGAAGCTTTGAGTCATGAAGACCAAATTGGCTCAAGTACTTGTCGGATATTCATTCACCGGACATTTCTCTGTGCAAACTACTGAGGTTTGACCATGTAGGTAGGCAAAAGTTATAACCTTACAAAAATGTTAATTACTTGTTAGAATAAGAAAAAGGACATTTGACACTGGCTGAATTTAATAAGTTCATTTTTCATTACTGAAAATTTGTGGGAAAAATCGCATCTTTTTTTAAAATAGATTTTATAGCATTTTCCTAAGAACTTCTTACATCTTGATAGACACTTTATCTAAATTTCTGAGATGCAGAATTATCATCATCATATATTGATATACTCAGATCGTTATCATGGTCATAATGTCTCAAACTAATTACTACTAAATAGTGAGATCAATCCTCACTAAGTCTCCCATACCTTGTGCCAAATCTAAACTATAGAAGGTGTGCTTTTGCTCCTGGTGAAAGCATTGGGTAAATACATAGTTTTTAAATTTTAAAGGTTTCTTTTGGTGTAATGGTCAACAAGCTAGTCTTGCAGATTAATTACTAGTGAGTTTAATCTCCATTAGGTGCCCAACATTTTATGTTCCTAATATTTTAGATTATATCAATATGGAAAGAACAAAGGAAAGAGAAAGTAAAGAAAAAACAATTCAGAAGGAAAGAGAAATTGAAAAAGAGAGAGAGAACAAAGTGATGCAAAGAAGAGGAAAAAAGTGAAATCTAAAAAGATATAGTGAGAGAGGAAAATAAAGAAAAAAGTGAAATCTAAAAAGATATAGTGAGAGAGGAAAATAAAGAAAAAAGGGAAAGAGAAAAAGAAAGAAAAGTGAGATATTAAATAGTGTAGTCTTCCTAGTTATTACCCATGAAAAAATCATGTATATATTTGAATTTCTATGAGATGATTGGGTTTTTAGATGAAAAGAAACCAACATGTCTTTTTAGAAAATAAAGCTATATGCTTTGTACAACTATAAATAAAAGTAAAGTCGTCGGGGGTGGCTTAAAGTTGTTATCAGCCAATCAGCGAGGGAATCTATCCCCTTTTCACTAGCGCTAGACCAAGGAGATTGTTTTTTTGCATCTGAGGTGGAGCGCCACAACTATAACAAATTATATTATTTATTTATTATTATTCACTCATAAAATAAAGCTGAATGACCTATATATATATATATATATATATAATATATATATATATATATATATATAAAAGTCATATTGTGTTTTATATATAGGTAGATTGCACTGCACAATAATATAATTTACTTATATTCTTGTGTAAAAGTTCTTCAGGCTTAGAAATATTTTCTGTAAGAGAAATGGCTGCTTAGGTCTATTCCAGAATGAATTATTTAATCTCCCTGCTACCCAATACAATTTTAAAAAAATATCTTTTTAATTCTTTTACTGGTACTCAAACTTTGGCACCCAGAAGCATATATTCCCCTAGCACACCTTACTTTGCTATTTGATGGTTAAACATTTGTTGAGCAATCAGAATTTTGGGAGGTGGAAGAGACATTTTTGAAAAGTACCTATGCACCTCCCTGAAGCAACTATCATAGTTACATGGTGTTATCATGGTGATACTGACCAAAGAACACAATGTAATACTGATGAAATGCAATGGTTCCTGAAGTGAGAAGACCAATTCCTCAAAGAATTGTCCATTTGTATTGCTAGTGTAAATCTGTTAATGGTGTGTCTGTCAGTCTGTCAGTCGGTCTTATTGTCTGTATGTACATTTACACTGGGGCCACAACATGCAAGAATCATATTCAGATGTTAAATCAGATCTATCTGAGGGCCCAACCAATTAGCCATCATTCATTTTGCCCGTGACAGAATTTGTATCAGGTATCAATTAATAGAAATTGAAGGCATGAGTATAAGGAAAGAGGAATGATATTGTTCTGTCCATTTAGGTTTCAATCAGAAAGAAATGAAAAAAGAAAAAGAGAGAGAGAAAAAGAAAGAAGCTGTGCATGTGCAAAAGGGAGAGAATGCAAGAGGAATAAAGAGAGCTGTAATTTGCTTGTTCAGATCTTATAGTAGAACATTATAAATAGGAGAGCTGCATAGCATTGCAATTTGATTGGTTGATGAGCTTATTTCAAATGCAGCATTTATTTCTGAAGAATAAAATAAAAGATATTGAAATACATTATTCACAGAGTTGGAATCTAAAGGAAGAGAGTTTTAAAAGAGGTTTCCTGAATACCTTATCCCAAAATAGTCCTTCATTCTTGACAATTTGCGGATGAAAATATTAAAACTTATTTGGCAAAATATAATTATTTGTAATCAAAATTGCACGTTCATTCACGCTTATATATTTTCTATTCTCTTGTTTTAAATTCTGTTTAAAGGGATTTATCAGAGTGATGCAAAGATTACCAGCATTATTTTAGCCTAATGAAAGGGAAATTTTAGAAGTGTCTTTGAAGTTAATCATCTTTTTGTTTCCTTATTAAAAGAAAACAGGTTGTCAGATTGAAAATGAATAATAGAATATTCAGTTGCAAGTTTTTTTTCAGTTTTTAAAGAAAAATATGCAAATTAGCTCTATTAGGAAAGAATTCCTACCTTTGTCAAGTTACATTGCAATCTTCTCAGAAACTTGTTTTAGGTGGGAAGAAGTGGTTTGTCAACTCAAGTTAGATAGAACCTTGACCAGGACCAACAGACAGACATGGCAGGTATATATATATATATATATATATATATATATATATATATATATATAAGATGAGGAAAAATTCTGCCATTTGTGCAACTAACATCAATATCTGACAGTTGCTGTCAGAAATTTTGAGATGAGGTATTCTTAATATTCAATGCTGTCCAATGAACTGAAAAAGTCTCTTTCATGGGGAAAGACAGAAGAAAAAGAACACTCCCTGTCTATAGTAAAGTTAAAAATGATCCTTACTAAAAAGAAAAAGGAAATCACAAAAAACTTTAGGTAGTCAGTAGATATAATACTATCAGAGACTGCTTGAAAAGACTTGCTGATAAAAGTAAGTGTTATATAAAAGCTTGTACTCAAATAACTAAATTATTAATATAAAGAATACAAGAGCAATGGAATTTTTTAAAAAAGTACCAGACAAGGTTATAAGTAAAAATGTCCAACTATTAAGATTCTTCATCAGATAATACTGTCCTGGGTAGGAAACTAAACCCGCATCTGATGGTGAGGCTCCAGAAATTAATACACAAAAGATGGAAATTATTGTGGAAGAATAATTGAAAAATGTCTCTCCCACACATATTTTAGGTTCTTAAGTACACAACTCATGGAATTATTGGGTTGCAATTTTAGCTGTGGTCCATGATAGTACTGATGCTTCTATTTAGGAAGGAGTGAAAGATTTTGATTAGTATTTCATAGTTAACTCCTTGTATGCATGGACACAGACTCTGCAACATTATGTGTTTTGAATGATATGCAATGGATAGAGAAAGGAATAGAGAATTTAGAAAATCAGATAGGAATATGATTTTCCTGTCTTTTCTTTTCATATATATATATATATATATATATATATATATATATATATATATATATATATGTGTGTGTGTGTGTGTGTGTTGTTTGTGTGTGTGTGTGTGTGTGTATGTTTGTGTTTGTGTGTGTGTCTGTGTGTGTACAAACAAGCACAACAACAATCTGAGTAATACTCTAAATGACCAGTAAACTTGTTGTGTTCCCATTATAACTGTGGTCCGTGATGATATTGATACTACTAATTAAGAAGGAGTGAAAGATTCGAATTTTATAGTTAACTTTGTTATTTGTCTAAGAGATGAGGTCTGATAATTTGTATTATTAGATTTTTAGGACAGTTGTCCTCATCTTTATTGTTATATACACAACATGAAGGCTTCTGAGTTCAATAAGAAAGTTCCCAAGTTTGACAAAAAACACCTGATGAAAGCCAGAGAGCACATTGGTTGAAACGTTGAGTATATAAAAATAAAAATGAGGACAATAGTCCCAAAAATAAAAAAAGAATTTGTATTATTAAGATATCAAAATTTTGGATAAGTAAAGAAGATATTCATCATGGATAAGAAATTTTCTTTCTGTTGCAAATTGTACAGGCAACTTCTTTATTCACTAAAACTAAGTACTGTAAGTATATGTTTAAAATACTCTAACTCTAGTAAAGTACTTTAATCAATGTAAATGTTCTAATAGTAATATATATATATTTTTTTTGCGGGGGGGGGGGGATATGTGCTTAATTGAAGTCATACCTAATTTTTGAAAGTTAATTAATTAATAATTAATTAATTAATTAGGCGGGCATAATTATTAATTAATTAACTTTCACAAATTAGGTATGACTTCAATTAAGCACATATTCTCCGAAAAATTGTTGGCTAAAAAAAGCCATATCACAAACACATCTCTAATGTGTATTTACTAATCATATATATATATATATATATATATATATATATATATATATATATATAGATGTAAACATGTTGCATTGTAGGCTCTATTGTTGAGTTTTATAACTGTATTTGAAATTAGAGTCTGACATGATTAAATATATAATAATGATCATTTTCAATGATCTCCTTCCTAAAATACACTTAGTACAGAAATGCATTAGATAATTCTTCTTTCAGTTTATTATGGATGCACAATTTGAGAGATAAGTCCCCAGTACTGAAGTAATTCATTAATTACACTTTATTCAAGAATGAGGGCTGAATTGATTAGGTATTATGCTTATTATGTGCTCCACTATATATACATATATATATATATACATATATATATATATATATCATTACACTAACTCTCAGAATTTTATTGTTAGTGATATTTGTTTCCTTTACATTCATAAAAAGAAACAATGTATTGAATGCTTCCTGTTTTGTTATATTTAGTTTTTGTATTCTGTTTGAAGGAGAGTATCTACCAAGAAACATTTCAATAGTCTTAGCAGAAGTGACAGAAAAACAGTCTATATTTTAAGGATCCAATTTTTGTATGTATGCATTTACTTGACACCTCTGGCAAATTCAATTTTCAAGCAGAGTACAGCTGGTGTTTGAATTCAGAGTTTTACTTTTCCTAAATAAGTTGATTTCCCAAAAGCTAAATTCTGCCCTACTATTTGTCTACAGGTTGAAGGAGAACAGATGGATTCATGCCTTCCTAAAGAAAATAAATGCAAAGTGAAATCCAAATAGTTCACCTCCATATGGATGTATGTTACTATAAGAGAACAAAAATGCACATCAAATCATTAGAAAAATTAATGAAGATGAGAATGGATAAAAAAGCTTCACCAATTAAAAAGAAAGCAATTAGCACTTGAATGTATCAGATATGATTTATAGAGTGATCTAGAATAAATATTACTTATTATCTCATTATTATTTTATTCATTCTGAAAGATATTGTAGCCTTGATCTAATTCTATAGTGACAGACACTATTATCAATCATCAGGATACTTCACTTTTCTCTCATTAAGTGCAGCTATTAATATAAATAATTTGTGATAACATACAGGATGTACTACAAGGGTAACTATTGAGCATCCTAAGCATAATTTTTTGTGTTGACCTATCCTGAAAAACAGTAAATAAATGGTGATGTGTGAAATTATGAAGATGTTCTTCTTTCTCTTCTCTGCCTGTAAACTTTTGGGACAATTTCTCCAAAATACTTGATGCATTTTTATGCATGAAATTATGTTTGCTTTATTCACTCAGTTAAATTATTTCATAATATATTTATAGAAATAATTATATATATATATATGCTCCCCAAACCCAGTAGAGCTCTCTAGAATGGACTTTAATTGACTTTTACCGTTAGCGTAAAGGAAGACTCGGCTGTTATTTACGGATTTGAGTTCTCTAGTAATTGTTACACACACACACATATATATATATATATACTGATGTATGTTTCTATCAGTCAAAAGCCTGCTTCCTACTGGAAGTTAAAGATGGCCTAGAGATTAAGGAGTCTGACAGATGAAAAGTCAGTTGGGTTTGGCTACCGGTTAGAAGTAGTTGCTAAGTCTAGCCACACTGATGAGATATGAAACATCAAAACATGGTGCCTGTGGATGACTATTGCATATATGTATATATATATATATATATATATATATATATATATATATATATATATATATACACACACAGATGCAGTTGCAGGTTTGGAACTTCCCATGCGACTGGAGTTGAAACTATATATATATATATATATATATATATATATATATATATATATATATATATGCACATAGACACATACACATGTCATGTTGTCCAACTATAACAAGTAGGATGGATTTGGCAGCCAGTGTAGAGCAAAGACAAAGCTAAAGGATGAGAGGGATGGAAGCAATAAAATTTATTTTATTATTTTGAAGAATTCTATATCTATTGCACCTTTGCTATATGGTGTCTGTTATAATTGTGAATCATGATTTAAAAAACTCATTTGACTGATTCCCCTTTCTGGCAGATGATGCCCTTTCCATATTATTTGATGTGTGTCAACCCTATAATAATGGTTGGCATCATGAAAAATGGTTGAACTGATTAGTGGAGTTCAATTTATGGTTGATGCTGTTTGAGTTCAATTTGCACTTCATTTCTTTTACCACCAGCCATGGGCAAAATAGTAGAGCAGACTGGTTTGACCCACCTTGGAGGGGCAATTAATGTAGAAGAAGGAATACTCTGGATTCAAAACCAGGAGCTGCTTTTGGGGCTAGTTATGAAAGATTATAAGCCAGGGGAGATAAACCTTCAAACAAACAACTGCAAATATACAAAGATGAACTTGCAGGATTACAAATGATTGCAGTAAAAAAAGATGTTATAACCTGAACAGTTGCAGATTATTGTGAACGTCCTGTAGGAGGCACACTTAGTGCAATGGTTATAGGTAATGAAATCAGAAACCAAATCATAGAAGAGGCTTTTTGCCTTTCACTTTGCTCTATCTTTGGAAAAGGCATGGATCAATATGTCCTCCTCCCAGCTATGGGTAAATAGTAGGGTAGACTGGGTTCTATAGCCTTGGTTAGGCAACCAGTTTAGGAGAAGGAAAACTTCCATTTCAAGCCAGCTTTACTCTACTTAAAACTTGACCTTGTATCCCATCCTGTCTCTGGCGAAGGGGTTGGGTAACTGCATACTGCTGGAGTTCAACTGTGCCAATCAAGTCAATGCTAATGGTGGTCTACACAAACCTTTCAGTAATTTAGTCTCTTCATTAAAGTAAATGGAGATAGTTGATATTGATAGACTAATTTAACTGATTTGATTGACAAGGTACAGGGAACCTTTTGTCTCATGCCTTTATGGAAGATATCTATGAGATTATACTATTATGTAATATTGTCATTATCATTCTATCTGAGATGCCATTGATTAACAGCATAATGCTGGCTTGAAGCTTCCATTGTACTGACACGCCTCTTTGTGGAGCAGAAACGTATGATTTTATTTCTCTTAATTCCATGCTCTGTTTTATTTGATTCAGCAAATATTACATTAAAGCAAAGGATTGCTCACGGCTTATGCAGATTGAAAATAATCTCCAGTTTTAAGTTAGTAAAATATTTTCTTTAATTATTTGCACTTTTTTATTTTTGCTTTGAATTCTTCTTTTTTATTATTCTTTATATTTACATTTAGATTATTTCTTTTTTCTCTCATCAGTCACTCTTACTGTGGCATTCCTGACAAAATATATAAGCTCTTTGTTTAAACCT
>CM042164.1:24786734-24844234 GCA_023376005.1 Doryteuthis pealeii
CTCATTTGTCTGCTGTTTTAAAAGTTTGTTTTCTTTTCCACTCACCTTATACAATATTTCATTTTATTTTCCATGCATTTCTTCAAGTTTTTGCTTCTTTCTAAATGGAAGTCATTAACTGAACACTAAAATATTTGCCACCAAAGATTCATGCAAAAATATGTACATCTCCCATTCTGTACTTTTATGGTGCATTTTTTCTGTTCATTATCATCCTTTTCTACACCTGTCCAAGCCAAAACAAAATGGATGCAAGCTACTAGAAATAGGGGCAGCTGCAAACAGACATGGTAATAGACAAAGATACATTAACCTAATTTTCACCAACATTGTCTGTGTGTATTTTTCTCTGTATCTTTCTCTGATTATGTGCTCTGTTTATCTAAAAGGGTGTGTTATTATAAGTGCAGGTGATGTAAAAAAATTTATCTTGTTAAACTATCTCTGTTAGAGTTCACATAAACATCAACTGCCAAATTCTATAGTATATTTACTTTCTTCAACAACACTGAAATATCACTATCTCCTAAATATAAACAAATAGATAATTCATGCAACCTTTTACTAAACAGGAAAAACTCAGTTAAAATCTATGCAGAAATTTATTACAAAAAAACTGTATGGGGACCCTTGTGCTAGAGCATGGTGATATCACATGTCTCCAGCAATTTACCATTAACTAATAGGCCCTCCTGTGTATTCAGGGCTGAAACATTTTATTTGTTATTTCTCATAAAAATTAAAACAAAACAATCAAAACCCAAAATTTAGGGCTATTGGTAAAAATTCTTATAGTCATTTTGCTTACTACTCCATTGTCAAGTTTAATATAAAAAGTTATGAAAAATACCTTGGCTTGTTCTTCTGTTAACTAGTGTGAAGAAATGCTAGTAATCACAGTCAAATATTGAAGGAGTTGATGGCTTGAATAAACCAGTTACTAACAAGGAACATAACAATCCATACTTAACAATTTATCTCCAAACAAATCACATCAAGAGTGAAGGAATGTAATATGTTTTAACGATGTACTTTTTTATTACTGAAATCATAACAAAATATTGTCAGTTTTTATTTTTTTGAAATTTCTTGGTTTGATTTAGGTGGAGTGGAGAATTTGTTATTTGCTGGCTTATTCCCCTTTGTTCTATTCAGGAAATTATCAGTGATTACTGGAGATAAATTTTCTATGGCCATGAAATTCTATGAATTATAGCCCCCTCCTCCTATTTGTAGTGATTCAAATATAATTGTTTCATAGATTTCATTGTATTTACAAACAACTTGAATAATATTTTATACATTTTCTACATGATATGTAGAAAAATGATATTTGTATTGATCTAATATTGATATGCTAACTCCCTAAATTTCATTTAAATAGGATTAATAATCCTCTCATATAAATTAAAAGAAAATCAAAAGAAACCATGAAATTTAAAGCCATTCTCACAGGTTTTGAGATCAGGCTTCTTTGTTCACTATTATATCTGCAAGTTCATTATGAAATTGATAAGAGAAATATTGACTGACTCTACAGTAGTGAGTAGTCCTCCTACTGTATATTCAGGGGTTTAAATTCATCTTCTGAGATCAGTATCCTTATTCTTTTGATATTGATGATTATCATCATCAGGTTGTGCTGGCAGCATGGATATCCACAGAAAGTCCTTTGCACAGAATCCAAAATCTGCACAGTGCTGATTGGTGTTTTTGTTGGTTGGCCTACAATGGTATATCCATGTGTAAGTGGCCACGGGAGAACATCCCTATGAGTTCATCCTTGCTTCTCCAGCATGTCTTCTTCATCTTATTCTGATAATTTGTGTGGTCATAACAGTTGCTTTCTTGTAGGGGTGCTACTTCCAAGATTTGTTCAATACAGAATGCAGCATTCTTGTGTAGCTCCCATCTAGCTTTTTTTTCTAAGCAATTTGTTAGATTTCAAATTATGCAGCTGTACAGTAGAACTGACATGGCTACAGCTTGGAAGAAGTTTTTTCTTTATTTTATTAGTGGGATCATATAATGGATAATTTGTTTATAGCTGTCCATGCCTTTTCAATGCATACATTGATATAACTTTCTGTAGATGAGATATTATTGCCTAGGTATGTGAACTGGTCTACTAATTTTAGGAGTTTACTATCAAGTGTGGAGATACCTTCATATTGTTTAAAAAACATGAACTCCGTTTTATCTGACTTCACATTCCGCTTTCCATCTTCTCTAGGATATGCAGCAGTGATTTGGTTTGCACATGTGTATGTGCGTGTATCACTAGATCATCAGCTTAGTCTGTGTCTGTAATAGTCTCTGCAGAATATCGCCAGCTTCTTGCCCTTTTATGGGTGAAGACTTTTTCTTTTATGGGAAAAAATTATCAGAAATCAGTATCCTCTTTTTTTATTGTAATCAAAGTTCTTAAAACCGTAACCATTTATATAAATTGTAATAGTAATTTCCATTTCTCTTGTATTACGAACATGATGTTGAAAATTAATTCTTGCCAAAACTTTCTTTGGTCTCTTCTGTTGAATAATTTACTAATTTGAGTCATTACTTATGAGTCTGTTTATATTTTTGTTTTATATATTGAACATATTTCAATGTAAAATTTTATCTGTAGTCTCATTCAATATGCTTTCTTTTCTTGTTAATCATAGTCAAATATATTACTTAAATGTATATCTATCTTTCATTTGTTTCCTCTTTAAATATTTTCTTATGATGTATGAGAAAAGTTAAAATAACAGATAAGCAAACATAGTCTTTCAAAGAAAAATATACAAATATTAATATCAGTATCAACAACAATACGTCAAATAAAGTTTTTCTCTTACAAACAGCAAATTAAGAATATGCTGATGATTTTATAATAAAGTCTAAAATTATGACAAAGAGGAATCTCTACTATGAATCATTTGGTGTAAGCTTGATTTTGCACTTACTTCATACAATTACCATATTTAGATCTAAAACTGTTTCAAACAATAAAAAATACCCATTGTTCTCTTATTAAAATCAAACAAACAAGAGTTCAATAAAAAAAAAAAGGCATTGATCAATATTGGATCTTGATTCAAATATAAGATCTAATTGATTTGGTCCTGAATTAGAAATTATTCATTAATGTATTATAAATTCAAATTTCTTCATTGGGTTTTGTTAAAATATAAAAGAACTGATGATCTGATCCTAGTTTTCTATTTGGGACAAAAGCAACTGTAGATATTGTAATGTTGTCTGCTTTGACAAAATAACAGTTCAGATCCATTGAAGTTTGCTGCCCAGACTTATTGTTGGACTTCAAACATGTGATCATGTTTTTTAGTTTGGAGCTTAGACACACACACACATCTGTTCCCTGCCAAAACTATTGCTGAAAAGAGGTGAGGGTAGCTACATGCATGTGCACATCAGATGTGAGTACACCATTGAAACATGAACAGAAATGCTTGATAATACATTATGGTTTAGAACACTACAGATATTATTCAAATTTCTTAGATGACACATTGCTAATTTTCAATTATTTTATTTTTTCATTTGCTAACAGTTTCTTCCTACAAATATCTTATTCATAATAGTTTCTAGACAACAAATTCTCTTTTTAGACATGTTTCTTTGGATTCTTTATTGATGTAATGAATATGTAAATACTTGGTACCCCCTCACTATAATCTGATTGGACAGTGTCATGTATAAATAGTCGACACTGTGTTGGTACAGGCACCTCTACCTATACCTAGTGTGTTTCGGCCACTGGACAGGGCTGCCCCCTCGATTTAAAGGGGCAAGGCTGGGTTTATTGCTCAGTGCCTGAGGCGCCCCCTTGAGGAGGAATGCCGATGGGATCGACGCAATCTTTCTACCTACCACCCATGAGTCTCGGCTTGTGGGTGGTGCCCACATAAAACGGCCTTGTGCCATATCGTGTGAAAGTGGGACACATGTAAATACCCCTATACCTAGTGTGTTTTGGCCACTGGACAGGTTGAGTTGATTAATAGCGTCGATCCCAGGGGGCCGTTCCCCAGGCCATAACTGCCTCCTCGATTTAAAGGGACAGGGCTGGGTTTATTGCCCAGCGCCTGAGGCGCCCCCTTGAGGGGGAATGCCACCGGGATCGACGCAATTTTTCTACCTACCACCCATGAGTCTCGACTTGTGGGTGGGCCCACGTAAAAAGGCCTTGTGCCGTATCGTGTACAAGTGGGGTACATGTAAATAACCCTATACCTAAGCCTACAACCTAAGCTTACTCGCCAGACTACCCCACGACAGCTCGGAAGATGATTTGCTATTCGACGTACCAATTACTACTGCGATAATATACCAAATACCAACTTCAGAATATATCCCTTAACCCGGATATATCAGTGGCGACGAAGGATTACAGAACAAATCACAAGTTGAACCAACGCCCGTCCAAGAATTAATCGACAACGAAAAAAAAAATACAGTGGACAACACTCACTAACAAAACAAGTTAGACATTTGTCTGAGACTTCCAATTTGTCCGAGACTTCCAACAGTTTATAACACCTGCTAACGAAGAACGTTACACTTGTTTAACAATTATGAAAAGTAAATAATTGTTTTCTTAACGAGGAACATTTTACAGAAAGGAAAAGTTTTGCCCTCCTGTTTGGATTTTGAAAACTTTATTGCGTACACAGTTGGAACAAAAATTATTTTCTTGTTGAGACGTTGCTAAAATGGAACAAACTACAGAATTAACGAAGGTGCTACAATTCATGCAACAACAACAGCAGCAACAACAAATATTAATGCAACAACTATTCGAACAACAAGAAAAAAGTAATAGAACACTTTTGGAAGGATAATTATCTAGGTCGACCAAAGAACCAGATTCTCGATTTTTTTCACTAGACAACATAAATGACGAACTAGACCGATTGCAGAAAATCGGTGTAATTTCAAAAGTCGATTACTCGGATTGGGCTTCACCAACAGTTTATTTAAAAAAGAAAAATCGAAAAATAAGAATTTGTGCTGATTTTTCGAAGGGGTTGAATAATTGTCTGAAGGATAATACGTACCCTCTACCATCAGCAGAAAAATGTGTAGACACTTTTAAAAGGGCTTGGAAGAAAAATCAAGACGCGGATACTAATGAAAGAAGTATTCAAACATTTTTGGCAGTTTATAGAATCACGCCAAACCCGAATACAAATTCATGTTTATCACCAGCAGAGTTAATTTTCGCAAGAAAAATACGCTCTGTGTTCGACAGACTATTGCCTAGTCTGATGAAATAAACTGCTAAAATAGAAAACAAGATGGCTAAGGCATATAAACCAGGTGACAAAGTTTTCTTTAAGAATTTTAGGGCTGGAAAAATGCATTGGGAAGAAGGAACGGTAACCAAAAGAATTGGACAGGTCATATATGACATAAAATGTGAAAAATTTCAGTGCAAACGACATTGGAATCAAATGAGACCCAGACACACTACAGAGGTCACGGAAAATACCGAAGAGATTCCAATGGAAATCCTGTATGACTCATTTGAAATTTCCGTTCCAGTAAGTCAACATTCGCAAATGGAGGTATCCCCGAACCCAAGGCCAGAGGTACCAGTGTGTAGAACGCCACCACTGCAAGGAGGACCAAAGCGAAAAAGAATTAGGAAAGAAATCAACCGATTAAGTCCAGACCCTAAAAAGAAAAGATATTAAAGCTAAATTTCACGGAGAATTTAGCTCAGGGGGAGGTAATGTAATGAATATGTAAATACCTTGGTACCCCTCACTATAATCTGATTAGACAGTGTCATGTATAAATAGTCGACACTGTGTTGGTACAGGCACCTATACCTATGCCTAAGCCTACAACCTAAGCTTACTCACCAGACTACCCCACGACAGCTTGGAAGATGAATTGCTATTCGACGTACCAATTACTACTGCGATAAAATACCAAATACCAACTTTAGAATATATCCCTTAACCCGGATATATCATTTATAAAGTTTGTTATTAATATTTTTCTGTAATGAAGATACAATAAATGTTGATGAAAGCAGCATAAAAGCTGTCTAATGTTTATTTACTTATTTACTGTAAGTTTTAGTCATGTTGTGTTTGAATTTCAGAAAACTCATTTTATGAAGAAAAAATTGTGACACACTTATTAATAGGAAACTGGCAATGTCATGTGTAAATGGCTTAAAACATGGTGCCATATTCAGTGCTTAGAAAAATTACCATTAAGCATGTGTCTGTTGTTGAACAAGTATTAAATGCTTAGCTAAAAAATATTTGGTTTAATGTGAGACAGCTTTCTTCATAAGGATATCTTAGTTGTCATAGTCTTTTTGCAATCATAGTTGTGTATCAAGAGACGATAAAGTTACACTTTAACCATAATAGCTATCGAGTATATGAATTAAACTCCAACAACAGATATAAAACAACATTATAACATTCTCTTATTTATCTTTTTGTATTTTCTTCAGTCACTGGTCTTGAGAAAAAGATGACCTTCTCACCAACCTTTGGGCCAAACAGCAGTTGCAACCAGAACCAGAAATAGAAAAATAAATGGAGATACATAGGCTTCAAATTTACGCATTTTTACAAGCATCTGAAAACATAAATTATTACTTGTGCCAAAAATGGCCACCAATGGCAAAGATATGCCAAGAAAATGTCATTTCAAATTTTGTTGGCAAAAAGTTGATCCTATACCCCAAATCATACTGATAGATCATTGTTAGTTTCTGGCCACATGATGCAGCAATGCTGTGACAATGTCCATCATAGTTAATTGGCTTTTGGGTAGTTTGAAATGTTCTGTTGCGGAAAAAATAGCTGTTAATGAAAGTAATAGGCAAACTTCAAAGTTTGCATATTTCCATTTATCTATCAGTTAGAAACTCAAACTTTATATAAACCATCGAAAAGTTGTGAAAATTAAAAAAAAAATTAAAAATCTTATATGTCCATGGAAGAGTGACTTACATAATCCAATGATTGATGAGTTAGGCAAGGAGAGCCTCGTCTGTGAATTTGATTCCCACTGGGTTTCCTATACTTCTGGCCATGTAAGGTAAGCTAAGTAAATTACAATATTTCTATGGAATTAAAAGTTATCAGATTACTTTATTATAAGAGAATCCAGGGTCTAATATGAAGCCAAATAATATATCTTTAATCACTATATAGGATTGATAAAAAGTTCTTAGATTTTATTGAAATTCTTTTAAGGTTTAAAGAAACTTGAGAAATAATGTAATAAGTGAATTCACCAAAGAGAATGCCCATTTCATCAAGGTGAACCTCTTCTTGGTCAGGACAAGAACTTTTCAGCTCCATCTCATAAAAATTATATTTAGGTTTCTGAACAAAAGTATTTCAGTCTTAGATTGGAATAATTTGTATTATTTTTGTAACATTTTAACTGAAAGATTGCCTTTTGAATTAGGGGAAGTGCCAAGATCATATCAGTATTTACTAAAAATTTTATCAGTCCAGGAAAAAAGAAAGAAAAAAAACTTAGCTCAAAGAAATTATGTACAACGCCCATATAACTGTCAGTATATCAATATACTTAGTTGTAGCATTTTCATGATACTCTTTTACAGTATTTGATTGCATAAGATACATGGATATTGTTATACTAATGTATGTTGTACTACAAGTGCTGCTATTGTAAATACAATGAGTGAGTGGCTGATTATTTAATTAGATGAATTGCTTTATATTGAAACTTATGACTTTCTCATACAACCAGGATTTGTTAAAGCAGACATAAATTTTAGTAAAAAATATTCACAGTATTCTATAGAATACTGTGAATATTTTTTACTAAAATTAGAGGTGACAACATGGAACCATTCCAGTATCACTCCCAGGTTAGTCTAATGAAAAATCCATTGGAGAAATTAACTCCAAAATCAAAACTGAAGAAGGAACCTCTGCTGACTTGTTAGAATCCTTTGATGGAAAAAGTTTAAGAGAAGTTACTCTGAAATAAAACCTGCAGTTTATATAGTCACCATACTTGTCACTGGGAAGTAGTTATATAAACCCAGAAAGTGGCTTAATTATCATTTTGTCATATGTCAATACAATCCAATGATTTACAGATGTCTTACTACCTTATCATTTTATGCATCTTGTATATTTTTCACAAATTAGGTGTTTGAGTTGTAAATTTGGTGGTAAAAACAGCTGTCATCAATGAAGATGTGGCTGCCATCATCAAGAAGCCATGTACATATGGCCTTGTGCTAAAACTAAACCAAGTTTAATAAATTACTATTCTTGGCGCCTTGCATGTTATAAAAAATAGCTAGATAGGTTATCAGATCATTTCTAGTGAGTTTTATTCTCACTAGATATCTCATACTTCTGGCCTTGTGCCAAACTAACCTAAACTTAGTAAATGACTCTCAAGAACAAAGAAAACTGATCAAGCAATTCCTGAAGGATCTTGGCAATTAGAGAAATTGAGTTTTATCTAATCAAGATATTGACTTTTAGAAGAACCTTATTTTCAAAAATAGTAAATAATAGGTTTATTTTTCAATTAAAAATCACCTTTCAACAAGTCCAGATAATTAGGGTTTATGATGAAATGAACTGATACCAAAACTTTTATTCTTAGCTTTTATCATCATCTTAGGAAACATTATAAAAATTGTCTGCTAAAATATATGACTCCCCCTAAAAAAAAAACTTGATTTTTGAAAGATTTGGTAAAAATTTTAATAATAAGTCCAAGAAAAATTGCTATTTTATTTAACAGCTCTTATATTAGCACCATACTTTTCTGATATTGTCCAAGATGATAGTTTCAAAATCAACCTACATGACTATACAGAGTATTTGATACAGTAATTTATTTCTGAGAAAATATGTTACATAAAGACTTCTCTTCGATAATATGAATAGAGCATTCTTCTGAAAAGTATGTTCTAGTTTTAAGAAGCTGCTCTGACAATATATGCTAATTAGTCAAAGTAATTTACAATATGGTTGTATGAATTATTTAGTAGTATGTAAGCCTATTTTTGTCCAAACAATACACTTATTTGAATCAGAATATTGAAAGCATCAGTAGCTGCCATTATATAAACATATCAAACAGTTAAATTAAGGAAATGAAATGATTAACTCAGCTGAAGATAAATAAAATTAAAGATGGAGGAAAGTGAAATACATCTATTATTATATAGAGATTACTGTAAGAATCAACAGATATATCAATTCTCTTGATCTGTCTTACAGTGTAGAAACTTATCATTGCAATATTTTTGAACGCAGATCTTTTTACTACCTCTGTAAATTTCTGCTTTTGCTATAATCACATTGCACTTAATGTTAAGTCATATATTTTGAGCAGCACATCATAGTGTAATAGTTAGTAAACTAGTCCCATAAATCAATTACTAATTAGTATTCAGTTCATTATCATTGTTTATTATGTTTGTTTGTTTGTATGTAACTGTAACCCAACAGAAATGTCACATCATAGTAAGATTTTTATTAGAGCAATATGCATAATGTATTTAGAAAATAAAAAAATTACAGCCCAGTTTGCAAATGAATGATACATTTGTAGAGCCTGCATTTGTGCCAAATCTTATTTTGTAATCATCCAATTTCTGGATATAACAGAGATAACTATGAAATATTTCACTCAATATCATCATGGGCCACAATTACAATGGGAACGTAATGGATTTATTAATCATCTAATATTATTATTAAAATTTATTATAAATAAATTATCATAAAAATATTACAAATTTTGAAAAAAAATGATAATTTTTAAGTTTACACAAACCTGGATGTAGAGATTTTAGGCAGATATAAAACAATCAACAACAAAATGTTTGATGGACTTAATTCCTTTTTACAAAAAGTAGACATAACCATTTCTGGTTATCAACCCTCAAAATATTATAATATCTATCTCTGTTCATTATCTCCAGTCTGTTTCTATCTTACTATTTCATTCTGTTTCTTTCTATCTTTCTATTCCAGTCTGTTTCTTCCTATCTATCTTTATATTCCAGTCTATTTCTTTCTATTCCAGTATAATTTTCTCTATCTGATTTAATACATTTTGGTTGACTTAAAATATTTAACTCTCCATTTAAAATAAGTATTGATCAGCTGATATGAATATCAGTTATCATATTGTTATTTTGTTTTACACTGAATGTTGAATACACCGGAACAAGGATTTATTGCAGCTTATTTATGGTTGGTTCAGCATGATTAAAGGTAACCACATTAACCCTTTCAAGCTGTAAGCTTGATATTTCAGTGTGAGTACTATACACCATAAGCTAGAAATTTTGAGCTGAGCATTGATACATCACAGTCAATCCAATATTTCTAAATTGGAGAGCTCAAATCAGATACTAGTTATAAAAAAACTTGATATAGTATTTATTCATGGCCTTTCTTTTAATGGAATAAGATTTACATGTGCTTTATACTGGATTTTTTTTCAGGTGAAATGCTGGGTCAAAAGTTGAAGGGTTAAAAGTTGATCTACACAATTAGAATTACCCTTAAACCTCTAATAGGCCATTGCTATTAAATGCAATGTCAAATATTGAATGCAATACTTATAGGATGCCCACTGATTATACTAACTAGTAGTATTTAGCCATATTCATTCATGTTTTCTAAGATGGTCATTATTAGGACTAAGGGACATACAATGGCTTTTTTAAAAATTGGGATATCTAAGCTCTTTTTTGCCAGCTGACAGTTGAGATGAAATGGCTTACCCCTTTGCATGATAATTGGCCACAACAGAGATGGTCTAAGTACACATAAAAAGGGAGAGATGTAACTGCTTCTTGCAATGATTACCAATGGAGTGGGTTACTGATGCTGAGCAGAAGACAAACTCCCTTTTACAGGAAGGTAAGACATAAAAGGATAGAGACTGATACCACTACAAAATAAGTTTCAGCTGGATCTTCTAATACCATTAAAAAAGATTCCTCAAAGTTCAGTTGAAATCAGGCCAAAATTGGTGGAGTGTAAGCTGTACAGATGAACATACATTTATTTAATTATGATAAGATAATTATTCTGAAAATGCATAAAAATAAAGAGTTTTTACATATTGTGAACACTATGTAAAAACTCTTTTAAAAGTGTAGGCAGAATGGCACAGAAACAATAAAGTATTTTTGTGCAGATGATGTTATAAAGCCCAGGATTTGACTTGGTCAATCCTGCTCTTTGCTTCAATCACAAATTCACTTGAACAGCAATTATTTACAGTATTCATCTTGCCATATATTTTCACATAAAGCACATGTTTACTATTTTGGGATCTATGAGAAAAATTAACTTCAGTTTGTCAGAACTAACAGATCAATATTCATATGTGATGGTACGGAATTACACAAAATGTGAGAGTACAAAATAAATATCATATGGCTCAGATTAAATTAGTTCAAGTGTAATCTGATGGCTTGATGTCACCAAATATAAACATCATCTGGAACATCTGGTATGTGATGTAATGAACTGGAAATGACCCTAATGTCATCAGATGTAGGGTGACAAAATGCAGGTGCCATTGAAAATACATGAGGGAAAAGTTAGAAGGTAAAAAATGTGTCCTGTAGCAAAAACCGAGTGGGCATATATATAGACCCCACATGCTGTGTTGAGAAACTGACTCACAGACTGAGAGATATGTATACCACCCAAGAAAGAGCTAATGACTCAAAGATATGAGATTAAAATGCATTTAAAATCAGTATTCATGTTTCGTTGTGGGTAACACAACACATGGTAATGATGTAAACAATTTCTAATTAAACATCTAATTTAAATGGATGAGAACTATACTACATTATATGCACACTTGTTGGAAATTCTCTCAGATAAAGAGAAAAATAACGTATCAGAAACTTAACAGATTCTAGGAGTCATCATTGAAAATAGAGTGCTGGGTAATATCAGGATTACTTTAATTTAAATATTACTTACTTGATTATAAATAAAATGAGACATCAATTCTTTTTCATTCTCTATTGCATGTTCAATATTTTCTTCTTTTATCATTATATATATATATATTTATAAATTACCTAAATGCATAGAAAAAGTGAAGGTTACTTATAAAGTAAGTTAATCTACCTTGTTTTACCTTAGCGGTTGTTTGAATGAGCCTCTGCTTAGAACTTAACATTGTGTCCCATCCTGTCTTTTGCAGAGGAGCAAGGTAAATCATATCGTATTTGGGTGACACTAACCTAACATTGATAACTTCAATATTCTCTACTCTGGGCTCGTTTTAGAAAGTTAAATTATTGATTCAAATAAATACTGTTCCCATTTATATCTATTATTAAAGGTAATAAAAGTTGTTTGTTTGTTTGGTTTTATGACATGTTTTGGAAGTTATATGGTTTCAAGTATTTTTATCTAGTACTAATAATTAGCTTTCCTAACCATTGGAAGACGTTCCCTGCCTCTATTTATGCATTGATTCTCAAAAATTGTTTACACAAACCAACACAAAACCCAGAGATCACAAAGTGTATGGGACATTTGAAAGGTGATCCTTTTTAATAGTCTCAGTAAGAGTAAATACTGAGAACAACAATATTTTTGATAATGGAAATATTCATATGAAATATTCTCACTCCACTCACAATTATGCAATATCTTTTATCTTTACTAATATTGATCCTCATAAAAAATGTCCTGTAAACCATGCCCCCCCCTCTCGACATTGAATAAAGTTATTCTGTGGTTACCAAGCAACATTATTAGATTTTATCATAGCACAGATTCCCTAGTAGTACATTTTAGTAGGAGGAAAATAATTTTATTAAAACATTTGCCAAATTTTCCTTTTTTTATAATTAGTTTCATGTCATATTAAGTGGACATTGTAGAGAAAAAAAATCATTGGACTTTTTGAATATATAGATTGGTTTAAGATAAACACAATGTTGCATTTATTGTTTGCTCTAGATTTCAATCAATAAAAAAGTCTTTCAGAAAATCTGCCTTCAAGACTAAAAGAATATTCTAATCATTTGAAAGTAAGCAGAGATGGGACAAGGAATTTTATTTAGATTTTGGTATTAGAGTTTCAACATGAGAATTCTCTGTGTTACCAATATCTTCAAATATATCATTTTCCTTTTCAGTAGAATGTACAGTGTAAACATAAAAAATAGATTGAATCTTTCAATATTGGATTAACTTACTTCATACAGAATGATACTTTCTCTATTAATATGAAAAATGTTGCTGCGGATTCTGTCTTGATAAAACCATGGAAACATGTTTTCAGCTCCAGGGACTGATCAATCTAACCATGAGTATACATATACCCAATGTAAGATTTTGTTTTTGTTATTACTCTCAAAGATATATATATATAATATATATATATATATATATATATATATATATATATATATATATATATATATATTGTATCTTTTATAATGAGAAATATGAAAATTGTGTATTGGATGATAAACTCCAACCCATTTCCATAGATTAATTTGCTGCTTATCTGACCAAAATGCAATCTGGCCACACATTACAAAGAAAAACAAAAGCCACACTAACATCTGTCAGCTTCTTGTTGATAATACTAAAGATGTTCATAAACTAATAGTAAACAAAAAAAACCAAAAAACAAAAAAACAGACTACTAGGTACTAAGGCTATTCTTATTAAAGTCAAACAACCCAGAATAAATAGAATATTTTATAATTCAGGAGCTGGTATATTTTAAAATATCTTTAACATGTGAAACAGAAATCCCATTACTCTTATATGATATAGCATAAAATTAAAATGAAACATTTTTATGACAGACATTATTAACAATAATTTGGGATATTAACTATTTACTTATTCCTTATAATGATTGATAAACATGGAACAGTTCCCACTGATTTTATATCCTGTTCTAAGATGCTCTATTTGCCATCAGAAAAAATATACTTTTGTGTTATTCTTATATATACATACATACATACATACATACATACATACATACATACATATATATATATATATATATATATATATATAATGTAAACATAGTACTTTTAACAACATTTAATTCAAAATATTAAAAGATCTGATAATCCAAAACTTAGTTTTCAGTATTTTTGTATGTCAGCAATGCTGATAAATGAAATACAAGCATATTTAATAATCTGTATTTTCCATCATAAGCACTCAGGAATTACTCAGGAATTTGGAGAACTAGCATCTACTGAAACTTATTCAAGATCCATAACTAAATCAAAATTCCATAAATGCATCTCTTGAATAATTTGGATAGATTATATTTTTGCATGTTTTGCTTATTTAAATGAGTATATTATTAAATTAGTCATTACTAACACAGTCTCACACACTAGAATTAGCTTCTACTACCATCTTTCCTTGACAATATGTAAACTAGCTATTAATAAGGAGAAGGCAACTCACTATCAAAAGATACATATATATTAACAATCACAGACAATGTTCTTTTTAACATTTTTTCATTGGTTTCTTTATCTTACTTAAAATGTTATCTCCAATTTAAGGGTATAATCTCAATAGTAATTTTTCTTTAATGTCCACATAAACTTTATACATATATATATATGTTTGTTTGTTTGTTACATTTTAAAATTTGTTCATGATGTATTTTCCCTTTTGTAGAATTATAAGAAATGATATATACAGTTTGTGATAACTATATTTCTATTTTGTGAATGGTTAATTGATCAAAATTAAAAGTAATTTAAATAAAAATCAATTTGAATCAAATACTAATTAATTATAATTAAGTATCAAATTCAGTTTCAAAGATTTTTTAATATAGCATTTCTGTCAGACTACAGTTCATAGTTCTTCACAAATAATTATTGATATATCAGAATTGCTTAAAAACTACTGCATATCACTAAATTTCCCATCAGTTGTGGTCATCCATCGCCAAGAATACATAGTTATTGCTGTTTTGAAATACTTAATTAATATGCTATGATTTATGAAGGTCCCCACCTCTTTATAGCTTGTTGATTCTCATCATGTCAGTATCAATTTCAGGTTAGAAGCAGACAGTAAAAAAAAAGTGCTAGTGGAAAGAAAGATGATAACATAGGATTAACTGCAATATTTATGGGATAGTAGATAGTACATTTATTACCAATGGCTGAAAATGATATGTTGACACATTCTCTTTCAGTAACAATCAGTTCTTGGCAAATCTGAGGTTGGTCAATTCTCAATGGAGAATCACAGAAAATTTAGAGGCAAGCAAATAACTAGAGTTGAAATAAAAGGAAATTGCCAATCCTGATTGTTCTTTATTTATTCATTTTGGATTTAACTTTTTATAATTTATCCCATCATCCTCCTCATCTCTCTTTCACTATCTACCTATATATCTACATGTATACACACACACACATTAAGATACTATAATTGATTGCTCATAAAATATATGGGTGTATATATTGACAGTTCAGCAGGGAATATTCTAGAATTCATTGATAGTCAAGGCCTAAACAGAAAGATAAATAGATATCACCAGACTGAGATAGATAAATTGAGAGATTGGTAAAGCCTAGTGTAGATATATAGATAGATATCATATTTGATGCATATAGAATAAATGGATGTATAAGATATGTCTATGTTCCAGCAATCTATAATTGTCAAGGATTAAATTTTGTATTTATTGTCAGAAATTATATATATATATATATATATATTATATATATATATATATATTAATATATATATCTCAAAGGTTAAATTTTGTATTTATTGTCAGAAATTATATATATATATATATATATATATATATATATTATATATATATATATTAACTGCATACTTCACTAATGATACAAATGTGTGCACAAACATGCATTCACACACACATGTGTATGAAGGGAGAGAGAGAGAGAGAGAGAGAGAGAGAGAGAGAGAGAGAGAGAGAGAGAGAGAGAGAGAGAGAGAGAGAGAGAGAAAATGTGTTTGTCACTTTTGGATATAGATGATGCCAATTTCTATGCTTGCCAATTCCAAGATGTTTCTGTTTATTCATTCATCATCAATTTTCAATTTTCAGTGGCATACAGCCATCACATTCTACTGGGTGTCCTTGTAATACATTGCAGTTTGCTGGGAAATGGTGTGTAGGCAAATATTTTCTCCAATAGAAAATTAATATAATTAGATGAATTGCATTTATTCTTCCTTTTATTTGACTACAAAACAACTGTGATAAAGTTATTATGGTCTAAAAAAATTAGGATCAATGCTGACATGAAGTAAGTTAGTCATTCTCAGTTTTTCTTGCTAAATCTATTTTGAAAACAAAAGAGAAATAGTGTCTTTGTTTTTACACCTCCAGTTATGTTTGTTTAAAAAAAGGATCTTAACTTTAAAATCTAAATTCATCTCATATTGTTCTTAGAATTTACTAAGCTTTATTTTAAATCTTGCATCCTGTCTTCATGTAGCTTACAACATCTACTCTTTCTGATGGGTCACTTATCTCATTACCAAGCAGGTTCATTGATACTCAATTTATGTGATCTAGCAGCAACTGATGCTTTAATATGACTTTACTTAGACCTCAGGTTGCATACTGTACCGGTTGTTTCTCATTGGTCACTCATGCAAATACTGTTGCTGTCTGATTGCTACTTAACTTCAGTGGGATCAATAGGAATCAATGTTTTCAAGATGACTTGATTATAAACTCTGTTTATATAGGATAAGTAAATATTTTCTCTTCTAATTTAAATGTTAAATTAGACCATCTCACTTCAGTGTAATAGTTAGCAAGCTGATTATTTAGACTAATTACTACTGAGCAGTGAGTTTGTTCTTCACTAGATGTCCTATAGTTGTGAACTTGTTATGTTTAGGTTTTGGGGGCACTTGAGATTGTGTAATGATTGGTTAGCTAGTTGGCAATTTCATGTGAGATAAATTCTCACTGTGTGTCCTATACTTCTGATCTTATGCTAAATTAAGTTTAGTTTAGAAAATGACTACTACTGATAGTTGGTTGGATTTTATGGCATGTGAACACGTTTTGGGTTAATTAATGCCTAAATCAGTTTTTTTAAAGAAATTACATACATTCAAGTAATCAATGATAATCATTTGAAAACAATTAGAGCTTTCATAATTTATATATAGAATAATATATATATATATATATATATATATATATATATATATAATATATATATATTATATATATATAATAATATATATATAGAATAATTATATATAGAAATTATATAGAATTTATATAGAATTATAGAGTTTCAAGTATTTCTGTCTATCACTAATAATTTTCAAACAGATGTATTTAACTCATAAATGGGAGGTACTAATACTCCAAGTCAGTGTGGAATTAGGAATAATGGCAAGAGATACTAGTGATCCAGAACTGGAGTCTCACCAACAGATTCAGTATAATGCTGTAACCAGAGTACCCCATTTTTTAGGGCTCTTACCCCACTGCAGGGGATAAGTCAGCCTATTCTAGGCCCTGCTGACAGGGCTTAGACCTTTTCTTTTTTTTTACAGTTGGAACAAACACTTTTTAGAATAGATATTTTTTCAACCATTCCTCTAATAAATAAAGTTTAATATAGAAAAATGAATACAAGTTTATGAAATTTTTATCAAGACATGTAGATTTATCTAAAAGTTATGGAGATGATGATTAACAGTGAGAATTTCTGTTGAGCTCAGAGCAGAACTAACTATTGCACAAGTTCATACATTTAAATCTCTGCATCTTGCACAAACAAGGAAGGCAATTCCTCAGCACTTCAGCTGATTAAAATTGGAAAGTGAAAGTAAATTGCTTCTTTTTTCATTTTTTCTAACATAAAATCAAGGAAAATAATAACCAAATTCTTTTAAAACCTTGAATATTTAGCAAGGAAGATAGCAACCTTAAGGAAATATCAATATTAAGGCAAAAAATAATACAATATTTACATATGAAAAATAATTAAAAATTTATTTATCTAATCTTTTTTAGGCATGTGCTGAACACTTAGAATATACTTTTATGGTGATCATCATGAGACTATAGATCTGTGCCTGGATCTCTAGTCAACTTTTATAGTATACCAACAATTTCCTAAACTGCAGGTCTCACCTCTTCATAACAACAATGTTGTCCATTAAAAGGGAAAATGTTACACAACTAAGCAGATCTTTACTGCTGTTGACATTACTGCTTCATAAAAGAATCAAGAAATTAATTTTCATTTTTCATCCTCTTTCTTTCAACACCTTCAAATTTGGCATTTTTATCTCCAATTTTTATAGCCAAAATGAAGAAACTTTTATTCTAAGAAGGTTATCACTCAAATGTTCATGAAATACAATTAACAGGTAAAATTTGTTGCCTCAAATTGTGATATCAAATGATTTGGAAAGCATCATGTGACTTACAATTTCTTATTCTATGCATCAGTCGGTCTCCTAAGATTATGGATCTGCAGTGTTTTGGGTATGATACTAAATTGTATTTAGTGTTTACACTCCAATACTGGAGATCTGGGGAGTATGGAGTTAACTCCTTATTACCATGAATACTTAAACCCACATAACTGTGCAAATGCCTGTATTAGAATAGTTGCTTAACACTATAATTGTTTACTAATTATTATTATTATTATGATTATTTACATGAATTCATACAGTTGTTTGCAAAAAACTGACTTAAACATTAAATAACCCAAAAAGGGATGACATGATATAAAACCAACCAACTAACCAACCAACCAACCTAACCAATAAATCTGGACCTGGATCTTGGCAAGCACATATCTGGAAAAGGTTGTATGGAAGATTAGCAGTTTCCCATGCTGCAGGTCTCCCACAATCTTCATGACATCAATGTTATCTAAGGAAAGGGAAAAGTATACAACTTTACATAAATGTCACCACAGGTTTTAGAAGAATAAAATTTGACCACAGATGTCAGATGAGTTTAAGAACTCTAGCACTAACAAGTTACCCTGCATACTGGTAAGGGTTTTTCCTTCTCCTAGAATAGTTACCTTTATAAGGCTAGAGAAACAAACCTGCCCTATTATTTACCCATAGCTGGGGGTAAAGAGATTGATTAATGCCTTTTTCAAGAGCATTAGTACATGGCATAGGCAAAGGCAGCAATGGAAGAGTGAATATGAATGAATGGATAGCCATAGCTAAGATAACTCTTGGTGCAGACTGAAGATGAACGAGTATGACTTTGGCTTCTGTTCTCAATTTCATTCTGAGAACTGCAGCTTTAATGAGAATAAGAGTATAGAAATATCATTCTTCCTACCTGGCCCCTGTATCTGAGTAAATCCATTTTGTCAGGGGTAAAGTTCCAACCAATAATCATTAACAGCTTTTCAAAAAGAACCAGAACACTTACCTGCAAGAAAGAAAAATTATAATTAGACATATATAACCAACAATTATATGTAAGTAAATACTTAAATAAAATTTAAATACAAAAGTATGTACATATAGAAATATTGTAGTTAAAAAATATGACTGTAAAATGAAAACCAAATTATAGAAATGAAATATTTCACCTATATGGCTTCATCATATACTACAATGTTGTTTCTAAAAAGATGACAGAATATGTTGGTATAAATCAACATGGAAAGAGAGGCTGAATGCTGGATTTTGAATTTTTAATTTGAAAGTTATTTGAAAATCTGTTTTGAGATCACTATAAGATTATAATATACTATAAGATTACTCAAGATTATAATTGAAAAGCAATGAAGTTTGTAATTCATAAATAATACTATGAAATATAATTGAAAATTATTATTAAAGAAGAAAAATATTGTAGTTGTCTTTTTCAATAACATCTATTTATTAATAATCTATTTTGCCTTACCATTGATTCATGGAGATTTATTAAAGAAACCAGATTTTTCTTGCTCTTATATTCCTTGGATAAGCCATAAAGACAAAAAATGTTATACAAATAAATTGTTAATTTCAATAACTCAGTTTTCATTTTTCAAATATCATTATATAAATAATTAATTATACATAGAAATATTGTAATAAATAGTTTTAATACAAAACAAACTATATATATATATATATATATATATATATATATTATATATATGAAAATGAATGGAAGTGAATCCGACAGTGTGAAATAAATATTAGAAAAACATCATGTGTTTGTTTTTTCTAAATATTTATTTCACATATATATATATATATATATATATATATATATATATATATATATATATATATATATATATACTTTGTCTTGTTAGGTTTCTGATATTTTTCATAGTAGAAAGACTGTAAAAATACAACTTGGTCATCTTTAAGAGGTGTGATTAGTATTACAGTTATCATTGTAATAATTATAGAATATGGGATAATGTAATTTGCATTTCCCTTCATGCTAATGTCTTTGGAAAAGGCATGAATCCATCTGTCCTTCCCCTAACTATGGGTAAATAGTAAAGTTTATACTTGAACACCTTTAGGTTTGGTGTAGTCAAAGTATTGGCTGGAGAGAGAATAAGACATTCAGAAAAAAGTTCCTTCTTTAGTAAAAAAATAAAAAATACAAAAATAAAATGAAAGAAAAAAAAGTAACTTTGTGTTATTGTTTGTGTCACATCAAAGAGAGGAATGTTTAGTCCACACAAATTTCTTCAAGAGACACTTCATTCAGTTGGTTCATCACAACCACATTAATTTCTAGACACACTTTCTGCAAATAAATATTCTTGTGGTATCACAGCCCCTTATTCCTTTGATCAAAATCTTTGGGGCAATTTTCTGTTGCCTCAAATCAAAACCCAGCACTATGGTTGCCATTTTGAAACCTTTCAGAATATGAAACAGTTTGTGATAAATCAACTTAAGGCAGTGTCAGTTAAAGATTTCCAGTATTGTATTGTGAATTGATAAGAAAATATTGTGGCTTCCCAATGGAAACTAACTTAAAAGAAATAAAGATGATTTGTAATTAAACTGATAATAGAAATGCTTAATAGGCTGATTTGAAAGAACAATGATTTGTCTATACGAAAACCTATCAAAACCTAATCATCAAAATGTATGATGTAGGGTAATTCTATGAGAAGTTCTTTTTGGAAAAAAGGGTCTCATATAGCAGAAAATGTTGTATATGCATTTATATATTTGATATACCAATAAGAATGTGTGTGTATGTGTGTGTAAAATGAGTGAACCTATAGCCAGTAAACAATTCTTAGCTTTTGGAGCTTGAGCACAGTTATTATAGGTTGAATAGAAAAACAAACAAACAGGGGTTCAATGTATTTTTATCTATTTGAAAGGTTAAAGCGACAACATTAGAGGTGTCAAATACTTAATTGGATCAAAACATATAGAATGTTATCATAAAGAAAACAGTAAAATGATTCCCTGGAATTTTATTTATTTATTTTCTAAATCTTTCTCTAATCTTAGGAAGAATTTTGACAGTTGTTATTCATCATTTGATAGCTCAAAACACAGTTGTGGTAGCGGATAATTTTATGAAACTGGCCCAAGATATAAAACCACTAAGATTCAAATAATTGTTATTTTTGGCAGGATTTCTATATGTTCTGCCTCTTCTTGGTGGATGTGTTGGTGATGTAGTAGTTACTTGGGCAGAAAATCAGTGAGTTCAGTTCAAATTCTGATTGTTTGCCTTCACTTCACACTAATGCCTTTAAGAAAGGATACATGTCTTATTTTCCTTTCTAGTCATGGGAAAATAGAAGGGGAAACTACACTCAGTAGCTTGTGTTGGTAACCAGTCTAGGAGAAGTACAACTCATACTATTGTAAAAGCAGCACCATCACTGACATATTGAAGCTTTTTTTTAATATTATGTATCCTTATTAAGTATTATTTATAACTAAACTGTTATCAAAAATCAAAATACATTCATATATAGGTTGTATCTATTTTTAGATTGTTACATATTCGTAACTTTGGTTACAGAATTTCAGTAATGTAGAGTTTGGTAATAAATAATCCCTAATGATATCTGTTTCATTGTATACTTTTTCACTAGAAATCCTGATATTTTGGTTTAGAGGAAAATTAAGTTTTTATAAAAAGATTTTTTGGAGTGTACTCATTTGTAGGTGATACTATTGTATATGGAAAAATATTATGCTTAACAAACAAAGCAAAAGTCAATAAAAAGATGATGCATTAATTTTTCAATGATTAAAGAAATGATGATTATCAAAAGAGAAAATAAGACATGCCAAATAATAAATATAGTGGGACTGAAAATAAAAATTTTAAGAAAAAAAGATAAAAGATAAAAAATTATTATGGTGAAGAATAAAGTATCCAAAATAATAGGTTAAGAGTTATTTTCTAAATTACCAGGTCACTGGGTACAACCCCCATTCTTTTATGGGTTGATTTGAGAAAATAGAAAAGAAAGTGGAAAGAAAGTAACCAAAAACTCTCAGGTCAATATATTACAAATATAGAGAAGAACTTCATTCAAAAGAGACTTTGTGTCTCTTGATTTCTAAACATCACAGTGTCTGGGCATGAAGAGTTTTATAATCACAATGCTGACAGTAAGGGATAGGCATATAATATAAAAGAAATGTAAAAAAAAAAGTTGTTCACTTTCAAACTTCAGGTTTGTAAAATGATTTTATTGAATGATCAAGCAAGCCTTGTAAGATCAGAGTAAGAGATTCAAAGAAGGTATCTGAAAAGCACATCAAAGAGTATGTGTGTGAGTGTGGTTTATGTAGGTAAGAAGGAAAAATGAACAAATATGAAAAGATGTTCAGAATAATATTAATAATAGTAACAATAATATCAGTTGTTCACATCATTATTAAGTGAAGAAAGAAAGAAAAATGAAGTAGTAATTTTGATGATGGTGCTAGATTTGTCATACGGTATTATTACTTAAATAGAGAAATGCCAGAGACTAGATTGTACAAGTATTTGTAATGAAGGTATTAGACCTGTTATTAACCACTGAAGAAAAGAAAAGGCAGGCCCAGATCTACTGTAAGAATAATGGTAATGATAGCTTTATTTCTTCTTTTGCTTATTAAATGAAGAGAGGATGAAAAGGTATAAGTTATGCTGGTCAGGGTGTTACAGATGCTATTTATTTATTAGTAGCATAGTTCTGATTATTACATATCAATCGTCTTTTTTTTTTCCTAAAATAAGAATCTGTTATCTTTTTCTTTTCTCACTACAGCTGTCTATTCACCAACCTTATCTGCATCACTTTTTGTTACTTGTCTTTTTTTCTTCCCATCTTTCTATAGTTTATTTGACTGATTTGAAAGGATTTCAGACAACTGATGCTCTTGCATTTTTCATTCATCATTAAGTAATAATCCTTCCATAAATAATACATGCCCTGCCAGGAGGGATTAGAATACACTGACTGCACCCCTACAGAGACTCCCCCTCCCAAAAAGGGTGTTCTTGACAACACACTGTGTAGGACACTAAACTACATTTGGGGATGAGATTCTGGAGATTTAGGGAGTGTGAAACTATCCCTTTGTTACTCCAATGTCACTTCTGATAGTATCTATTAGGGTCCCATCTATGGGATAAGTAGATCTATTTGAAAAGTATTCCTATTAGATAGGAATATTTGAAAACATATGACTGTGTGCAAATTATTTGTATAAAAATAGTTACTAAAGTAGCTATAATTTTTTACAATGAATTATTATTAATTACTTGAAACCATATAATTGCTTGCTTTCCCCACCAAAAGAAAAAAAAGACTGATTTTAGTATAAAATAACCTAAAAAGGGTTGGAATACTATAAAAACAAAAACATAAATAATTCATGATGGAAACTATATCAATTTTTAACTAAAATCCAAATCAATGGCCCAGAAAGTGCTGTAATGATCATTGTCATGGAAAATGAATTTGGAAGTTGAGTTCAAATTCTGGATAAAACTGTATCTCACTTTGTGCTAATGCCCTTGAGAAAGGCATTAATTCATCTCTTTTTACCGTAGCTATGAGTAAATAGAGGATAAGAAACTGATTTCAAATCCCCAACTAATACATCAAGATAACTTGGGAAAATAGTCTAGTCAAGTGGACTTTGTAGGGCAACAACTAGTGTAGTAGAACAATGTTTAATTCAAAACCAACTGCAGTTTGGAATTGGATAGAAATTACTTAGGAAAACAATGAGCTTTATCTCTTCATGGCATCTCTCATTAGAAAAAAAAAATCAGTAGATGGTGGTAAAATTAAGATATTGCAAGTCACCTAGTGAGTAAACACTAAACATGATACATAATGATGCATTATATGAAAGTAGTTTTCTAATGCTAAATGATCACGGTCAATTCAGGTTAAACAATCTTATTTTTCCTTTGAAGCTGATAAAAACTGAGGAACTTTACGTTCTGCTTAATCATGATTAGATATAGAATCCATTTTGATTGCAGAATTCCATGTACATAACTATACCAAGAACCAGTAAAGAATATAAGTCTATCATAAATCTACAATATGATTTGATAATGTAGTTGGATGATGGGAAGGAGTGAGCAATATATAGGTAAAGAAACTTATACTATGTATTCGCTTTGTATTGGCAAACAATAAGAAATATGATGAGATAATACAAATGGGAATGAAAGAACAGTATGTAGTATATAGGTAAGGTAACTCAGGGTACATATTAGATTTGTGCAGGTAAACTAAAGAATATTTTTTTATTTATTTGTATATAGCTAAAAAATATATTCCATTTGATAGCAAAAAAACCAAACTACTTCAGAGATTTGGAACAGAAGCAGGAAAATATTTTATTCTTTGGTATGAGAGTGTATTTCTCTCTTTCTTCTTCAGGATTTTTCTTTTTTTTTTCTATTACATAACTCTTTTCTTTTTCCTTCTTTTTCAGGATTTCTTTATGTCTTTTTTCTTCCATTTGTTTTTTCTTTTTCATAATTTCTTTCCTTTTTTTATTTCATGACTTCTTTCTTTTTCCTTCTATTTCAATTCTTTCTTTTTCCTTTTCACAATTTCTCCTTTTTCCTTCCATTCCAATTTTCTTTTTCCTTTTCACAATTTCTCCTTTTTCCTTCAATTCCAATTTTCTTTTTCCTTTTCATTTCTTTTGTCTTTTTTTCATGACTTCTAATAAAATAGTGCTCAGCCAGAAATATTGGGTATATAGGTTCAAAGGATTAGGCAATAAAATGTTCAGTATTTAATTTGAACTTATTTATTTATACTTTAATCTAACTAGTCCAGACTTTAAACAAGGGTGGAACATTCCATTATAGTTTTGACACTAATAAGGTGACTAGATGGAGGAATATTTGCATATATTTTTAATAGACAAAGCATTTGTTTCATATTTTTGTAATGACAATACTTTTTAAAATTTATTTCATGCTGTTTTCTTTCTTTTTTTTATTGTCTCTCTTTGACTTATTGGTATTCAATTTTAAATCTGGAATAAGAACAGAGAACCTGTGTCCTTAAGGCTGCATTTGGCCTTCTAAAACAGTAAGTGCAGCCTGACATGGCCTTTTTGAAAGACCAAATAATCCCAATGCTCTCATTAAAAGGTTAATAATGTTTTGCATTTAAACAGTATATAATTAAACTAATACTGCACTAAGTTATCCTTTAAAAGTTTAAATACATTTTTTGTTGTAGGCACACTAAAAGTTTATTAAGTACAGTGTTTTTAGTTGACAATAATTTAAATTTACGTTCCCCATTTGTGATCTACAAGTTTTCCTCACTTTTTTAGTAGTTTCTTTTCTTTTTTTTATATTGTTCTATCTTCAATTATTTTTTTTTTTTGAAAGTCCATTTTTTTCTCATCTCCCCTTTTTTGTTATCTTATCTTTTTATCCTCTCTTCTATTATTCGTACCTCCAATTTTTTTCTTTTTTTTATCCTCCCCCATTTAATTTATTCATTTGTACCTTTTTGTTCAGTTTTTGCTTTCTTATCCTCTTTTTTTCACATCTTTTTCTTTTTTATCTTCAATCATTTCCTTTTTCCCTTTTCATCCAAGCTCATATCTAATTCATTCATCTCTACTTTCCAGTTCATTTCTTTTGCTTCATCCATTCATTTATTTTTGGAGCTGGTATAATCCCTCCCTCTACCATAAACTGCCCCCCTTTCCTTCTTTCCATTTCTTTATTTTTGTTCTCTTACTTCATCATTCTTCCTTTCAATCCTTTTTCACTGATACTCTACTTCTTTCTGAATGACCTCCTTCAACAAAGGACACACAAATCATTTTTAGCTTTTTTCTTTCAAAAGCAATGTACCTACAATGTAGATATTTGCATATAAACTTTTCAATAGTCCTACAAACTTTTTTTTTATTTCTTTATTCTTTATTTCTTTCAGTCATTTCATTGTGTTTTACTTGTGTCCTTTTTGTACTTAGTTAAACTTTGTGTAATATGATTGAAAAAAAAGGCATTTCATATGTTTGTTTCGATTGAGATCAATGTTCGTTAATTCATATTGATGCTAAGAGAATGAATATTGACTAGAGAGAGAGAGAGAGAGAGAGAGAGAGAGAGAGAGAGGGGGAGAGAGAGAGAGAGAGAGAGAGAGAGAGAGAGAGAGAGAGAGAGAGAGAGAGAGAGAGAGAGAGAGAGAGAGAGCTGTAATATAGCAGTATTTCCTTTTCCTGATCCTAAATCATATGTTACCCACTGAGAGTCTCTAGGTCATGTTAAATGTTTCTTACTTAATTTGTTTTCGTTCCACCATCTTTATTTTCTATGTGGGTGTCATTTTTTTTCCCATGTAAACTGCAGAATGGAAGTACTTTGCAATTGTCTTCATACTTATTTCTAATGCTATTATGTCATATAAAGAAACATGTGTGCTTTTTTTCATTGCAATTCTTTAATAGTTTAGATTTGACATTCCACCCCTCCTCTCTCTCCTGTATGCACATAGTTTTAAGTTTTGAAGATTTATTTAGCTAATACTAAAATAAATTAAAGTAAAAGAGTTTTATAATTTGCTTGAAGCATTGTCTTTATATTGTTAGCTGGTTGGTTTTGAAGGCTATCACAATGCAAGTGTAAGGAAAAAGGAGTTAACTATGATGTTGTTCATCTACCTTTGATTTATTTTCTTAATATTTCGGGATACAGATCCCTTCGTCAGAAGATTTCTGAAAGCTAAGTTCCAGAGCTGTTACCTTGTTGCTATGATTTGTCCATTCTATTATATGTCTGGTGATATTTTCCTCCAAATTCTTGGCGTGTGTTTATGTGTAAGTGTTCATGTGTGTGTGTGTGTGTGTGTGTGTGTGTGTGTGTGTGTGTGTGTGTGTGTGTGTGTCCTGTCCAACAATGTCTTAGTATCATTCCAGATTAAAGTAGTATGTATTTAGCCATTCCTTGGGCAGGTTGGGACACAAGGTAATTTTTAAGTGGAATACAGTTCGTCTGAATTAAGAGTATTCCTTCTCTGAAACTGGTTGTCAAACCAAGGCTTAAGAGCCCAGTTTGCCCTACTATTTACCTGTAACTAAGGAGAATAGATGGGTCCATGACTATATATATATATATATATATATATATATATATATAGGCATATATATATATAAATTGACAGGTTGATGACTAAGTGCAGGTTATATATATATATATATATATATATATATATATATATATATATATATATATACAGATATATAGATAGAGGAAGAGAAAAGAAGGTATATAAATGATAAAGACGAATCAGACTAACCAAGAAATACTGTGCAAACCAGCTTTCCAGATTGTAAAATAGTAGAACTTTCATTTTTCTTTCAGCTGAAAATAAACTCTCTCATATTTTGAACATTAAGTTTGTCCTTTTTGCTTGAAAATAAATCTAAATTTCATTTGAAGTCCACATTATTTATTCTGTTCTTCCACTCAAATATTCATTTGGTTCTTTAAAGGATATTTTAAAAATAAAACTATTTTTTCCTTCACTTTGTTTAATCTAGTTTCAATAATCAATGTATACTTTTATATACACAATTGTTTTACAAGGGAAACTTTAAAAAGTAATGCCTATTTATTTCCACAAAAACTACAACTGATACTGGGAACACAATCATAGCATTTGATAAGTTTTCAAGTACAAAACAGTATTTAGTCACCATCATCAGCTATGCATTTTGTCAGTAATGGACAAGTGCCTTTATGATTGTAACATTTTGCACCAGTGTAGCCAACCCTCTTTCCCCAACAGTGATGATAGCATCACAGTGTCTGTAAAATGCTGTCCAAAAATATCATCTTTTAATGGCCAAATTTATTCAGCCCTGTTCATTTTCTGAGTTGACAGCTTTGTTGACCATGGCTTTTCATATTATCCACTGCCTAAATGTGCTCAAATCCATTATTTAGTTTGTATATACCTTCAGCAAAGGTCGGTGAATATCAATACTTTTTTTTCTGCTTGGTGGAATTCGATGATACATTTCTGCTTACAAATTGGACATTGCTTAACCTGCCAGCTACTCAACTGTTATTTGTAACAAGGTAAAAAAAATGAGTTATTCATAGGAAAGTTTAACTTCTACTGACATACCACCAACATCTGCCTCTGATGTTGGAAGAAAACATAATAAAATAGGAAACATTAATTTTTGGAGTGACATACTGAAATGTATAATGAAAGTTGGTGGCTATGTGAAAAAAAAATAGTGTTTTGTAGCTGAAAACTTGTTCTGTTCAAAGATATTATTCTGCTTTCCTGCATCTGTGGTAATTTAGATGAGAAAAAATAGAGATTATTTTCAGAGTATCTTGTAGAAATTTTCCTTTTGTTTCATTTTTATTGATAGTGCTTTTTTTTGCAGGGGGAGGGGGCTTTCATTTTTAGGATAAATTTGCTAACAGAACTGAGACAACTTTTAAAGTAATTAAAATATCAAAATATTCAAAATTAAGCAACAGATTTTCTCTATTTTTAATTTGTTGAGCCTCTTGGAAGTGAAATATTGGATTATCTTTCTTATTTAGGGAGTTATAATGACCTAGATGAGAATACTAGTCCAAATACATCAGTACATAATAATTAAATAAAAGTTACCACCATGTTGGCAGGGCATAGAATATGCTGTGTATCTCCTGCAGACCCCTACAACCATAAAAAAGGGGTTCCTGAGTATGACATTAAAATACATCTGAATGTGAGTCTCCAGTTATAGAGATTTGAGAAGCATAGAATATGGCTTCATTGCTATTACTCCCAGGTCCACTCTGGAGCATTAGTGTCTGATAGGGTCCCATCTATGGATCAAATATATCAGTTTGAAAATCATTAGTGTAGGATAAGAATACTTGATCTGTTAAAAAATTATTTGTATTTGATAGGACTATGTGCAAAAAAAGAATGATGAAACTACAACATAAAAAGTACAATGAACATGATTCCCTAACCTCTAGGCATGAAATAATCCAAGATGGCTTGATATGCTGTCAAAATCCATCATAAAATAAAAGATAGAATAAAAATGCTTAATTTGGTATTGCAAGAAAGTGATTGTTCTATCCATTTTCAGTAATGACATGTTTTGGTCACTGCAGTCAAAGACTTGAAATAGATTTTGCTTTTGTATATTTAGTCTACACAGCAATTTGTTTAAGAGTGAAAATTCCTGACTTTTCTAGAATGTCTTTTTTTTATTTTATTTTGCCCTTCTTGTTCCAATCATGTAAAGAGAAAGTAAAGAGAAAGTGAAAGTAAAGAGAAGCAAGAGAGACAAAATGGTGGATAAACAAAATGTCTCAGTGAAGTCAAAGGAAGAATTAAATTTAAAAAAAAAAAAAAAAAAAAAAACGTTTTCAACTTTCTTTTTAGGTGAAGTCCTAAACTGAAAGCTGTTAATTTGTGAGAGATGCAACTATTGGACTTGCTTTTAAAGCATTTACAAAGTTAACTAAAATGAAAAATAAACACTGTAACTATAATAGTACTGATTTTGCAAACACATTTGGAGCATTTCTGTGGTGCCAAAAATAAATAAGCTTAGGTGACAATTAAGGTAGGAATAGAAAATAAAACACACCAGAAAAGCAATATTACAACTTTTTGTCTTTGTCACAAGAAAAGTGACCAAGGGTTAAACTGTTTTATCCAGTTTGGTAGGTTCAACTGTTCAATTCTCTTTTACATGTTGGTAAAAATCTCAACCCAAACAGCCCTTTTAGCAGAGCTTAGAATAAACAACTGACTACTCCAAGGTTCACTGACTCAGACAGGTAGTTCTTGTTAGGATCCCATCTGGGTGCCAAAGTGAGTAAAGTTAAATGACAGACAAATACATAATTACCATTGAGTTTAATTCTCACTGAGTGCTTCTACTTCTGGCTTTATGCCAAAGTGAATAAAGCTTACTAAATGAAAGGGACGCTTTGCATAGTGTAATGGTTTTGTAGATCATTTACAACTGAGTAATGAGTTTTATCCTTACTCCTAGTAACCTAAACTTGCAGTCTTGTGCCAAATTCTTAGTTTTATTGGATGACTTGTATAGAGTAATGATTAGTAGATTAGTCTAGCTAACTAACTTGACTAGAAAGCTTTTTTAATTCACAAAGTTATTCTAAACAAAGGCCAGTTGTTACAAAAAGATAAATGAAGAGAAAGCATGTAACGAATGTTTATTGCAAAAGGATAACAAAGCAGAATTCCAAATGAAGACATTGCTTAACCCAAGACTTACAAGAGTTATATTAATGCAAGAATTTTAAAGGAAAATTGTCACTTGATCCCAATGGCCGGAAGAAAGGACAAATATAATGGTCACAAAAAACAGTCATGTTTATTTCCAGATGTTATATTTTTCTTTGACCTGATCTAAAAAAAATAGACATGGTGTGATTCTGTTGATGGGGGAAAAGGTCACCCTTTCATTTATAAGCCATTGACACTCACCCAGTATGAAGAGCAATTTCATATAAGCTCTAAGTTACCCAACATTCTTCAGCACCTTGATCCATCTGACTTTTCTAGATCTCTCAAATCTCACATGACTGCCTATAGCCAAACAATGAGTACTAAGACATTTTTTTGTAGTTTTCTCAGGTTTGCTTCAGCAGTGGCAAACTTTGATTTGTCACCTTTTCATCATACATGTTTGACACATCCACTATCCAGAGTGCCAGGGAGTCATTTTCTAACACACAGTTGTAGCTGGGAAGAAAAAAAAACTGATAGGGAAGTTTGATACACAATGCAGATGTTCTAAGAAAATTGTTGGAATGGAACATCACTAGTGAATTTGATTCTCATCAGGTGCCTTATACTTTGTGCCAGACTAAGCAAAACTTACTAAATAACTACATAAATTCCTTACTTATTATAGTCAGTATGTAAGTGATTATATGCATGTATATTTGGCGGTTGCCATATTATGTAGATTAAGATATTGTATTGATGAATATTTAAAAAAAAGAGATGAAAAAAATGATAGATGGGGTCCTACTAGGATTCATTGATAGATCGATCTATCAAAAAATAAACATGAAAAGACTGAAACTGATACATAAAGATGGAGTGGACGAGACAGAGATAAATACATATTTATACCATTTAGGTATCAAATATTTTATAAGTTGGTGAATGTACTAACTACCATGGGCAGACTAAGATCATGGTATGTTGGTCTTCCAAAAAGGACAAAATAACCAACACTTGCAACATGGGCAGGATGTAGTACAAGGTAAACATTTTAAGCAAAGTACCATTTTAATCATGTTTTGAATTTAAGTTACCTTCTGCCAGAATAGTTGCTATATCAAAGTTAAAGACACAAATCTGACCTACTATTTACCTCTAGCTAGGTGGAAGAAGAGATAGATTCATGCAAGACCATTAATGCAAAGTTAAATGCAAAAAGAACATCCAGAAGTTGAAATTTTTCACTGAGTTTGTTTCCTATAAAGATAACCATTACACTGCAAGCACCTCCTTCCAGAAGTAACAACTTGTATCTATTAAAACCATTTTATCTATATATGTTTGGGTTGAGATTTATAAACAATTATACGATTTCAAGTAATTATTCTTAATATTTTGCATACAGTTATATAGTTTAAAGTATTAATATCTAACATCAACAATCTGCATGCAATTATATAGTTTCAAGTAACTATTAATAATAATAATCCTTAGTTATTATCACTTCAAGTTATTATATTATATTATACAAATAATTTGCACACAGTTAAGGTTTATCAAGTATTCCCCCCACCCTCTCTCTCTCTCTATATATATATATATATGTTTATATATATGAGTATAGATATATAAATATAATTTTCATATGGTTTTTGCTTTATTTTATGAGCTGTCTAGAGACTTTATGACCAGTCCACCACTAACCACATGATTATACAAGATGTATATATATATATATATATATATATATATATATATATATATATATATATATATATATATATATATATATCTTGTATACTAATGTGGTTAGTGGTGGACTGGTTATAAAGTCTCTAACAGCTCATAAAATAAAGCAAAAACCATATGAAAATTATATTTATATAGAGCAGAACCTATGAGTGGGTTCAATCCTCAGGGGGTGCTTGATAATTCTGGCCTTTTGTCAAACTAAGGTAAGCATAGAAAATGATTATACATGTATATGCATCTTTTGACTTTTCAGATAAAAATGTTATGCGTCACAAAATTGCCAAATAACATTCTATTCACCACTGAATAATTAAAGAAGTTTATTGAGCCACTTTAATCTAACATAAAATTCTGTTTCTATATTAGCAGAGGAGTCCATAATATAATGCCTTGTGTTACCATAACAATGGAATTTCTCATTACTTTTTAGTGCAACTAAGTTGAATACCCAATGAATATGTGAGTGTATGTGTGTATAAAGTCACATTCTATTTTATATATGAGTAGATGAGGAGAATTAAGATAGATAAAGAGACTTGCAAGGTGAGTGAATAAAGAAGAAGGAAGGAAGTGTCTCTAAAGGGAGGTAACACTAACTATAAAAATAAACCAAGAAAGCAAGAAAAGAAGAAAAAATGTCTATTTCCTAGCTATGTTTATTCTGATTGCACTTTCCTTGAAAGAAAGTCTTAAACAAAAGCATTAAAACAAAAAGCTTCCCTAGAAAGTAAACTTTTCCTTGAGGCCAGCTCTTCACAAGAACAGAAGAGTGAGCGGGCTGTGAAAATTTATGGCTGTATCCCTTCATATATTCTCAATGGTTATGTGTTCAATATTAGTAAAGCACAAAAAGGGAAATGATATAAGGTGCCCAACGTTTCTGATCAAACTACACTATAACTAAAAAGTACTTCAAATTCTTTTTTTTCATCAGTGTAATGACCATCTTACTATTAAAACAGAAAATTGTTCTCGTATATATATATATATATATATATATATATATATATATATATATATATATAAGTCTACTGGTTATTAGTTACAGAGGGCTTAATAAGTGCTCTCTTTTTTCCCCATGATGACCATATTTTCATAACATAATTTTTCCCTTGGTATGTATAACAAATTTGATAAAACTCTATCAAACCATTTAGCTGTTTAATAATAAATATTACTGGGGTTAAGTATACAACACGACCTGTTGGAGGCACCTAGACCAAATGAAGGCCCATCAAAATGAAGGGTGTCCTGCATCTAGGGGTGAGGCTCTAATTCTGGAGCTTTGTGGAGTGTGGATTCCATTGGTATTCCTATTTATGGGTCAAATATATTTCTTTAAGATAGTAAAGTTTTTACTTGGTTAAAATGGTTGTGAAGATATATTTTTGTGTCATGTATAATTGGAGATCATAATTATTTAAATTGCCTTTAGCATAAAATAACCCAACAGGAGTTAACATGCCATAAAATTAACCAACCAACTAAAGATGTAAGGCAGAAAATGATAGGCCTCTTGAAAATTGTTAATAGAATGTCTATCAAGAGAACAGTCTAATAACTATGCATAAAAACTATTAAGCCATCTCTTAATTATTGATATAAATCAAACAAAAAAGTGATTATTCTTTGCACTATAATATATAAAAAAATGGAATATTTTGATATTCCACTATTTTTTTATATATCATTTATTTATCCTCACCACTAAAATCAAGTTTGACACAAGGCTATTTTTTAAAGTATAGATCCTCCTGCATATAGATGGAAGATTCCAAAAATAATAGTTTTACTTTATAGGACACATTAGGGATTGATCCTGACATTATCACTTTTTAGTGCTATGGACAGATTCTGCCTTGGGTAATGGCACCCTAAATCTAAGTCTGATAATTTTCTTGGATGCAGTAGAAAAGGGATCCTGTTATGATGAGAAGAAATACTAAACTGGTAAGAAAAATCATTTGATTAATCAAAATATTTTCTTATTAACGTTTTTGGGAGTCACTTTCATTTATTTTATCAAATAAAATTCCTTGAAACTATCAAATCAGTTTGGTTTTGGTTGATCAGCAAAGTTTGGCTGATGGCAATGATAGAAAAGCCAAAAGAAAAACAAATTGTGTTAGGAAAGCAAGATGTTGAATTGAGTAGCATTTGAAGCAAGGTTTACTCTTTACTGAACTTGTTAAATGATTTTTTTCTACACTGTAATAATATCTGAAGCTGGACAGAACATCAACATTTGTGTTCTGTTTCTTTGAAGAATTTCAATTAAGAACACTGACTCCTTCTGATAATTTCATTGGGTTCAACCAATTTTCTCAGTTTGATATTGTTAGTCTAGATTAGATTTGTGTTGAGATTCAGAGCTTTGAGAATACATTTTATCATGTGTGTGCCTTGTATGTGCATATGTGAGGATGTTTGTGTTTATGTGCGCCCGTTATTATATCTGAATAATTCCTCATGTAATAAATATGATTGTGAATATATATATATATATATATATATATATATATATATATATATATATATATATATATATATATATATATATATATATATATATAACTTAACGTTTTAAACTCAACCGAAAATTATGTATAATTCCATTATTTGCCTAGAATAAACTGATTACCATTTGCAATTTTTTTCGGCTGGTCATTTTATGAATCTTGTAAAGTTAAGCAGTTATGAGTTGAGGCACTTTATCAAAATTTTAATCATTGAAAATTTTTATGTCACTAAACTTTAAACTCAAAGACTATTCTCATGAAATAAAAAGTTAACAGTTAATGTTATCAGTTTCTATGATTTTTTAAAATCAATTTTTAGATTAACCTTTGTCAATGATTATTGTCAATAATTTTGACTAGTATTATTCATCATCCTAATTCTAATGTTTTTATTGCTGTCATAGAAGGAATGACCTGAGTGAGTTGTGATAAAAAGCAACTTGAATTAAGAAGATAAAAGATAATACTAGTCAAAATAATCAATAATAAGGATTATCAGTTTCTGTTAGTCAAAACAGTGTCAAGTTTATGCAGTATGGGAAAGAAACTAAAGTTGTCTCATTTACAATCTGATACATTTATTACGATTCTGAATCAAGAGCTATTGTTATGTAATAACATCCCACCCACACTACAGCATCCCTGAGCTGTGATGTAGAGATTTGACAAACAGGTGGAGTTAAAAGTTATTTTCATTTTTAGAGGCTTTCATATTTTCCTTAGAAAATAAAGAAGCCTATAGAAGATATTTTGGAAACTCAAAGATAAAAAGTCTGGTCTGAATTATTAACACTGTAAATAAATGTAGCAGCCAAACTGTAAAAATATGTTTGTTATTTTGTCACTATGTCACTTGTGTCAACCTCTTTGTCACCTCGAATTTTCTTTGTCTCTACAACCCTTTTGAGGACTCACAACATAAAACTTTTTCTAATCAGTGTCAAAAAGTTGTGAATGTTTTTGTCTGAAGCAGAAAATTATAGAACCAAAAGATTTTGAATCTATGAGAAGTTATCCAATCATGAGAGATCAGTTGTCAGAAGATTATAGCAAATATTCCATAGATCATATAAAGGCAGAAACAGAGATTCAAGTTAACAAAGAGATCATCATGAACTGTGGAGGATAAGTAGACACTACACTGATATTGTTGTAGTGGTAGTACCTGTTACCATCTATGGATCAAATACATCTGTTTGAAAATTATTTGCATTAGATATGGTTTCAAGTATTCCTGTGTTAAAAGTACTTGTATCAAATTCCATTACTAAATAACTCATTGGGGGTTGATATGCCATTAAAACAACCAAATGTACTCAACCTTTCCTTCCACATAATTTACTTTTAATAACATTCTAATAATGTTATCAATCTTCAATTTTAACTGAAAGTCTAATGTCATTCATTCAAATCTGTAAGGAGATCTAGTCATATGACCAATATACATAGTAATGAGATATTCTGTTATGTTAATAAAAGGCATTTTAGAAATTTAAATTCATCTTTCTTTTTTAATGGGTAATAACAGCCAGGTAGATTACACTACATAACTCTCTCTCTCTCTCTCTCTCTCTCTCTCTCTCTCTTTCCATCTTTATATCTATATATCAATATATAGATGGACAAAGAGAGAAACACTATAGTCTTGAAGCAGTAATTCTGTTGTCTTCTAACTTTCTCTAGCATACATTGTGATTGGAACTATTAGTGCATAGTAGAAGCAAACCATGATTGTCTTTGCTTCCATACTTTTTCCTTAAGTCTACTAAAAGCTGAAGAAACTGGAGCTATCCTTCAGATAAACTTCCTGGTACCATGGATGCCAAAAATGTGAATTTGTTGGTCTTTTTTTAGCTGACATATGCCACATGTTTTACTGAAGACAGGAAGGATGATAAAAGCAGAGTTAATTCTAAGCTTGGCTGTTTAGTTAAGTGAATTGACTCTTTGCAAATAAGATACTGGAGGGGGGGGAGTTTTGAATGTAAGAGAAAAGGAATTCTTGCCATAAAGACATCAGAGTCAAATAATCTCTTCTTTAGTATTTTGAAATATTGTCTTATTTTTCTTTCCTTTTTATTCTTTTAGTTTCTATCCTTTTAATTTGTCATTTTATTTTTGGAAGTTTTGGATTATGTTCTTAAAGAAATCAATTAAATGCTATTAACAAATCTGAAATTTGTTTCTTTTTTTAAATGATTTGTTTACTGCAAAATAGATTTATATTTGTTTTAGCAGAATTAAAAGCAAAAAGATGTATCAGCTGATAACTCAGAACTGGATGAGTCTGTGAGGTTAAAATATTCTAGTGAACATAATTTTTAGGAATTTTCATCAATAATATTAATAGAATAAGATAGGAATGCATGTGTTTGAATGTTATGCCCTGTCAGCACCTCTGATCAATAATGGACCATTTTGTTTTGATTAGGAAGGGAAAGGAAGAAAGAAGAACATCCTATATCAGAAAGAAAAAGAAAGCAATTTAGATAGAATGAAAGGGAAGACAGAAAAGAAGTAATAATAGTATACATCAGATGCTTATTATCTGCTCTAATGGAATGAAAGAAAGAAAGAGGACAAAAAAGGGAAAACAAAGAGAATGAAATAGAAGAGATAGCGATAGTGAAATAAGTAAAAGAAATAAATAAAGAGCAAGAAACTTCCATGTTCACAGCTAGTATTGTAAAATATTTGTGCATATATATACATATATATAAAGCAAAATTTGGAATGAAAGAAAAAGACAGTTTTGAAAATTAGATTTACAAGTTTTGCCAGAGGTCCTGTGTCATTAAAATGGGAATGATTTAATAACAAAAACTTAATCTACAATAAATTAAAACTGAAAAAGACTTAAGTAACAAAAATAAACAAATTATTTCTCTCTTTCAATGATGGTAACATTTTAGAATGAAGTGTTTAGACACTTTATATAAATTATGTTTCTGTCCCTTGAATGTAGATTAATTATTGGTGATAAAATAACTTGCATTTTGATAATGCTATCTATCTATATTTATGATATAAAATATAGGTTGATATATGATTCATAAATAAAGCATTAAAATGGATAGATTTTTAATTAAACCAAATTTCAACTGGTCAAGTGAGTGGTCTCAAATTTCAAACCTAGCCACTGTATTGTAGCAGCCAGCCACCAATTTAGAAGTGATTGGTTTCTGCTGATCTAGATCACCAAGATGATCCTGATTGAAAAATGATACTTGATTCACGTTTATATAACATTATTCATATTTATCTACCCAGCATATTCATATGTTGCAATAAAAAGAATTGCATCCATGTAACAATGTGCCTTTTACAACTGTAGACAATAGAAGCTGATTTTACTCTGGCTTAAATTCATTGTTTTCCAACTATGTTATCATATTACTATAGTTAAATCCCTCCCTGTCTCTCAGGTTTCCATCTTAAATGTAAAACTTCAAGCAAATCTTTACTGCTATTGGCATTGCAGCTTCATAAAAAGAATCAAGATATTATCTTTCATTTTTCATCCTTTTCCTTTCACCTTTTCAAATTTATCATTTCGTTCTCTCCAAATATTATAGACAAAACTATCAAAGATTTGCTCTTATAAAATGAATAGATTTCTTATTATTCTTAATATATGATGGGTTGTATTTAATAGGGATACTCAAAGTTATATAACTATGCACATTATTTATATTAATATTAATTACTTCAAACTACAATAGCTTTACAAAGGATTATTAATATTAGTTAATTAAAATCATGTAATTGATTGAAGTACTTGAAACCATATAACAGTATATAAATTATTTGTATTAGACATATTGGCTTGAAGCTATGATTATTTACAAATTATTATTATCATCCTTATTTACTTGAATTTGTACAATTGCTTGTGAAAAAGAAGACTGACTTTGGCATTAAATAACCCAAAAAGGGATGAAATGTTATAAAACAAACCAACCAACCAATACACCTGAACCTGGATCTCAGCACAGGCATGGATAGTGTTGTCTAAAAGATTAGCAGTTGTTTCATCTTCATGACATCACTGTTGTCCAAGTGTAGAAAACTTGAACAGTGTTGCCACATGAGTTGCTAGAATGGTCTGCTTTGAGAACTACAACTCCTCGTTTTGGCACTCCACCATGGCAAGTTACCCAACTATGGGATCAAATTCAGAGTTTTTCCTTCTCAACTGGTTGCCCTTATTAAGGTTCGATAACCCAGTCAGTCAACCCAACTATTTATCTATTTACATAAAAATAAAATCCTTCTGCCAAAGTTCATAATAGTAAAAGTTATTTTTGGAACCTGTTTTAAGGAAATTTTAACAAACATGAAATCTTCTCTTTAAAAAAAAGTGCTGAAAAACTAAACTTTCTTGAACCTCACTAATCAAAAATAATGTCAAGAAATGAGACAGCATAGTTGAGATTATTATGAGGAACATTATAGTAAAACTTGTCATTATTAATTTTAAGGTTGTCTTTGAAGAATTATTTTCTCTTTCTCTCTCAATATATATGTGTGTGTTTTTATCTTTCTTTCTCTTTTATGGATATATAAGTACCATTCTTCCTTTCCCAATGTGATGCACACTAATGATAGGTACAAGCATATCTATATATCGATAACAATTGAGATAAAATTAATGAGTGTTCCATTGGTTTCTAAAGATTAAAAGAACATGAAAAAAGAAAAGAAAAAATCAACAAAACAATGTACACCTGGTTGTTGCTTATCAACCACTTCAATTTACGATCAACAAAGAATACAAAACATCACTCCACTACGAGATCAATGAACAGATAAGTTTTTTTCTTCCTATATTTAATTTCATTATGTCTTGGGGGTTTGCTTAAATTCGATGGTATAAAACTTTAATAAGATTGAAAGAAATCACTGCTTTTCTTTGATGACAGATCCATAGAGTTTCAGGGTAGATAAAATGATACCTTATAATTAATGAATTTCTTTTTCTTCTATTATATCATCAGATCACTTTTAATAATCTATAATGATTAAACAAGCTGTTTTGTAAATTGATAAACAAAATAAGATGTTCAATGATTTAATTGAGAACACTTTTATCCTTTTTTTTATGTTTTTGTTTAAGCTCTTGGAATGTCCTCAGAATGCACTTCATGACACCAACCACATAAAACTGAAAATTTTCCGAGGCACTCAAATCATTTAGTTATTCCGATCCAATTCTATGTGATCCTGAGAAGGATTCCAAGGAGAAATGCATTACTTGAAACTTGACACAAGCCTCTTAGAGTCAATTAGGTATGGATCCAATGTTTGTCAGCTGAATATTTGACAGAATACAGTGAGAATTAGAGTTACAAGTTTTACCTTGTCTACAGATAGATGCATAAGTATATATTTAGTGGCACAACTCTCACACATAGACATAGAGGAAACATAGACAATTCTCATCATAAAATGACTTGGTAAACTTAGTTCAATTTCTGGAAGAGGCAATTTATGTTTCACTTCTAAGTATTACCTTTTTGAAAGGCATGAACCCATCTCTTCTCTCCACTGCTAGGGTTTGGTTTGGTTTATTTGTTTAATGTCACATCAATCTCTTGTGGATTATTTAATGCCAAAATTGGATACAAATAATTTGCACATGATTATATTGTTGCAAGTATTCCTATCTAATACTAATAATTTTTAAACAGAACTATTTGATCCATAGATGGGACTAATAGGTATTACCACTCTGGATCAGATTGGATCAGGGAGTAATGCCGGCAAATAGGTATTCTACACTTCCCAGAGCTTGAGAACTGGAGCCTTACTAATGGATGTAGTTCAGTGATCATACCCGGGACACCTTTTTTTTTTGTTAGATGGGAGTCTTACATGTAGTCAGCATATTCGAGGTCCTGCTGACAGGGTGGTTCAGCAGCTATGAGTAAATCAGAAATAGCAAAGCAGATTTGACTGTCTAGTGTTTAAATTCAACTTGACTATGTAAGTCTTATCTGGTAAGGTGGGTGGCTAAACACCCACCAGGATTAATAAAGAAACCTGTTAAATTATTAATCCAATATTCATATATTTAGATATTCCTAATATTCAAGACATCTAGACTTCATCTAGATGTCTGAGAGCTAATTTGAAAAATGAATAAGAAGCTAGTCTTAACATTTTTGAAATGTTTTTTGTGAAATACAGCATGGCACAAATGCAGTACACACCTAAACTCAGCAAACCTAATTTATGTGACTTTTACTTCTTTCCTAAAATGAAAATTCATCTTGGGGTTAATATTTGAAAATATGGAGGAGATTAAGGTAAATACAACAAAACAACTTTGCCCATATGAAAAGTGGAGTTTCATGGAAAACTCATTGGAATTGAATGCCAAGAGGACTATTTTGAAGAGAAAGAATTGATTTTTCATTTCTATCTATGTAAATATAACTTTCCTCTTAATACATTTGAAATACATCTTGTATACATGTATACTAGAGTCAGAAGTTTGCATGTTGAAATCATGTCGGGTCACCATTTATTGATTTGTGATTGAGTGGTATAGTATGTAGTTATCCAACCCATGACTCATCTGATTTTTTTTTCTTTGTTCCTTGGGGTTTCCTAAAATCAAAGCGTCTAATATAAGAATGATAGGAAGATTACTTTATATAAATGAAGTTGGATCTTTATTCTCTCAGTTTACAGGACATTTTCTTAGGAGTCAGAAAAAATGGTGGGAGCTCATTTTAAGAACTCTGCAAACAGACATCAGTCCCACAAGCATTAAAAATGGCAATTCTTCCTTTTTGGGACTGAAATAAGATATTGGGATATTTTTTTATTTAATTGTTGTATTTTATGATTTGGTTTATTTTCTAAAACTTTATTAATATATCAATCTTCACAATATCAATCTTTGATACTCTATTGAAAAAATAGAATTCAAACAATCCAATAAAATGCTGACAGTATTCTTTAAAATGATACTAGACAACCTGCGCACCTGTTAGCTTCCTGTTGTGATACTGACCCATAATGATATCAACATTTCATTTTAGAAAGGACTGAAACATTCTAATTAGTGTCATATCGAGAATTTGTATGATTAACTTACAATTATTTAACTATTTCCAGGCAATATCTACATATATATTTTATATATGTAGATATATATATATATAGTTTCTATATATTAATGGAAGAAAATGTGGTACCACTACTATGCATATGTAAATGAGCACATACACACATACATACAAAAACAGACACAAGCATATATATATATATATATATATATATATATATATATATATATATATGTAACCTGCATATAAACACATACATAGAAAGCAGAGAACTTTTCTATTGTTTAAGTTGTAAAACATTTTTTAATCTCTGTGAGAGGCTAATACTCTTTACTGTTTTCTGTATAATTGATTAGTTGTTCGTCTTGAAAGCTAACCTGTGGCCAAGTTCTTCTCCCAATTTTTCCCACCATTTCTATGAAAGCAAATGAGAAAACAAAAACTACAAGAACCACCTGAAAGAGAGCAAAACAAAGGAATTTAGCATTGCTCCAGCCAGAAGGGTAGAACCTTCCATACTGTTATTATCTCATCCACTTACATTAACAGGACCGGTTTTTGATATCGACAAGAACTCGTTTAGACTAAGAACAAGAAAATGAATGAAGAAAAGAAAAAAAAAAAAAAAGGAAATGGCAAAGAGAGAAGCCATTCTTCTAAAATGCCTGGAATTGAATGTATTTTGTGTTTGGTAAAGCCAAGAATCGGTGGAACAAAAGCACTTTTTGATTCGGTCTGATTTTCAATTCCATTTCAAGTTCCACAAAGGAACCAAAATCGGAATGGGGTCAGTTTTGTTCAAGGAAAACAAAAGAATTTAAATGAAAAGAATTGTACTGTGTAAGCAAAGATAGAAACTGAAAGCTGACTTGTATTAGCTAATTTATTATAGGTTAAACATTCTAAAGCCAGAAACACAATAGATCACCCCCCCATATAAGAATTTAAGAAAAATAACTCAAAATGAATAGAAATTAAAGACAATGCTTATGTCTACTGATAATAGAAAATCATTGACATCAAATAGAATGAATAGAAAAGTTTGTGTTTTGTTTCTTTATAAGGATGTAAAAATAATTATATTTTAATTGGGGTGAATAATGTCTTGTTTCTTTTGTTGCCACTGACTTATAAAATTATTTTTGTATTTCTAAAAGAAGCCATCAAAAAGATGACAAAAAAAATCACTTCATATCAAAAATAATTTCATATAGAACTGAATATTTAGAATAAGAAGTGCAATTTAATTCACTTAAAATTTCTAAAGAGGGTCATCAAGTGGACAGATAAATGAAGTTTATGAACTGATAAGAAATAGATAAATAAAGTAAGTACATTTTGTGAATTGATTTATTATATCCTCCCTCCACCCAAAGCATTCATTATCCTTCCTCTACCCACCACTTTTATCCTCTCTGTCAACTACTGTTTCTACTTTCGACCAAACAAAATGGCTTTATTTTTTCTTTCTTTGCCAATCCCTTGTATCACTCTGCTTTTTTCTTACACTTCTAGCACTGCATATTTTTACTTATTTAATAGTTGATCTTATTAGAGGAATTATACTTCCCCTGTAATCTTTTGTACTGCATGAAACTTCTAATAACAGTGATGAAAATATGAGTATGCATTTACCCAACCTCTCCACCATGAGCAGGATGTGATACAAAGTCAATCTTTTTAAGCAGATATACAGCTGGATATGAATTAAGAGTTTTCCATCTCTAAGACCAGTTGCTATAACAATGCTAAAGAACCCAGTCTACCTTTTTATTTACCCTTAGCTTGGGTAGAGTAGATGGATTCATCCCTTTTTCAGGGGTGTTAACTTGAAGAGAAATGTAAACAGTCCTGTCCAGGATTAGAACTTTCCTAAGGCAATAACCATTATGCTACACATGAATAATTGTATTTTTAGTTTTTATACTGTTCTTCTTGTAATTATTCAAGCACACTAATTTGGTGTGCTAAAGAATTAATTTTGTAATCTGGTGCATTTGTTAAGCCATTTAATAAAACCATATGTGCATGAGTATAGAGGTGTTTGGTTTTACTTAGCTTAGCCTTTTATTATTGGCAGGAAGCATGACGAATTCTGAGAATGTAGGTAACAAATAGTTACAAAAGTACTGGAATACAGACTATACCAGTCTAAATGTTTATTTTTCATCATCATGATCGCCAAATAAGTGATAAATTCTTTTTCATGAAACAACAATTTCCTGAAATTCTGTAAAATCTGAAATGATGTGGTAAATGCCAAAAGCATTTAATTACAAATCCAAATAAACTATCAGATTGCATTAGATTTTAATCAACTATTTTGAATTTGAAGATGGCTGCTAAAGAATCAGGAATTAAACCTTCAATGTCACAAGAAATGTTCTGATGGTTACTACCAGTGAACTATCTGATTGTGCATGACTTAAAATCAATTTGTGAGGCCAAAAAATCAATTGAAGGTAGACAAAAGAATCACATTGAACAAAGCTGAACAAGTTATTGCATTTGCGAAAAGCAGGTTGCCAGTCTGCTAGCAACTGGTAAGCATATGATGGAGAATGTTGCTGTGGAATCAAAGAAAATGGTAAAAGGAAAAAGTGATGGTAAAGAGGAAGATGTTGACGATAGAAGGACAGTGTATGTACTTAACACAGCTTGCTTTACGTGTGAAAGATGAGGCAGGGAAGATTGCTGGAAGAAGAAAAAAGAGATATGGACAAAAGCTAAAGGATAACACAGTAGGAAGCCATAAGTTACAACCCCTACCCACACACATGCATTCTCAATTTATATATATATATATATATATATATATGTATATATATATATATATATATATATATATATATATATATATATATATAATGTGTATCTACGCAGCCATTTCTCTTTTAGACATGTTTCATTAAGTAAGACAGACAAGTATTGTTTATTAAGGTTTTCGATTAATTTTTTCCTGTCAAAGAATAAGATGCTGCAAATGTAGCTCAAACTTCATTTTTAGTAATAGAAGTTTGAGTACTTTCATCAATTGCTGGTCATTATCAAGAACAGAAGAGAATTTTCATGATATGTTTGTGGCATAAGCTGTAGCGCTTGAAAAACATGCACGCAGACACACACACACAGACATATTATATAGATATAACTTTACAGCAATCTTTGATCTAAGCAACTTTTATTGAAGACATCAAACAGAGTAGCTGTTTTTCTCAATTTTATACTTCAGATATTTACTTCAAAGTTGTTTATATATATATATATATATATATATATATATATATATATATATATATATATATGTGTGTGTGTGTGTATGTGTATGTGTGTGTGTGTGTGTGTGTGTGAGTGTGTTAATGATAATATTAATTAGAAATTGCTTTTAGAAAAGTGAGTTAAAAAGTACTCAGTGCTTTGAGAAAAGTGTTTGTTTAAAATCTAAAATTTTTAAATAATTATGACACATTACTTCTCTCAGTGCAATGTGGTTGTCATTCTCTCTCTAGTTCTCTCTATTTATATGCAATTTCATTTTACTGCCTACCAGAGTATGAATATTCATGAAACTTGAACACTAGTAAAAATTTTTGTTATATATATATATATATATATATATATATATATATATATATGTGTGTGTGTGTGTGTGTGTGTGTGTGTGTGTGTGTGTGTGTGCGCATGTATATATATATATATATGCAAGCATGTATATATATGTATATGCATGCATGTGTGTATATATATATATATATATATATATATGTGTGTGTGTGTGTGTGTGTGTGTGTAAATGTGTGAGTGTGTGTGTGTTTCGCTTATGTTAAATAATACTGAACAAGAAAATAACCTAAGAAGAATGCAAAAAGAAAAAGAAAATGAACCAAAAATGAAAACTAAAACAAAAAGACATGAAAAGGAACCATTTTTTTTGACATTTTCTTTCATGAAGGAAAATTGCAGGAAGTTTATTTCCTCCAAGAGGAAACCAGTGTTCCAACCAGAACTGTCAATTTGTGAGACTCTGGCTCTGACTTAATAAGTGGCAAGTTCCAAGAATCTTCCAGTTCAAGGTCAACTAACAGTAGAAATTGATGAAAAATGCATGCTCACCTTGTTAACTACACACTGTTTTTTTTTCCACTATAAGCAGTCAGTGTTCAAGTCTTGGTGAAGTTACTTTTATAATATAATTAACGTGCTGGAATCTAGTTGCACCAAATTAAATAGGTATTTGCTAGAACCCAACCTACAGTCTAATGAAACTAAGTAGTTCAGCTATCTATCTCCTTCTGTTCATATCTATCTTTCATTATAAGGGATGCAGCACTCTATGGTGGTCTTTACATACGCACAGATGTGTGTATTAAAACAGTTAAAATCCCCTTCGCATTCTGTGGGTGATGATAGCCAAGCTGTTAAACTGTCCGACAGCTGCTGATTTGATCAGAGTTCTATCCTGGCTGTAAGTAGCTCACAGAATGTCTAGCCACACTGAAGAGACTTGATAAGTCGAAACACATGTCTGTGGATGACTATATATATATATATATATATATACCCATCTGTCCATATCTAGCTATCTAAAATCCCTTCTGTTCATATCTATCTATCTATCTCTCAATGTGTATGTATGTTTGTGTTTTTCAACTATTTGTCATGAGAAAACAACTCTTATTTTACTTAAAACTGAGTATAAAAGTGAACACTATATTTAGTTAAGAAAAACTCTATAATGTTTATTTTAGACATTTGAAGTCTGCAACAGTCTATTTTCCCGATTACCAATTAGTAAAAAAATGTTGATTTGGTTGATATTTCAGTTAGTAATAGTTATCTAGGTACTGGGGATCTGTTTACTGACAGTAAGTTCCCACTGAATATAATCACTATAGTATTTCTTAATGTTTGGAGTTGTTACAAGTGAGTTACCAATCATTTTCTTGGCAAATCCCACTTAAGGTTGATGTTCTGTCAAAATCAGAGATGGTGAGATTCAAATCAATATGGTAGTACTACTCCTTTAGTCTCTCAACTTAATTATCTAAGTTGGCTGGGAAAAGTAAATAACAAAAGTTTACAAAAGTTGGTTCAAATCAATTCAATATTTTCAAATTAGAGATTGACTTAAATTGGTCTTTGCCTTGTAGCTAAAATAGTTACATATTTCATATAAAAGCCAGTAGTAGGTGTTTGAATAGGGACAAACTTAAATGGTCTGTCTTGTGGTTGAAATAGTTAAATATTTCATATAGAAACCAAGAGTAGGTGTTTGAATAGTGACAAACTTAAATGGTCTATCTTGTGGTTGAAATAGTTAAATATTTCATATAGAAACCAGGAGTAGGTGTTTGAATAGGGACAGGCTTAAATGGTCTGCCCTGAGGTTATAATAATTATTTATCTCACATAAGTAACAGTAATTGATGTTTGATGTTGAAAATTGGATTTTAAATTCTGATTTTCTTAGCAATGGCCAATCCACTAAGTGGGAATTTATGATTTTTGTACATTTTTCATTTCTGCCAATTCCTGTTTTTTTGTTTTCCTTCTTTAATTATTGAATCTATTCTTTGCCTTCTCTATTTTTTCTATTTTCTTCTTTTCATCACTTCCTTTATTTTAATTCCAAAGATAGGGATAATGAATTACCAGGAGATTTTTATTTCCTGTGAATAATATATTAAATGCTTAAGAATATTTATTTGAAATAAATTTTAGAATAGTGGTAATGAAAATAAAATAGAAAATAATAAAAGAAATGCTTTAGGGTTTCTATTATTCATCCCATTTTTTTGTTTTCAATTTCATTTTTAAAGGTATCTCTGAAGCTCACTTATTTTAATTCCACAGAGAATTTTTATTCATTCTTACTTGAAAACACAAGTTCAATAAAAGTTGATTTTATCAAGTCAAAATATAAGTGTCTTGGATCAGAATATGGAATAATCTTAAATAGAATTAGCATAGATAGATAGATAGATAGATAGATAGATAGATAGAGAGAGAGAGAGAGAGAGAGAGAGAGAGAGATTGAAAAACGTAAAAGAAGAGAAAGAAAAGAATATGAGGAAAAAAACAGAAAAATGATGTAATTAAAAAATAAATGCTTATTGATTTATACATACACACACACACACAAACACACACACACACACACATATATATATATATTATATATATATATATATATATATGTATATATATATATATATGTATATATATATATATATATATATATATATATATATATATATATATATATATATAACTGAGGGAAGGAAAATAACAAACCGAAGAAAGGAAGCAAAAGAATGAAAAAGAGAGAAAAAATGAGGAAAATGCAATAATGAAAAAAAAATCAAAGACAGGAATGAAGATGAAAAGGAAAAATAAAAAGGAAGAATGGTTCAAGAAAATATTCTTATGGAATGTTGTAAAAGGATGAAAGAATAAAATGGTAGAAACATGAGGAAAGCCAAAAAAAAAACCCAACCCAAAATGGATGTGCATATGCATGTTAGGGGCAAAGAACGAAGGAAAGAAAGAAAGATAGATAAATGCTAGAATGAAAGAATATATATATATATATACATATATATATATATATATATATATATATATATATATATATATATATATATATATATATATATTCTTGAAATGAAGTTAGAGATCAAGAAAATGAAGGAAAAAAAATGTCAGAATTTCTAAAGAAAGAAACTACTTTCTCATTCTCAAGTCAACATGGCCAGAAGCAACATCAACTGGAGAAAATTCAATCAGTGTATCATTCTATAACTTGCCAATCACAGTTGAATATTGCTGAAATAAATCTGCTGTTTTAGAATTCAAGAAGAAATTTAAGACTTTTTATTTTTCAAAGAACAGACCAAAATAAGAGAAAAATTTAGGAAATGATGCATAAAATATAAAATAAACATTAAAATGAAAATATTGAAGATGTTTAATGAAAAATCTACAAAAAGTAAAATAAATACTTAAATGTTTAAATCAAATCAAAAGTAAAACGTTGATTTAAAAATAAGATATAAAAGTAAAGTATGAAAAGAATAAAAATCAAAATCAATAAAATCAACTGGAATTGAATAAGAGAAAAAATTATGACATTTACAATCTAAATTTCAAAATGGAAAATTAATTGATGCAACCCCCAAAATTGAACAAAATTTAATTTGAAATATGAAAATTATATATATATATATATATATATATATATATATATATATATATATATATATGATAGATTATAACTTAAATTTCAATAAGAAAATTAGAAATAGAATATAAATGTGTAAATTAAAAAAAATGATATTTTCATTTAATTCATTTTAACTATTTTATTATATATATGTAAGTCTACATACATGTGTACATATATACTTATGTGTGTACACTAGAATAACCTACTGACCTGTCATGTCACTTTTTAAGCTCTTGCAATTGAATAAATAAGTAAATAAATAAATACAACCTCTCTACAATTAGCATTGAGCTATACAGATTTTAGTTTTGAATGCTTTTACAATGACCATAGGATTTACACATGGTATTGATACTAAATTCTGATCCCAGGTTAATGTGCTTGGATATGACACTTTGATCACACAGAGTGCACAAATAAGACACACTGATCAAAGTTCTGATTCACTTGAAAATAATTCGATCAAAATTAATGAATCTGCTAGATTTTCTCCTTTTGTTTGCCCACCCAACTTTTTTTGTTTTCCCCACTCTCTTCTTTTGTTTTCTCATTTTCTTCCCTTTTATTTTGTATGCAAAAATAAACAGTTATGTTGATAGTAGATATTAATTGAATGTTGTAGATAACTTCTTGAATCTTTCTTTACTTACAATGTAATTCTAAGTTCATGCTTGAATACGGTATGGGTTTTATCCAAAATCTCCGGGAGTTGTTATCTCAATTAAGAAAACATGAATACCTTGCTAACATGTCAAAGTACAAGAAAGGTTGTTTCATTTCCTCTGAGAATAGATGAATCCATATGAACAGAATCAGGGAAAAAGGCATAGTCAAGTTGTTTACTGGTTTGAAAAGGGTTTAAGAAACTATAAAAACCAAAATTCAGTTTCTAATGCTACTATTATGTTATGTGTCAAGCAGCTAATTTTGTAAAGGTGGCTTGTTGAAGTGACAGAGAACTGTGGCAGAGATACCTTTAGACAGGCGATACTACATAATCGTACACTACATATATGATTATATGTAAAAGAAATTTAACAAATTTTAATGTCTTAAATTAATCTTGTGTCACATCCTGCCATTAGAAGATAGGTTGGGTTAAATACATATTCTGGTCCAGTGGAAGAAAGAAGTGATATCTCAAGAACAAAATTATTAGGATGAATTAAGTGATATAAGATATCCTTTAAGAATGAGTTGAAGAATGAGAACAATCTGCCTGTGTGTATTGAATAAATAGTTTGTTTTAAAATATGCAGAAATTTGCTCTGATAGACACCTGAATAAAGCTGAAGAGAATAATAACCAAAATATTGTGACTATAATAACAATCAAGATGAGGATACTAGTCTGAGGATATTAGTAAATGATAATTTATCCTGTTTCATAGTAATTGTTTTCTTGGCCTAATGTTTTCATTTACCAAGCTGAGCCAAATTTGATGCAAGGTGAGATGTATGGAGCATACAGTGAGAATCAAATTTACTAACAATTGTCTGCTAGCTTGGATAGTTAATCATTAGATCATATAAGGTGACAATGAATTTGTTTAATGTTGAATATATCTATAAGAAATAGTTCTGAAATATCCTTAATATTGTTCAGTTTTAGATATTTAGTAAATATAGATTTTCTACTTATAAATATTTCCATTTGCCCTTTTGAAAAATGGTTGTCATTGACTTAAATAAAGGGTATAGATGGTCAATTTGGATTCTTAATGACTTCTGCACACTGAATTAACCTTTCAATAAGATGATTATCAGAAAATAGACCTAAAGTTAAGAAAACTTTAGTGATATCTGAATACATGAAAATAAAAAAAGGGGAAAAAATTGATAAATCAATAAAAAATAAATAAAAGGAAAATATAAACAAAGAAAAATGTAAGAAATTAAAAAGAATAAGAATAAGAAAAAAGAAATAAGTAGAATAAAAATAAAAATAAAAACATTAAAAAAATTAAAAAGGAAAAAAAGAAAACAAAAGAAAAGAGAAAATAACTAAATACTGAATATATTGGAATTAGATTATTAGAAGAAAGAAAGAGAAAGAAAAAAACTATAACTAGAAAAATCAGAATAGATTAAGAAAAAGAAAAGAATCAAATGAATGAAAAAAGAAACAATAAAGCTTTAAAGAAAAATGAAAGAAAAAAAAAGAAAAAATAACTTCAAAACTCAGATCAAATTAATAAAAATAAAGAGTAAAAAAATAAATAAAGATAATATATATAAACTTGAATTAGAAAAAAAAGAAAGAAAAATATAAATAAAAAATATAACCAAATTATAAAAAAACCAATAAGAATAAAAAGAAAGATAAAAGTTTGAAGTGAAAAAAGAAAAAGAGACAAGAAAGAAAAAATATAACCAGAGAAATTTGACCAAATTAATAAAAATGAAAGAAACAAGAAAAGGAAATAAAAAGTATAAAAGAAGCCATTCTTTGAAACAAAAACTCTTTAGAATTACAAATTACTGTTTTCTTTAAGATACAAGAAAAAAGATTCCTTTTTTTTTAAATCGCACCCTCTATAATGAGAATGGTGACAAACAATATTGTAATTGAAAAAAAAAAATTGAATTTTTGAAAAGGAGAAAAAAATGTTTTTGTTGGTCTTGGGAAGATCATAAGAAGAGGAAAGTGTCAAAAAAATTTTTTTAAATAAATAAATAAAATAAAATAAAATGAAAATCTAAAATAAACAGTAACATTTCTCCACCATCCTCAAAACAAATATTGATTTTAGAAATGATCCGGAAGAAGAAATTTAAAACTAAATGTATACCCCCCCAAAAAAAAACTCAAAGATAAAAAGGGATTGAATATATAAGTGAAACAATTCAACAAACAAACAAATCAAAAGCAAAGATTACATAAGTAAATAAAGAAGTAAAAATAAAAATAATTTATATACTTTTCAAAATGAGAAAGCTAAATTAACAACTTCATTTTCTTGTACTTTTTCCAATCTTATTGGATAGCAACCAGAAAATACTTCAACCAAGTTTAATTTCTGTCCAGAAATAATATTCATTTATTTAGTCTTCTGTATTTATTTATTCATCCAGTAGGGAAAATAGTGTAACATCTAAAAAATAAGGAGTAATTAATGCAGATGTCTGAGAATGGACAAAAGACTGATAACAAATTTAGGGGGGGGGGGTGATACATTTTCTCTGTGCTACTTTAAAACTATTTTCTTCATGCATCCAGCAGGGAGCTGAACCGGAAGTTTACAGCTAGGTAAAGCCATGATGATTGGCTGCTATTGGAGTCATTATTAATACTTAAATACTAATATGTTATAGTTATAAGTCAATTTGGCCCCCATAAAAAAAGCTTTCTTAGTTTGGGTTCCTTAAACATTTTATCTTTGTTGATATTGACTTAATTCTAAACTTATTAAGTTAATAATTAATGAGAATTTGTTTACTTAATAGACTGTGAGATTTTGTCATTTCACCATGTAGTGTAAGGTATCTACAATTAGGATTTATATGGTTAGAAACATTATAAAAAAGGATTAATGTTGCTTTTAGCTACCACAAGGGAAATTATCAAGAAAAACTGAAGTATGAATAATGCAATATGTCATACCTATCTATGGTGACAAACAAAAGAAATGAGATGTGTGTCTAAAAAAATTATTTGTTTATCAAGATGCAATAAGTATTCAACAATATCCTTTCAGGATAGTCTGTAATCATTTAGATCTTTAATACAGGTTGTTGCATTCTCATTACCATAGTAAAAAAAGGAAATCTAGGTGAATGGTGATGCTGTATCAGACAACAAGCTTATTGACTACCTTTATACATATAGGAAGGAAGCCTGTATATATATATATATATATATATATATATATATATATATGTATGTGTGTGTGTGTGTGTGTGTGTGTGTATGTGTGTGTGTGTATGTATGTATGCCCTCTTAATTTGTTGGGCAAATAGTCTAGGAGAAGAGTAACTCCAAATTCAAGATCAGGAAGTGGAGTCCTTAAGCCAGTTTTGTTTACAAATTTGCACTGATGATGACACTTATATAACATTGGCAGTGCATAGAGAGAGGGTCTGCTACATGAGCAACTGACAGTCTTGCCTTGAATCAAAATCAAGATGTAGATCCATAGTCACATGAGACTTATGGATGCCTCCATGTTGGCAATGACTTCACATTTGAAATAAAATAAAACAATGGGTCCAAGATTCTAATCCCTTAATTTAATATAACTTGGGGGTGAGTAGTAATATTTGAGGATTGTTACAGAAGGATTAAAAATCTGTTTCCAAAATGCGACATATTTTTGTGCTAAAATCTTCCTTGAAGATTTCCTTATATCTGTCCACTCAACAAAAGATATGCATATTTAGGAAATTTGTTGGGCAAAATAAAACCAGTAAAATGAATCAAATTAATTTCTTGACATGATGCCAGCTAATCAGTAGATTGTTATTACATAAATAAGATTATGCATGTTTGCCAGTTAGAACGTTTATGGCTGCTGATTAATATTTGATACTCATAAGTGTTTCTAAACAATATGCTTGTTTTAAGGTGTTCAGGTCATTGTAGTTAGGGCTGTGTTGCATTTAGTAAGCTTCATCATGAACAAGAATAATGCAATTTATCAGAATATTTAGCTAGAAGGGTTGGTGGAAAATTTTGGGAAAAAAAGTTTACTTCTAAGACATTGCAGAGACTATCATGATTAAGGATTTCATTAAAGTTTTTTTTTCTAGTTGTGGATTAAAAATAACTGATGTAACGATGAAGATAAATGTTATGGTCACCCCAAGTCAATAATTTGTCTATATTGGCATTTTTATATTTAATTAATCATTGTATAGAAGATAGAGAGGGCTAGTTTAGCTCAGTCAGTAGAGCATCCAGCTAGGACCCACAAGATTCCTGGTTTGATACTGGCCCTCACCATCTTGGCATATGAGTAGCACTAGTGAAAAGGGGATAGACTCCCTTGCTGTCTAGCTGATACTGACTTTAAGCTACCCTGACGAATTTTATAGAAGACAGTATATCATTACACTGTATTGATAATCTGATCTCTTTAACCCAGCAAGCTTGATATTCTGGGCTTGAGATCTATTTTCCTATACACAGCAAGCTTGATATTTTGTGCAAGCTACTATTTTAGTATACACCATAAGCCCAATATTTTTTATCATGTCAGATACTAAAATCAAAAGAGGGCAATATAGCAATCATCCACTGGCTTTCTTTGAATAGGATGGTGGATTGCCTTTAAAGCTGTTTGGAAAGTTTGAAGGTGCTCTATTTCTTTTGGGAATTTTATGTTAAAATATCAAAATGAATAAATGGTACTATTAACAGTACTCATGCAAAATATAACATCTAATACTGTGAAGTAAGGAAAAATAATTCAGAAAGGGTTGAAAAGGTTAAATTTGGACATTTGCATACCATTAGCTTCTTTTAGCTTGAATGAATTAAGAGCATCTGGTGAATCTAATGAGGTGTTCATCACTATGATAGAGTGGACTTGAAGTTAAATCACATCAACAGCTTTTCCTTTATTATTTCTAATTCAGACCTTATAACTTTTAGTAAATTTATAGCCTAATAAAAGAAAATCCTAGAAATTAAAATTAAGGAAAATATAGTCAAAATTAATAATAATAATGATCAGATTTTGTTGGCTTATCTTTTATTAAATTCAACAAATAAGAAACGGTCACACAGTGGAGGGTCAGGGGAGTATGGGGAGTGCTGCACTTGTACAATCCTGTGTTTCACTAAAAACATTCTATTTAAGAGGTATGAGAACTGATAATTAAAAAGTGTTGAGAATTGGTAGTGACTCATCTAGATGAAGTCTAGACAATATCCTAGACACCTAGACATCATTTCATAATGAAAGTTACTCAACTGTGCAGGTCTTCATTTGAATATTACAATTTAAAAAAATCTAAAGATTTGCTCTTGATACTTTTTAATTATTTACAAAGCTTCAATGCTATTTTGGATCTAAGTGACTTAAGCAAAATGTTAAGATGTAAGTAAATGCTATTCTGAATTAATAATGATTATTGACAATTATAAGAAAATCTGTTAATTATTATTAAAATATAGAAAAACTTTCACCTATAATTTAATAAATAACTGTCTTTGTGATATAATTTTTGTTAGTAATTCAAAAAATCTGTTTAAACAAATAAACTAAAGAAAGATTTTTTCTCAATGTTCTTTTTCTTGCCTTTTTGCCAGCTGAGACATAAATTCTCAGCAATCATTGACTCCTTAGCTTCAAAATATATCTTCTATGAGTCTTCAACAATTGTTAATGGTGTCTACAAGATTAACATGTTTTTTCTTTTAACCACTTACATCTTTTCTTGATGCAATGCCAGAAAAATGTTATTTGTCGATAAGAAAGATGCAAGTAAATAATATAGGAGAAATTCAATGACAGCCTGGCATCATTTTTTAAGCATTTGGCTAGATTTTTCAGATTTTGATAAAAATAGATGTAAAGTGGCATAACCCAGTCATAATAGCAATAAACAGACATCAGCTGAGGGTGAGTCGTTATTTTTTAGGGGTAATAGAAAATGTATATTTTGTTAAGGCTTTTGTAACATTGTTTTTGCTGTGTATCATTCTTCTGGTTGCTGACTTTCTATTTTTTAAATTCTTCTGCAGATGGTTTTGATATTGCAATTTTGATAGAATCCTGCATTGTGCTGGTGTCAACATGATTTTACTATTTCTTTTATCATCTGTACATTTTACATTCTATTCTAAATGTTGAAAGAGATATTTTTTAAATAATAAAATAAGATGTACCAACATAAATGCTACATCTATACTGTTTATGTCCTTAGAAGTCAGAAAAGGAATTATCTGAAGAGCCTCAATTATATATATATATATAGACATGCATAGAGACACGTGTGTATGAAGTCTTATTTGCATTCATGTGTGTTTATGCATATGCACATCTTATATATAAACTGATTTGAAAATAGTATAAAGAAAAATGATTCAAAATATTAAGAAAGAAAATTGAAGAAGAATAGGCAAATGGGAGAGACATATTCATAAGTATAAATAAACCTAGAATTGAATACAGCTCTAATATGCACATATCTATGTATATAAGCAAAAATAAGGTTACTTTATATATATATATATATATATATATATATATATATATATATATATATATATATATATAAATATATATATATAAACATAAATAAATAATACATATATATAAAAAATACATGAATAAATAATACATATATATATATATATAATACGTAAATAAATAATACATATATATACATATATATATGTTGTACATAAAGCATGTTGTACATGAAGACATTCACTATTTCTAATACAAGATGAGAAAGCGCTAATTTTTATAAATACCTCAAGAACAAGAGGAAAGACCGTGCTGCATAGCTTTTAAACAAACTCAACTGTATAGTTCAACCTATCAGTTAATTTTCTCTTAAAACAAAGACACTAGGATCTTATTTCAAATGGAACAGTATACAATAAAACAGATATAATTAGGCATTATGTATTACTAAACTCCTCCGCATTCTTCAGTCCTTTCACACCGACATGCAAGGCACCATCCAGTTTGATGCGTCCACCTCAGACCCATTCAGCATCCATTTTTGGTGTCAAGCAGGGATGCGTATTGGCACTCTATTTGGGATCTTCTTTTCCCTCCTTCTGTGCCAAGCTTTTGGTAAAGCAACAGAAGGAGTCTACCTTCCCACAAGGACAGATGGTAACCTGTTCAATCTCAGCCATCTTAAAGCCAAAACAAAGGTAGGCAATTTGTCATTTGGCACATACTATTTGCGGAATGATAACGCAGCAGTGGTAGCACACTCCCAGGAGCACCTGCAAACACTCATGAATCAATTCACCCAAGCCTGCCAGGACTTCAGCCTGACCATTAGTATAAACAAAACCAAGACGATGGGGCAGGGAACTGAAAATCCTCCCTCCATCACCATCAACAACTACACTCTGGAAGTCATAAACACCTTCACCTACCTTGGGTCCACCATCGCCGACAACCTGTCACTTATACTGAACTCAGTTGCTGGATTGGAAAAGCTGCCTCAACTTTTGGTAAGCTCACAGTGAGAGTGTGGGACAACAGCAAGCTCACTATCCATACA
>CM042164.1:24849234-24947586 GCA_023376005.1 Doryteuthis pealeii
TATTATTATCATTATCATCATCATCATCATCATCATCATATTATTATTATTATTATTATTATTATTATTATTATTAATATAATATTATTATCATCATTATTATTATAATATTATTATCATCATAAGAGGCCAGGTTAGCTCAGTTGGTAGAGCGTTCGGCTAGAAACCACAAGGTTCCTAGTTCGATACCGGCCCTCGCCAACTCAGCGTATGAGTAGTACAGGGATCTGTGTAGTAAAGTAAGGAGCTGATGGTAGGTGTGGCGCTCTACCTCAGCTGTCAAAACAATCTCCTTGGTCTAGCACTAGTGAAAAGAGGATAGACTCCCTCGCTGATTGGCTGATACTGATTTTAGGCCACCCCGACGACTTTACTTTACTTTTTATTATCATCATCATTATAATATTATTATCATCATTATTATCATCATTATTCATCATTATCATTATAATATTATTATCATCATGATGATGATCATCATTATCATCATCATTATCATCATCATTATTATTATTACTACCATCAACAATGCTCTTCAACTGGACTTTTTATTTTACATGTTATAATGACAGATACAATTATTGCTATTTTAGTAATTTTGAGGCCTTAGCTTAAGCTGGGTCTAAAATCCACTGAAGCTGCTCACATCATTCAGGAAGTAGAATAAAATTAACCAATACCAACAATTCAAATTGGTTTAAGCATTGTAAGGATTGTGACTTATTTCATGAAATAAAGTCCAGAAATAGATAACCTTCATTTGTCAATTAAAGAACATGGCCATGAGCATCTGTCATAAGATTCATCAAAAGATACCATATATAAAGAGTTAAAAAAAGCATAAAGGTTCTTGTTATAAGTTTCTCCATTGACTCTCATTTGAGTAAACAACAAAACTGCTTCTGATACACCTTTTATTGAGTGACATTTAAAGAGAGAATTGTCAATTTTTGTTACTAGTAGGTTTTGTTCATGATACAATACATCCAAATCTGAGAATGAAGCTCTTCTATACTTATAAAATTTGTTGTAGTAGTGTTATATAATGAAAGGGTCATCAACTGGTATTATAAATATGCATTTATGACAGAGAAAGCATGTTAATGTCACATGATTGATAAGCTGACACTGTAAACATTCCTGTTTGCATTTAATTGGAATTTTGATGCTCAAGAAAGGCATTTTCAAACATGAATATATTATCAAGTTATGTAGTCATGATCTCAAATTTAGTAGTATCTCAGTCACAAATTATGTTTATTGTTAGGCTTGAAAATTTAGTTGCAGACTAGAGTAGTAGCAGTAGAGAAAGAAAGTCATTGCAGACACTGAGATGGATAGTCAGATTAGGGTTAGGATTAGACAGTTAAAGAGGATTGAAGGAAATCAAAAGAAAGAAGATCAGGGAAATATGACAAAGAATCAAATGTAAAACATAGCTTTTTTACCTTTATCCCAAGTGACTTAAAATTCTACCTTCAAAATCACTAAAAGAAATACATCAATAATAAACAGTAAGATTTTAAAAGGTTGTTATTGTATTCTCAGTTCATTACCCAACCACAGTAGTTCATTTACTTTGTAAACTGCTAGGTGATTCCCAGACAACAGGGTGGTTTCTTAACTGTTGGGTGGTTCCATACAATAATCAGTCTTCCCCATGAAATGTATTAATATTAGGTTTTTGTGTCCATTTAGCAGCAACAAATTATAACTGTAGGATTTACTCCATTGTCTGCAACAGACTCTTCCTACAATCAGTATGTATTTATTCAATTCCTCCATCATTGGTAGGATGTGACAGAAGGTCAATTTTTAAGCAGAGTTGGTTTGAATTCAAGGTTTTCCTTTTCCTAGACTAGTTGCCATGCCAAGGCTAAAGAGCCCTACAATCTATTCATAGCTGAGGGGAGAACAAATAGATCCATGCCTTTATCAAGGGCATTAGCATGAAATCAAATGCAAACAGCCTCACCCAGGACTTGAACTCTGACTGCTAATTTCATTTCATATGATGATAACTTATCCTAAGTTTGCCTCCCCTCTTCACACAACCAGTTAGCAACTACAGCATCTATTGCCATAGCAACAAATTCTGATATAAAAGTAAAGATGTGAAGAGAATTAATTTTTTGTCTGACAGTTTTGTACATCTGTGGAAGCCCATTCCCAGGGGTTTGGCATTCTGCCAGTGGCAAACGACAAGTTACACTCTAAGCTTTCACCTAAGCAGACATGTCTATTTCACACATATAATTCTGGACACAAATAACATGACAAGGAACTCTTATCAAGTATGTATTGTCTCCCACAAATATAACTTAACACACTTTTTACCATGCACATATCTTAAAAGATTTAGTTGGTTGTTTTTTTGGCATATCAACCCTTTTTGGGTCATTTAATGCTGAAGCATCATTTGTGATAAACAAAGGACTGCTTACAGTACCTTCTATTGCTTACGTGATCACCCAATTATGTATTGAACAGGCTTATTATTACTTAACTTTGGTGATCTAGCAGGAACTGATGCTTGATTGTAATTATCTTAAAAGATCTTTTCCACACACACACACACACACACACACAGGCACACACATACCTTGCCTCTTTTTGAATCATGTTTAATTTACACTGCAATAAAATGTTGTTAAGTTACACACAAAAACATCTTGAATTTTCTTCTTATCAAATTAGAGCAATATACATGGATGTCTCTAAAAAGGTTGACATTTAATACCCATAAATAAGTTCAACAAAAAATAAATTTTTGTCATTCCTAGTTTTATTGTAACCACTCTCCAAAAAAGTAGCATTAACCACAACAAAGATGTTGAAAATTCATTAGTTATCATTTTTCTAATTCTAGTTACTGTTGTTTGTTGTCATAAAAGTGAAGACCTGAATAAGTTGCAATAAAAAGTAACTAGAATTAGAAAGATGAATGATAATACTAGTAAAAATTATTATTAATAGTCATTGACAGTGCTACAGTGTGTAAAATAATAACAATAAATGTGACACCAAATAATTGGAGATAGGAGTTTTAAATGGCTTTACACTTAATAATTAGGACTTCTTTGATATGATCCATGCTCTTGTAGCTGAGATGGTAAAGCAGTTGGTATGTGAAACTTGGCTTTTCTCAAGGTTGAATGAGACATGAGTTTGAGTCTCATTGGGAGATTATTCTCTATTCTTGTTACTGATATGAGTTGCAGTGAAAAGCAACTTCAATTAGAAAAATAAAAGATACTACTAGTCAAATTATTAGTAACAATGACTGACATAGCTTCATCAATTCCTGGTAAGAATTGTGGAATTAGCTCACTTGCGTTTTTTTTTGTTTAGCACTCAATAAACTAATTGCATATAAGATGCAAAATCATTTTCTTTAATTGCTGAACAAAATGATTTCATAAAATGTTCCTTAAACAAACTATATTAAATTATTTAAATAATGGTATACTTTTCCAAAGCCATGCAGAGGAAAATATTATAGAATAATCCAATGTCAAAGACAAATTTATAGACAAAAAAAATAGAATTAATCCTAAGTTGTTCCTTCTCAGTAAATAAACTAATAATCTTATCTGTTGTTTATTTACTATTAAGAAAAAACCAAGAGGGGCTTCATCTAAGTATACTAATTCCATGATATTTGCTGAAAACAAAATCTGTATTTTCTTTTACTTAAGTTTAAAAAGAAAATTATGGGAAGAAAAATTTCCATTAAAAAGTTCAGAAGTAAAAAATGTTATTTTTCTGGTAATAACTGGAAGTCTTGGTTCAAGCAAAGAAAGTTTTCCACATGACAATAACTGTTATTTTCTTTTCACTAAAAATAATATTGATGATAATGATGAAAAAAAACTTTTTTTTTCTCTGTGAAGTAGAGTTGTTTCTCACTTTTCTCTGTTTGAACATATAAATCTCTGCTTCCCGACTCCAGCCATTTCCTTGCATTCATTGGTGCTAAGCCATTTCAGTAGACTTACATTTAATACTTGAAGTGTTTGGCAGGGCAAGAATTTTTATTTCCAATCATAAATCATCTTCTTCACTATAGATTTATCACTTTGCTGCTTTTCAGAAATCAATACATGGCACCATCATTTTCAGGAATTTTGTAATCTTTGAGTGTCCTGCCCAACCAGGCAAGCTGAGACTTCTGACTTGACAGTGAGAACAAATAGATTTAACAGGGCTGTTGAATAGTTGGAAAGTCAGATCACATTCGCTTGCCTTTTCAATGTTGAAATCTGCAACTTTGAGGAAATATATTTTCAGAATACTAACAAAAATCCTTTTAAAATTTTTCATCAGAAATAAAAATTAAAAAAATGTTAAAAAAACAAATTTATCACACATTATAAGAAGAAAATAACTAAGAAGAAGACGTGTTACTTCTCCAATGATAATAGATAGATAAGCAATGTTCTGAAATATCAACTTTGGGGAAAAGAACATTTATCTCTATGGACTGTTACATTTATTCTGAGTGAAAATAAGATTTTAACATCCCAAAAGATGAACTGATTTTAACCTGTGTACATTATGTACATGTGGTCCATGTGCTGTTGATAAAGCTTTTATTATGGAATGGGTATACATGTCTGTATATGATCCTTTACTGCAATACATCTTTACTACTTGTGACTATAATAGCAATCAAGATGAGGAGACTTGTCCAAGTGCATCAGTGTATAATAATGCTAATACTTTATCTAAGAAAGATTGAACTATAATAACAATCAAGATGAGGACACTAGTCAGAGTGTGTTATAAATTCCTCATCTTAGAAACATTAGACAATCAAGGTAAAGATATTCATCCTCAATGTATAATAATAGTATTTCTGTATCTTAGAAATTCAGAAAAGACTTTATAAAAACACATTTTATTGCATTAAAGACTTAAGTAAAATTGTCCTAGTATAAAACATTGTCAGGAATTGCATTAAATTCACATTTAGTAAATGCTTAGTGAGGATTAAACTCTTTTCACTTGTGAATGATCTGTGAAATAAGCTCACTAACCATTGTTCTATGAAAGGCATCTGTTATTTGAATATAGTTGTTTTGATTAGGTTTGTACAAACCAAGACATGAAATGAAAATTATTAGATATGTTTTATTTAATTATACATTTCTGTATTCACTGACTGAATACACAGGCCTAGTAATAGATTTTAATACAAAAAAAGCATTCTATGTTTTATGATGAATAAAATTGTTTGAATTTCTTGAGGAAACATTCAGCTCTGCATTATTAGTCAAATTATTTTTTGTGATTTTCTGTATTAAATTCTTTCTTTGTCAAATATGTATGTATGTATGTAAACAATCATTTTTTTTTTCGATAAATTATTTCCAATATATTTCTATAAGTAAAACATTCTCATTTCATATCTACATTCTTTCAATGGCATTTTAATTATGACATTTAATGCAATTTTACATTTTTAATGCATTTATCTCATAAATATTTTACATTTACTTTCTCTTGCTTTCTATTTTAAAGATGTCCAATTCACTTTGTAAGAGAAATTCTTCTATAAATCCATCTCATATATTCCCATAAAATATTTACATTTAGAATGTATTTACTTAACAAATCCTTTTTAAGACATTTATATTGCAAAGTATCAGTTCAATATTTTGCAACTAGGTTTTAAAACATTCCTCATCTAAAGCATTTAGCACACATTCAATTTTCTCTGCCTTTAAGAATCATTTTGGATACATTTCTATTTATGAGAAATTTGTGGACAGTTCTTTTTGAAATGACTCAGTAAGCATTTCCCTGGTAAATTAACAATAACACATATCTATTCTAAATAGATTTCTAGAATCTTGGGATATACATACTTGTATTGAAAGGTATACATACATATATGTACAGTACTTGTCATAATTATTTCAGTATATAAACAATTTATTTCTTATCACTTAGTCACTTAAAAGTAAAAGGCAGAAACATTATACAGGAATTGGCATGTTTAATTGTAATCAATATAGCAGGGAATGCATTTACTCCAGTTTTTCTCATTATGAATGTTAAATTTCAGAATTAAAAAAAAAATTGAATTAAATTGTTAAATAAAAAAAGCAAATAAAGCAAAATGAGTTTCTTACCGTGCTTCTAAAATCTTATTCAGGTTTGATCAAAAAGAATGAAAAGATAAACCCTAATAATTATATGGAAGAGTTGTCCAATTAGTTAGTTGATTTGGATCCCCCTTCAGCTCAAATACTTAATGACCCCTACAATCTTAGGCAATAGAAATGTTGCAATTATTCAAATACATATGATCAGTGATATGGAGTGATTCCTACCTTAGAGATCATATTTCCAATCATTTTGCCACCTCAATTAAATCCACAGTCAAATAATACAATACAAAAGTAATTCAAAAACTATAGAGGCTACAGTTATATTTACCAAGACAGAAATGAACAATGAATGAGACATTAATTTTCTTTGAAACAGTCGCCATGTTATACAATACACTTATTCCAATAATTTCTTCCATGAGTCAAAGAACATCTGAAACTACAATTTTGATATGATGTGAAGCTAAGTTTAAGAAACCAGAAGTTCAACAGTGTTAGATCTGGTGAATATAGAAGGTGCTGAAGTTTTAGCATACTAAATACTTTTTGAACACACACACACACACACACACACACACACACACACACATATATATATATATATATATATATATATATATATATATATATGCATATCTACAGAAACATATACTGGAGTGACAGAGAAAGAGAAAGAAAAGGAACCAAGAAGATTTACACACTCATACATACAAGTTAGATCAGTACAGACATATTGAGTAGTTTTTATTGATAAATATAGCAAATATATATATATATATATATATATATATATATATATATATATATATATATATATATATATTATATATACACTAGTGCATATCTATGCACAAACATGTATATATATGTCTTTGAATTTTGGTATCTTTTAGAATCTTCAGTCAATAGTCATTGGATTTCTCTTCAAATAATTCTTAATGAGATCTTATAGAAGAACTCCAAGTGCCTATCTCAATGCATTCTGGGAATTCAATCACAGTTTCCCATTATTAATTCATTGTATTTCAACCATTATCCTGATCCCTGAAGGCAGGAACCAGCCTTCTGATTCAGCCCCAAGTTATCAGACCCAGGAAATTACCGTTCCTAATTGATTTTGAAAATCTCTTCACGAATGAAACCAATTCTTCCCTCATAGACTTGACGCCATCTCTACGAGTGCTGTAACAAGCACAAATAGAAATACTCCTGGGCTCCAGTATTGGCATAAACATAGACTGATTTAATAATAATCGGGGTAGTTCTTATCATAATAATAATGATAATTCTACTACATCTGTTACTACTACTACTACTACTACTACTACTACTAATGATGATAATAATAATAGTAATAATACTAATAATCGATTTCAGTCTGTCAGGAAGATATAACTTTGACTAAGAGACTTCTAGCCACAAAAAGTCATCCTAGTTGTTGAAAATTAAATCAAGCAAGATTACTGAAAGTTTATTGCAGGTATATATATACTGTCACACAAAAGTTTTCAAAAGAATTCTGCAGAATAAAAAGGAAGTAAAAAATATCCTGATTCTGAGATTCTCTTTTAGAATGAAATTGACAATCACCAAAAGAATAGGATTAAAATATCTGACAGAAAAGACAAAAATATAAAAGGTATTTCAATTAAAGCAATTTGTATATGTATATTATCATGGCATTAAAAATGGGACACCATAGCAAGATTTTAGTTAGCATAATAGTTAAAATTTTCCAGTTAAAATTTTCTTAAAGAATAAAAAAAAAAGAAATATTCTCATCTAATTCACAACTTGATGATAGTATGGTAATAGTGACACATACCATGATCATTATAGTTTCTCAAAGAAGATAACTATTAAATGCTACTTATAGAATACTTCCCCTTATTTAGATAATACAGATACTTATTTATTATAATACAGATTATTATTATCATTATTTGCTTTGTATAAGTTTTCACACCAATATTAGCTTCACTTAAATGCAAGTAACAACAAATCACCTTTGCTCTCTAGGACTCTTCTCAGTATTTAAGATGATCCCAACAGTGCAGAGGTCTTGTCAGTCTAAGTCTTCACCAGACTTCTAGTTCTCTCAGTCAGTTTTCCAGGTTCTTTGGGATTGTTCCAAATGCTCCAAGTACAATAGGTATCACTGTCATCATCCTGATTCACATTTTTTTTCAGTTGTTGAGCAAGGTCTAACTATTTATTTAACTATAACACATTCTAGACTTCAGGCTATGACTGGGTGATCAGATTTTATTTCAAAGTCACAGAGTTTTAGGTGTCAATTACTATTATTATTATCATCATCTTATTATTTTATTCCTTTTTTTCCTACCCATATTGATAGTAAGTGATAGCAACTATCCTCAGCTCTCCAGACTATTCTAAATATTTTTGTGGTCTGGACAATCTCAAGATTTCCTTGCATATCCACTCTAAATATTGGATATTGAGTAACAAGTCTTCTCAAATCTCTGGAACTTTTCTAAGTATCTCTACAGATTCAAACACTGGCAATTACAATCCTGTAAATCTGTTTCCATTCAAGTCCACCCCATGAGCAGGGCTTAGAATATACTGATTATATCCCCTGCAAAGGGTGAAAACCTACCCCCCACCCAAAAAAAAAGGGGTGGCCTAGGTTTGACACTAAACTGCATCTGATGGTGAGTCACCAGCTTTGGAGATCTGGGGAGTGTAGCATAGCTCTTCATTGCCATTAGTCTCAAGTTGTATAATTTGGATTATTCGGACTATTGTCCTCATTTTTATTGTTATCTGTACAACGTTTTGGTTGATGTGTCCGTCAGCCTTCTTTAGGTATTACTTGTTGGACTTGGAAACCTTTTCTTTGAACTCAGAAACTTTCTTTTCTAACTCTGAACCCAACCCTTTTCAATCCACAGGGGTATACTGTTCTCATTCCACTAACCATGACTTGATACAAGTGTTAAGCTGTGTTAATTATTATTCTATGTTACTGTCACCCTTGACCAGGATTGAACCTGTAGCCTAGAGATAACTGTCACTTAGAACTGTCTTAACCCAACGTCCACTATTGGACAATTAGACACATGGCATAGTGGATATAGTTAAGCTTAAGTATAGGGCACCAAGTGAAGATTGAACTCACTACTCAGTAGTAAAAAAAATAACAAGAAGAATGTTGATTCCTGTTGATCATATCTCACACTTTATTTTAAGTGATTATTTCATCATAAAAATAAATTACAATGAAAATCGCCCTTTAAATTAAATCTATGAATTACTAAGTGCAACAACTTTTCTAACTGAAATATATTATTTTCTTTTTCTCAACTGATACAATACTAGACAAAAAGAATGATTGAATATTTTAAAAAATCATAAAAAGTTGGAAAATACATGAATCTACTTAAAATAAGTTGGTTCATTTGAGCTTAGTGTTATTTTGACCAACCAATTGATTGATAATAGTACTTTTTATTCTATTACTATTGTATCTACTTTTATTACAAATTCCAGATAAGTAGCTTCTTTCTTCGCTATTATAAAAAAAAACCAAAACCTAAATGATATAACAGAAATGAAATGGTTCAATTGAGTAACTTGAATTACGTGAATAATGTGTGAACATTGTGATTTTTATAATCCTTGTGGTTCTGCATCATTACTCCCAATGTTTAAGTCATTTGATTGGCTGAAAGCAATGAAACTTTACTCCAAATATTGTTGCCATTTGATTGGCTGGGAGCAACCAGTTTCATTCAATGTTAGGAAAAAACACACAGGCAAAACAAGAAACAAACAAAATAAGTAATAAATAAAAACAAACACAAAAATAACTAAAAATAAGGCATAAATATTCAGTAAGAGAGATATTTATGAGAAGCCAAGGAAAAAGTGAAAAAAGAAGATACACACTTAAATGATATTGAAAAGAGGCAACACATCTGTTTTCTCTCAGCCTCACTTGATAGGAATTAATGGGAATAAAACATCTTTTTATCTTAAGTGTATTTCTAGCATTTCAACTTAATAATTTTCTTATTATGTCTAAAGTAAGTTGTTATAAACAGGCAGAAAAATGGATGCATATATTATTTCAGCAAATGAAATATTAAAAAGAAAAAGCACTTGTTCTCATATCTTCTGATCATTAGAATTAAAAAGAAGATTTTTTATCTTTCTATAGGCATTTAAATGTATATCTTAGTAAAAGGAAAATAGTCAGCCAGTGATTACTACATAAATATTAGATTGGGTCAATGATGATGGAATCCAGTTAATTCCTAACCAACCATTCATTGAGTAAATAATTCAGAAAGTAAAAAATGAGATAAAGAGTAAAGGAGAATAATTAGTTTCAATAGTACACCATTTTATGACTGGATTTCTATCAAAAAGTATCTTGAGTATGACACTAAACTGCATCTGGTATTGTAGTTGGAGATCTGGGGAGTATGGAGTCACCAGTTCATTGCTATTACTCTCATATCAATTCTCACTTGAAGTGGTAGTACCTGTAAGTGTCCCATCTATAGATCAGATAGATCTGTTTGAAAATTATAAGTATTAGATAGGAATACCCAAAACTATATTGTTTTGTACAAATTAATTTTAGGGCCGGGTTAGCTCAGTCGGTAGAGCATTTGGCTAGAAACCAAAAGGTTCCTAGTTTTGATACCGGCCCTCACCAACTCAGCATATGAGTAGCACAGTGATCTGTGTGGTAAAGTAAGGATCTGATGGTAGGTGTGGTACACCACCTCAGACGCAAAAACAATCTCCTTGGCCTATCACTAGTGAAAAGGGGATAGACTCCCTTGCTGATTGGCTGATACTGACTTTAGGCCACCCTGATGACTTTACTTACTTGAAGCAATAATTGTTTACAAATAATGATTATTTGCTACTTGCATCCATATAATTGCTCACAAAAATATTGACTTTGGTATTAAATAACCCAGCAGAAGTTGATATGTAATAAAACCAACCAACCAACCTATTAGAAATATTCTCAACAATTTCTTATTCAAAATAGGACTGATTTATTCAGCATGGCTTCTGTCTCTTCTAATTTTGAGCTGAAGTTGAAAAAATGTATATATAGTTGAAACTTCCTTAACCAATAAACAATGTTTACTAGCATTTCTGGGGTAACAGGTGTAGTGAAATGTAGTTTATTGCTATGGTGGGATTTTGTGGGTAATTTAATTTTTTGTTGTGGATAATTTGTAGCTGGTATAAATATTGTTAAAAAAGCTGGAGAAAAATTATTGGGTATGATCTGTTAGAGATTAATTTTCTATGGCTATGAACTGTTGGTCATGAATATTCTGGAATCCACAGCTATGAATTGTTAAGGATGAATTGTTAAAGATGAATTGTTAGGCATGCAATTTGTATGGCTATGAATTGCTGTCAATGAATATTCCATAATTCAATGATTATAACTTTATAAACTTTGCACAATCATTTATACACATGTATTTAAATCTGGAGGAAATTGACTCTCACTCTTGAAAGATACCTCTTAGGATTGTTTGTGCGTATACATATATTGTCATAGGAAATGGAATCCCCATAGTTCAAATCCTGGACAAGGCCATTTGCATTTCACTTTGCACTAATGCCCTTGGGAAAGGCATGAATCCATCTCTTCTTCTCTCAGTTATAGGTAAATAGTAGAGCAGTCTAGGTTCTTCAGCCTTCATTAGGTAACCAGTCTAGGAGAAGGAAAACTCTGAATTCAAACCAACTTTACTTTCATTAAAAATTGACCATGTCTCCCATTTGACCAATAGGGGAGAGGTTCGGTGAACTGCTATCGAGAGATGATCAATTTATTCTATAAGTTGTTCACCTACTTACATATCTTAATTTCAATTCTAAATTTAAGGATGAAAAATATTTAATGATTAAGTGATGCTACTTTTTGATGACACCTTGTGTGTGCATGTAAATATACACCAAATGACAAATGAGGAAAATACAAAGTAATTTAATAAAAATCATAGGCAAAACATTTAGAGAGAGAGAGAGAGAGAGAGAGAGAGAGAGAGAGAGAGAGAGAGAGAGAGAGAGAGAGAGAGAGAGAGAGTATAGTTTTAATAAAATTATCTAAATGGCACACACATTTTAATGCTTTTATTTTTTTAAGTAAAAAATCTCATTATGTTCAAATGATTGAAAATCTCTTATAACAACCAAGATCAAGATACTCGTCTGAGGAAATCAGCATATAATAATAATTTCTCATCTTAGATAAAAAACACCATGCAGTTTATCAATTTTTCACTATTTGTTATTGCTTTCATCTTCTTAACCCCCTTTTTTATATAAAAGGAAGATGGGAAAAATGATAAAAAATAATTAACATTAAAGTAAAAGACAATAAAATGTGCCATAGGATCTTACAAATTAGGAAGAAGAGAATCAAGAAGAATGAGAAGATGAAAGAGGCAAATGAAGAGAATAAGGAGGAAGGGAAGGAGAGATAGCAAAAAGATAAGGAGAGATGGTTCATTTGAGGTGAGTTAACAATATCTAGGATAATGAATTGCTCATACTAAAATGAATGGGGTAATGATTAAATAGATAATTAATTCAAGAATTCTCAAGGTTTAAAGTTCAATAGCAGAAAACATAAAAACTGAGATTCATTAATTCTTTGCCTTAAGAATAATTTCAACAAAAAGATAAACATATAAATTTACTTTGTGTTATTTTTGATTTTTCTCCTGACTGTATTGGCGGTTTTACTTTGCATTGATTATCATTTCTTGAACTGGAAAAAATACATGAAATAAACACTCCAGTAGAAAAGGCATCAACAAAAAAAGAAGCTTCATGTGTTTCAAATTTTGCTTTTTTTTCTCTTGTTTAAATATTCAATATAATCCTAAGTTCTGCACTTTTAACGTATTGATGGAAAATAAATTGCTCTTAGGAATTGATGATCATGGCTCTTCACACTAAACTGTTGGTTGGTTGGTTTTAGGGCATGTCACTCTCTGTTGGATTATTAATGTCAAAATCAACATTTTTTCTTGAAAGAGAGTATATAGTTTCAAGCAAAGAATGATAATCATTTGTAAACAATTATAGCTTCAAGTAATTATTCTTAATATAAATAATTTGCTCACAGTTATATGACTTCAAGTATTCCTATGGGATACTAATAATTTACATGCAGTTATAGGATTTCAACTTTCCAACACAGGCAGAATGCAACACAATATCAATTTTTAAACAGCTGGTTTGAATTTAGGTTTTTCCTTCTCCCAAACTAGTTGTCAATATCAAAGCTAAAGATCCAGTTTACCTTACTATTTACTCATAGCTAGAGTGAAGAGGTGGATTATACTTTTCCCAAAGGCATTCATATGAAGTGAAATGCAAATAGCCCTATCCAGGATGGGAACATAGGTCACCTGAATCCATTTCTTTTGATGATAACCGTTATTAAATGCACTTTCTCTACTTTCAAGTATTCCTATTTAATACTAATAATTTTTAAACAGATCTATTTGACCTATTCTTGGGGGCTGTAATAGGTACTACAGGTTCAGCATGGACCTGAGAGAAATGGCAATAGAAGGGTGACTCAACACCTTCCAAAGCTCCTATAGAGGAGCCTCACCACCTGATGCAGTTTAGTGTAATACCCAGGATGCACAGTAAACTGTGAATTATCATCTTGGGAGAGATAGTTAAGTAATTTCCCATTACGTAATTTGCAGACATTATTAAAACCAGTTATCTTACACCGTGTTTAGAAAACCCAGGTTGCCCTTTTAATTTTGCCCATGGCTAGGTAAATAGTTGATTTATTCTTTTCTTTTGTTGATTCCATTTTCTACACCTAACATATCGATTGGGCTTTAACATTTATTTCTGCTTGTACAGTTTAATAAAAATTATGTTAGTCTAAGATATATTTTATATGTCAATTTTTATCATATATATCTTTATATTCAAAACAAAAAATGATATTTTTTGAAAAACACAAGTAAAGTGATGAATATAAAAGATATAGCTTACAAAAAATATCAACTGCTATCAATTAATAATTTCATAAAACTGTTGGCAATTTTCTCTGAATTTTTGATACAATTTCTATGTCAGACTATTCATAGTTGCTTTTAATTAATTTTTGACTAATATTTCTTTAATCTTAATTCCAGCTGTTCTTTATTACAACTCCCAGATTGTTATTACATGATTGTTTGTAATACAATTTGGAATACAAATTTAGTAGTTTAGATAAAAAGGAATGGAAAAAATACTAGTTAAAAATTAATAATCACTGCCAATTCTTTAAGAAATTTGAATATTATTTCTGCAGTTATCTTGTTTGAATTCAAATGAAAATTTGCACTTGCAATAAAAAGCAAGAGAAATAAAATGAAACAAGTACAAGTCAAAAATTGGTAGTAACTAGATGATCCAGTTGTAACAGTAGTCCCTGATGATACTGATATATCTATTATGGAAGGAGTAAAGAATTCTAATTCGCATTTTATAGTTATCCCTATAATATCAAGAATTTGGAGGATTAAAAACTGATCAGCATTAATTTAGACCCTATAAGAATTATTATTCACTTGCATATTGTACTGGAAATTACTTTATTCTTCAGATTAGAGCATTTTAGATATATTGTTCTAATAAAAAAATCTAGTTACAATGCCATTTTTTGTATATATATATATATATATATATATATATATATATATATATATATATATATATAACATGGCTTAATGCATGAAATTTAAATATTACTAAAGGTTTTTTTTACAATGACAGTCTGTGAAGTGCAATAAAAGCAACAAAAATATGATGAATGTAATATGAGAAAAAAATTGATGATAATTAACAATGTTTTATTAAAGGATATTTGAATAATATCTGTAGTGTTCTAAGCCATAATGTATTATCAAGCTTTTCTGTTTATGTTTCAATGGTGTACTCACATCTGATGTGCACATGCATGTAGCTACCCTCACCTCTTTTCAGCAATAGTTTTGGCAGGGAACAGATGTGTGTGTGTGTCTAAGCTCCAAACTAAAAAACATGATCACATGTTTGAAGTCCAACAATAAGTCTGGGCAGCAAACTTCAATGGATCTGAACTGTTATTTTGTCAAAGCAGACAACATTACAATATCTACAGTTGCTTTTGTCCCAAATAGAAAACTAGGATCAGATCATCAGTTCTTTTATATTTTAACAAAACCCAATGAAGAAATTTGAATTTATAATACATTAATGAATAATTTCTAATTCAGGACCAAATCAATTAGATCTAAATTTACATTGAAATATGCTCAATATATAAAATAAAAATATAAACAGACTCATAAGTAATGACTCAAATTAGTAAATTATTCAACAGAAAAGACCAAAGAAAGTTTTGGCAAGAATTAATTTTCAACATCATGTTCGTAATACAAGAGAAATGGAAATTACTATTACAATTTATATAAATGGTTATGGTTTTAAGAACTTTGATTACAATAAAAAAAAAGAGGATACTGATATTTGAACCCTTGATTATACAGCAGGACTACTCACTATTATAGTTAGCTTAAGAGTGAGTCAATATTTGTCTTATCAATTTCATAGATACAATCTTGCAGATAAAATAGTGAACAAAGAAGTCTGATCTCAAAACCTGTGAAAATGGCTCTAAATTTCATGGTTTCTTTTGATTTTCTTTTAATTTATATGAGAGGATTATTAATCTTATTTAAATGAAATTTAAGGAGTTAACATATCAATATTAAATCAATAGAAATATCATTTTTCTACACATACTGGAAAATGTATAAAATATTATTTATGTTGCTCCTGAAAACAATGAAATTTATTAAACAATTATGTTTGATTCATAACAAGTAGGGTGGATCTGGCTAGTTCATATCCCATAATTCATAGCTCACAATTCATGGTCTGTGATTCATAGCTAACAATTTGTAGCCATGGAAAATTAATCTCCAATAGTTTATCTTGCTATAGAAATCCTAATAATTGCTTTCAACTGGTGAAGATTGGTAGGTACTAAATCAACCAGTAAGTAACAAGTGATGTCTAGAATTAACATTAATCAAACCAACAGATTTCAAATAAAACATAAGCTGACAATATTTTTAATGAGTTTATTAATAAAAACGTACATTGTTAAAATGTATTATCTTCCTCCATTCTTTATCTTATTCATTTCCCATTATTATTATTATTATTATTATTATTATTATTATTATTATTATTATTATTATTATTATTAGTAGTAGTAGTAGTAGTAGTAGTAGTAGTATTAAATAAAGTTGTTGACAAATTGTTAGGTATAAATTGTCTCAGACTATGAATTGTGGTGATGACGGTTCCATAATCCACAACAGATCATCTCTGAAGAAGTCATGATAAACATTTATTAGCAGCAGATCAATAGATGTATCCTCATTTGAGAATTTCATCTAGATGAACAATCTAAGATGGTGATAAGTAACTGAAGATGCCCTTATAAAATATCAATTTATAATTGTTGAATTATTGTTGTAACTTTTTTAATGATTATATTCAGAAAGGGACAACTATAAAAAAAGTGAGGGAAGAATAAAATACCCTCGTTGCAATTAATGTTTCCATTTGAGGCAGGCAAGATTTGATCTATATTTATGGAAGTGAGAATCAAAATGACTTTATCCCTTGGCTTCTTTTCTGGTGAGATCATCTAAGGTTTCATCTTACCAATTAATTAGTTTAATTATTAATTTTTATCAATCACACTTGGGTTTTAATTAATTTAATTTTGGGAATTTAATTATCACTTCATAGGGCTTAAAGCAGAAACTGCTCAAGACTGAAAATAATCTTGGATGGATTATTGGAAGATTGTCAAGACTTTCGCTTAAATTGAAAGCTAAGATGGAGATAGACTGATAGTTTATATGTCCACTGCATAAAGACAAAATAATGTTTATATAACAAACTGTATAATCAAATCTTTAGCATTTAATACTTCTTTGTGATTATATGAAACCAGTTCTAATAAAATAGTGTGCAAATGTGTGTGTATCTCTGTGGCTGTTGTAAATCAAATTACATCCTACATTTCAAGTATGTGGAAATTTGACCATGAGGTTTAAAACAACCTAATTTGTGACATAGGTGTATCAGAATTTGGTAAGGATTATTCCTAGAGATCTCTAATCATGGTTCTAGTAATTTCCTAAAAGAAAAGATTTTTATAGAAACGTTTTTAAATCTAACCAATAACATTACTGATTTCTCTAAAATTTTCTAAAATCAAATACATCTCAGAAATTGAGTTTTTCTTTTTGTATAGGAAAGAGCTGTTATGATGTGTGAAACATTCAAGATAGTCTTTTTAATTTCAATTTAAAATTTGCAGTGGGACTAAAGTAAGATCGTTGCATCACATCTTTTAATTTTGTTTTCATTATTAACATTTTGAACTTGGAAAAAATGATTTTGGGAACTTTTATAGAAATAATTTTAAATTATGTTGTCTTATTTTAAGAAAGGTTGTGAGTTGATTAGATAAGAATGTTTTCTAAAGAGAATTTAATATCACATACTTAAAGGAAATGGATTATTACAAGAATTCTATTAATTACCATTTTATATAAAAAGAAAAGATTAATTTGAGTTTGTTGAATGAGTATTGATTGACTACTAGTATAATTTTTACAAGTACTTATTTTGGTGTGTGTATATATACATACATACACACATGCATATATATATATATATATATATATATATATATATATATATATATAATATGATAAAATAAATATATAAAGGTTTTACATATCTATTTATTTGGTGACAAAGGAACATTCAATAATACCAATATCAATAACTAATATCAATAACTACCAATAACACTGCCTTTGGTACACCATTCCAGCAAAAGCTGAAACAGTGACCATCCCACACACTATATATATATATATAGAGAGAGAAATATATATATATATATATATGTCTAATCTCAGAATGTTCATATCTATATAATCTTAGTCATATATATCTATCTAAATGTAATCATTATGTTTTAATTTATACATTTTATATTATTATTAAAAATATTTCCAATAATTTTTATGATGTCTAATATTGAATAACAAATAAAACCCCAAAACAAAAAAAAAACCCTGACATCTTATCAGTTACAGTTGTATATGAAATGTAGTGGTTTTTCAAAAAAGAAAAAGTAAAAAAAAGACATTGTAATTGATATTTTCATTAAATTAAGGTAACATTATAGTAGGAATATAAAGAAGATCCATTCTTGTCAGGCTGGGATATCTTCTCATTCCTAATATCAGAATCAAAGACAGGAAGTTCCTAATCAACTGAATTTCTCCAGAAATCTGTGTGAATGTAAGGTAAGAAAAGAAAGAACTTTATTAAATCACACCAAAATCGCAAGATATTCTGAATGGCAATAATTCAATGTAAAAAAAGGCTTTTGTGACTGTCTGTTGGCACCGGGCATTCAAATAACAGGAAGATCTGTGAATGGCAGGTTTATGAAAGAAAGTAACACTGATATTAACTAAGATTTCTCTGAACTTTTTCTGTTATCAGTATATTTTACATAGTATTCTCAGTTTATATTATTTCGTGTAGATTGTTGCCTTTTCTTTGTAAAATATAATTTTTAATATGTCAGCATATTGTCTAACATCGAAGAGATTTTGGTCTAATATTGTAATATTCTATTGTTGTAGAGGAATCATATTGGAGATGAAATAAGAAATGCAGGTTCCTCTCAGGAATGAATCTAAGGATAATTTTCTTGCAACTAAACAATCTTTTATTGACAAGACTAGATACGAAAGTATATACAAAAAGGTAAGATGTGTGTATACAGGAAGGTTCTTTTATAATTATTTATATGTGAAATTACTAAAAGTATAAAGGTCTTGTGCATGTAAATGAAATAAAACAGAATTCATGTCACCTACTTGCTATTATCCCTGGTAAAATAGACATATCTGCATTTGCAAAGTATTGGGTGTAATATATTTTTGTTTTTGTCCATACTGTTAGACCTTACAGAGATATATAATTAATTTATATCTCAAGTTTGATAAATTACTTATGGACTTAATTTTAGTATCTAAGTTTAAATTCTATACAATTAGTTACATTTTGCAGTAATATTCCTTTTGTAGATTACTGCTTATAATTAGACTTTCTATCTATTAGAATATCCATTTTTCTCTGAGAAACAAAAAAAAGGTTCACATTATATCATTTCCCTGTGTCCAACAACTATACTTACCAAATTTGGTAACTCTACATTATATATATATATATATATATATATATATATATATATTCTAGACAGAACATGACCCGCTCGGTCACCCATTAAGCCCTGGGTAGATAATTGGGACATTTTATTTTACTTCTATAGATATTTGAATTTATTCATGAATAATCAAATCCATGAAACAATCAAAAGTTGATGTTTTGCTAAGACAATGAAAATGTTAACAGCTCATCAGCAATAGTTGACCAGATTTTTTAAAGCTTTAATTCATACATAAACAATATGAGTTGTATCAAAAATCAAATGTACACACAACACACACACACACACACACACACACACACACACACACACACACACACACACACGGAGCGTTTAGAAGACAAGAAAAGTTGCAGAGAGCTCACACTACTGAATATGAAGGGTGTTGTATTTGCACAATCTCATTTATCATTAAAGACTGCTGATCAAAAAAATCCAAAGTATTGTCTAGATTCTCCACTTCTCCTTTGATTATAGATTCCTTATGTTCCTTATATTTGACATTAATGGAATGACTGATTTACCATTTATACATATTTCTATATTTGCATGGGAGAAAATTTACATAATCTTTTGTCAGACCCTTTTATTGTAAGCAATCAACTCTTCTAAGGAGTTTGCAAAGAGGATTTCTGCTAATGAACACCACCATTATATTATGATATTGACAAATCTTATGGATCTGTTCTGTTGCACTTCTTGCATAAGAAAACAGTTTGCATAGTGCTACTGGATGTTCTCCTGTTTTCCATCACAGGAAAAAAATGACTCAACTCAAAATTATATACAATTATTTTTCATGCCTAATATAACCAGCAAACTTGTTTAAGTTTAAGACTAAACCATAGCTGAATTTAAAAAAAAGATCCAGTACAGATTTAGCTTACTAACAATGATTTGCATGATTAACCTGTTAAATGCTGTTTTATTATAAATGGTGCCATAAAATTTAAAAGCCACTCAATGAGGCTCAACTTTATTCTTCATGGGTTGAAAGAGGTTTTAGAGCCTATTATTACCAGAGGTGCTTATTCCAAATAAGAGGAGATTACAAAATATTTTTCCTGTACAGATATCTATATTCAATTGCCAACTTTGTAACTTGTATTCTTGATGTAAAACAGAGCCACATCTGAGATATTTGTAAAACAATTGTTACACTGGTATAACTCACCCAGGATTGCTATGCTCCTGGATCTATGGGAAACATCGCAGTGATCGGAAGACTGTATGTATATATATATATATATATATATATATATATATATAGATATAGATAGAGATATAGATATAGATAGAGATAGATAGATAGATAGATAGATACTGACAACATGATCTGAAATACCTAAGGACCAAAAAGGTATATGGGCATTTGTATGACAAAGAAAGACCCTACAAAAAAACATAGTAAATACAGATATATACTTGAAATGTGAATTGGGAATTACATAGGATGGACCCCAATAATCTAATAGGTTATATGATTCATTCAGTTCAGTAGGTAATTTACACCAAACTTGGTTTAAATACAACTTAAAAAATGAATTGAGAGAGAGAGAGAGAGAGAGAGAGAGAGAGAGAGAGAGAGAGAGAGAGAGAGAGAGAGAGAGAGAGAGAGAGAGAGAGAGAGAGAGAGAGAGAGAGAGAGATAATACAAATAACTTGAGTTATTTAACTTTTTACTAATTAGTCTTGTTAAATAATACTATTATGCTGGTTCCCTCCTTCCACCAGTTAGGATTGTTATGTCACTCTTGTGGAATTGGATGAATTAACTCATTAGTAAATGAATGCATGTTAAAATCTACTCTCTCTTGTTTTGATTATCTGTATTGTTTTGTTGTTTTTATCTTTGCTTTTGCTTATAAAATACTGTATCTGATCTGTTGCCTAAACATGAAACTTAGGGCCAAGAAAACACTGACTGCATCCTCTGCTAAGTGGTAAGACACCCTTTACAAAGTGTGTTCTGTATATGACATTAAACAGTATATGGTGAGGCACCGGTTCTAGAGCTCTAAGGAGTGTGTAATCACCTCTTCATTGACATTACTCCTAGATTCACTATGACCAAAAGTGGTAGTACCTGTTAGAGTCTCATCAATGAATCAAGCTGATCTATTAAAAAAAAAAAATAGATAGTAATACTTAAAACCCTATAACTGTGCAAATAGTTTGTCTTAAGAGTACTTACTTCAAGCTATAAGTATTTACGAAGGATTATTATTAATAAATATTTGAAATCATATAATTGTTTTTTAAATACTGACTTCAGAATTAAATTGCTCAACAAGGGTTGACATGTTATAAAACCAACCAACGAACCAACCAACGAACCAACCATCAAAACAACTAAATAAAAGATAAGTTAAAATGCTGCTAACTACTGGAGCTATTATTCTGGACAGATGTGATCACTCCACCACTCTACTAGTAAATGTGTCTGAAAGTGAAGGTAATAGTAAGGGTGGTGGGGTTGCCATTCACAACTGCATAATAAATCAATTATGTACATGATCAGTGTTTCCTCTAAGTTGCACGGCTGCACACAATAAAAATTTCAATGCACTGCATGAATTTTTCAAGTTTCAGATAAAGAAAGAAGCTTCATGAATAAAACTACATGGCTACAATTGTAATATCACTCTTGTTATTTTCTAAGGTTTCAGGTTGATATAGTACCTACTGTGATGAAGTGGTTGGCCACTTACATACTGAATATATTCATTACTTCTTAACTTTGGTGATATGACAAGAACTGGTGCTCCAGGCATAAGTCAGTTGTATTATTATTGCATTGGCCTTTATTCCATAAAATTTACCTCACAAAAAAAAGTCATGAGAAAATTAGATCAAATAATAATAAAAATTACAGAAATTAAAAAAGAAACTGTATCAGAAACACTGTGTGCAATTTGGGTGTCTTACATGGCATAATTGTTCGCAAGCTAGAGTAGCAAATTTGATTCTCACTAGGTGCCCTATACCTCAGGCCTTGTGCTTTTGTTTATATTATAAAGGTGTGCCTCATATGATGTAATGATTAGCAAAATGGACTAGCAGAGCATTACTAGTGAATTTTGATTCTCACTTGGTGTCCAATACTTCTGGCCTTGTGCCAAACTAGCTGAGTAAATGACAATGCATATGATTTATTGAATTTTTCCCTGAAGACCTTTTATTGTCAACTAATTCTACAGTGTCTTGAAAATAAGCATAACTTTTACAACTAAGTTGTTGATTGAAGAACAAAAGGCTTTATGCTTAAAAAGACAAAGAAATGAAAAAAATCCAATCTCACATTTTTTGAATTGTGATTAAATTAAAGAAATTCCTCTGAGTTTGTTACTAATTTAGTGAAGGAAGATAATGGAAAGTAATGGTATTAAAGCCAAGAAAAAGGGGAAAAGAATGAAAAAGAAAGTGTGTGGAGGAGTTTATTAATGTTTGGTGAGGAACTGTGTTGAGGAAATTTCTATAGCATCAGATAGAATCATTATTTAGACATTATTCTCTTGGTTTCAGAGGTATGGATTGCATAGTTGGTACTGTAGAAATTGGATGCATCAAGCCAAGTTCAAACCCTGGGTGAGGCTGTTTGAATTTCATTTTTCAATTGTACCCTTGGGAAAGGCATGAATTCATATTTTCCTCCCCTAGCAATGGGTGAATATTATGGCAGATTATGTTCTTTGGGTTTAACAGAAGAAAACAAACACTAAATTTAAAACTACAGGTGAGGTTCTAGCAAGTTCACTTAATAAAAACCTACTTGCTACTGAAATTAAAGCAGCATGACTCTGGCAAAAATACAGGCGTCTACCTCCATTCTTGGTAGTGTGTGATTATCACCCTTGACTGTTGGGGAATTTCTGCTGATAACTGCTGGATGGTGTTGAAAAGCAGTATATAAGAGTGGGAGGATCTCATTCTCTTACTTGCATGATGCTTTAAGACAAAACTTGTCTTGTTTTCTCGGACAGGGATGTATTTGTCCCCAGCTAACCTTGCATGAAACATTACATCACAGAATAGTATACAACATAGAAATGTCCTAAGTTTACCTACTTATGCACAGGTATATTTAATACCACACAATCAACAACTAAGGAACTCTTCTCAAATATGTTAGTCTCTCACAAACTTTCATATCTTTTAGGAAGTTCACATACATATGATAGAGATATTTCAATCAACACCTCCATTTACTCATTTTGTATTCTTTCCATTTAGTTTGTTTAGAAAAGAAAATATGTTATTGATATTTGCACATAATTGTTCTTATATTTATTCTTGAGATGAAATAACTCTTTTCTAACAAATATTCCTGTAGAGCATCAAGGAATTGCAAGAGATAAAAAGGAAATTAACTTCTAGTTATTTGTAATGAATAATAACTATTTTTAAAATGTTCTATCAGTCAATAGTAAATTCATAGTAGAAGTTCTTTTTTCTAATTTTCAAGAAATAGATAGTGAAACTAACTTTCAGAATATGAGATTGCTAAAATCTTTCATGGAAGACTGTTAGTTAGTTGTTTTTACAGCATGTCAAGCCTTGTTGGGTTATTTAATTCTAAAGTCAGTCTTTTTTCAAGTAACTTATCATAATAATCAATTGTAAATAATAATAGCTTGAAGTAACTATTCTTAATACTAATTATTTATATACAGTTGTATGAATTCAAGTAACTATTCCTATCTGATAATACTTATTTGTTTTTCCAGTTATATGGTTTCAAGTATTCATATCTAATACTAATAATTTGCACACAATTATATGATTTCAAGTATTTCAAGTAACAAATTATAATAATCCTTAGAAAACAATTAAATCTTCAAGTAACTATTCTTAATACAAATAATTTGCTGACATTTTTATGGTTTCAAATATTCTTATCAAATACTAATGTTTTAAACTGATCTATTTGATCCATAGTTGGAGCTTTAACAGGTACTACCACACCAGATCAGAGTGGACTTGGGAGTAATGGTTATGAAAGGGAGATTCTGTACTTCTCAGACATTCAAAACTGGAGGCTAATTACTCAATGCAGTTTAGTGCCATACTTGGGACATCCCGTTTTTTTAGGAAGAACAAGTCTTACTTTTTTGCAGGAGATGCAATCAGCATATTTGAGGCCCCACTGACGGTGTTGTAAAAAGTTTTCAGTTAGTATTGTATGAATATTTATTTGTTGAAATGATTTTTAAATTTTTAAAGAAAATTAATGTTTCATTTATGGTTCATTTCTTTTTTTGTAAATGCAAATCTTCAGTCTGAATTCTTTTTGAACACACCTTATGCATCTTTATTATGTTGATCACTACAATTGTTATAATTATAATCACTACTATTGTTTGATCTATTTTTAGAATAATTTGTTGTTGTGGGATTTTTTCTTCTTTTTTTAAAAATTGATGTTATTTTTATCACTGATATGATTCGAGGCCAAAGGTTTGGACTATTATTTTCATCATTAATGCCATTATGATGATTATAATGATTATTTAAGATGCTGTACAAAGATGTTTCTCAAGATCTAATCCTAAGGGTCTCCCCATCTATTCACTTCAAATTTGGTTATAACAAACTACAAGCAGCCTTGGACCCCATAGTTAAAAATCTTGGTATCATCACTCTTTATCAGCCGGTTATTCATAGGAGTGCTTAATTAATGCTATTGTCAATTCTATTGGAAAGACAGGATTTATCAGTGTACATGTGTATATACATGTATGTATAGGAAGAAATACCCATACACATAGGTTATAACTAGTTATCCTAGATGGGTCCTCATCTGGTATAAGGCCATATCTTATAGAGCATGGCTGATAACTAGAGTAACATTAATAACTGATATAGATACACACACACACCACACACACAACACATATATATATATATATATATATATATATATATATATGTGTGTTGTGTATGAAACTGCAGGAGAGAAGCTGACCTGTTGAGTCATCTGAACCTTTGTGGCTATGCTGGATAGAAATCTTAATTGAAGAGATGACCATCTTTGACAAGAAACATCAATCATCATTATAGATAGATAGATGGATGCATGCATACATATGGTATATATATGCCTATATGTAATTTACATTTTTAAAACCTTTTTTTGAAAGATTTCTATCAATATTTAGACAACATTTTTTCATTCAAATGTCCTTTTAAAGTCGACCTCACCATCTATAATACATTTATCTTTTTGGAATACTTTGTTTTTTTCTATTTTCTGCATACCATCAGATATATTTTCACATTTTTCCACACACACACACACACACACACACACACACACACACACACACACACACACACACACACACACACACACACATATATATATATATATATATATATATATATATATATATATATATATATATATATATTTGGAAAGCTTAATAAATCATGCAGTGTCTGAGAAAAGGCTAACAGATGTGAAAAACAATCATCTAAAAACATTGAAAAAATTATGATATAATGATAAATTATAATATGATAAATTTATCTTTTTGGGATACTTTGTTTTTTCTATTTTCTGCATACAATTGGATTTATTTTCATATTTTTCCATCCATATAAACAGCACTATAAACTGCAAAGCATACTTCTCTTTCAAAGGAATATCATCTGATCACAGAATAGTCACAGAAAAACTACACCTGTCTGCATAGAAACAAAGGAAAACCAGTAAATCTGTATGATATGACTTGTCCTCACTTACCAACAGTGATATATGTAATCACTATTTGGTACCAGTAAGGAATAAGTTTGACATCCTTCAGGAGATATCAGCAAGATACACTCCAAATGAGTAATATGAAAACTTTGTCAGTACCCACCTAGTAGCAGCAGCTGAGTACATACTGACCAAATTAAGAGCCAAACAGACTGTCCCCTGGGAGACAAAAGCAGTTAGAGAAAAGAGAAAAGATATTAAAAATCAGACATTTAGAAGAAGACAGACAGTTGTGATTGTGAAATAAGTGGTAGAAAAAGTACCTCAAGAACAAAATTAAAGGCAACCAACCAAAAAGATAGACTCCAGAAGTGGAAAGACCACTTCTTAGGAACCCCACTTAATATCATAGTAATACACAAAAAATAGTAAATAACCAATTAGACATTCTCCAAAAATGGTGACCTCGGTTATTAGTAAAAACTAGAGGCAAAACTTTTACTGCTATAGCCGCTAAGATATATAATGCTGTTCTTCTTAATCACATCCAACCTGAAATAGAGCAACTCCTTAGGAAAAGCCAAATAATAGAATGGGTTCAAGCAAAAAATCTTCAGGCAACACTGCTATTTGTAGATTTCTCCAAGGCAATCGACTCCATACACAGAGGGAAAATGGAGCAAATATTACTAGCATACAGCATCCCCAAAGAAACAGTTACTGCCTTAATAATGCTCTACAAAGGACACTAAAGCAATGGTATGCTCACCTTTTGATTTCAAAGAAAACACAGGAAACTATTAGCAATAGAATGGACCTAAGAAGGTGACATTTGAATTGTTTTTTGTAATTGTGCTTCTCTGCTATGAACACTTTAATTTATCCTACATTTAATTGATTGTTTTAGTTTATATATATATATATACAGGGTGTCTCAAAAATACTTTATCTATAAATACATTGATTATTTAGATATATTTAAGTTTTATCATCCAAGTTAAAGAAGACAATTATAAAATATTTTGCAGGTGTTTGAAAATATGATCATTCTGGTTCAGACACTGCTGATAACATAAACAGAGAGAATTGCAAGCATCACTGAATTATTGCAGGTGTTCAAACTGATGATTATGCAAACAGATGGAATTGTAAACTTCACTTATCATTTCAATTGGTAAATACAAATCAAAATGATTCTGCCTAAATTGCTGCTCTTAACTCATTGAGTGTTCCAGATTTTGTGCTTTAAAAAGTTAAATGCCTCAATTAAATGACACAATTCAAACTACTGGTCAGTTCAACATCTACACTTTACAGTTGAACATCATGTAAACAGTGTGGTGTGGATTATCAGTGTTGGGTATAAGTGACCATTCTTTTTTGAAAACACAGTTACTGGTCTGTACATTTGTTTATATATATATATATATATATATATATATATATATATATATATATATATATATATATATATATATATGTGTGTGTGTGTGTGTGTTTATAGATATAAATATAGATATAAGGTGTTACCCATTGATCTACAATTCAGCTCAGTTGCAAATGTAAGCAACATGGTGTGCAAATCATGAAGTGGTTTGATAAAATACATGAAAGGAAATCAGAATGTGCCACATACTGCACCCATAATAGATTTTTCAAATGTCACATGTGTGTGTAAAAATTGCAGGAGAGAAGCTGGCCTGTTGAGTTATCTGAACTCTTGTGGCTATGCTAGACAGACATCTTAATTGGAGAGCTGGCCATCTTTTGACAAGCAGCAGCAATCATCATTATAGATAGATACATACATAGATATGTCTATACATACAGATAGATAAATATACATATGCTCATGCACTAATACATACTTTTCGAAATGTATGCCGGCACAAGCATAAACATTATATAAAAACAAACATAGGTATATACAAATGTTAAAGGTGAATAAAGAAATTGAAACACTGAACATTTTTAAACTTATCCAAGGTGATACACCGCATCAAATATATACTGTACTTGTTGAAATAATGTTTATTTCATTTCTATATAAAAAGAGAAAAAATTAAGAAGCAGATTCTTATTTCAATGCCACATGTCTCCATTGAGATTTTATAATCAAAATTCCTTTCATGTCATTTTAAAACCAAATGAAAAAAAGCAAAAAGATGCATTTATTCCTAACTTCAGGTTTTACAATGACTGGCATGAGCACATTTATTTTTTTCACATAAAGATTTTGGTCTCACAATAACTGTCATCTTGCATTTGGTAGCTGGTTTATTTGTTGGTTTATCTATCTATACTTATTATATCTTTCAATCTGTATTTGCATATGACCATATTTGTAAACCAGCCAGTTTCTGTTTAAGTATATTATAGATCTTTATTTGAGGGATATATTGGAACAACACACACAAATATAGATAGGCACACACATACATGAACCCAATACCAATGATTGTGTGTTTTTATGTGAGCCAGTTCAAAAAGTAGAGTCAATATATAGCTCAATTTCTTTTGCATGGATACCAGCTGGCCCTCACCAATTCAGTGCATGAGTAGCACAGCTTGGAGCTATGCGGTAAAGTGGGGAACTGATGGTAGGTGTAGTGCTTCACCTCAGATCCAAAAAACATCTTTCTGGTCTAGAGATGTTGCTATGTTGCTTGATTGTAGTTATTTGCATAGATATAGAAACATAAGAATTTTAGTAACACACACATGCACATATATATGAATATATGTGCATATATATAAATATATGTGCACACACACACACACATACATATACATGAATACATATATACTGCACATATATGTGTGTGTATGTATGTATCTATGAATGTGTATGAGCTTTCATATATTAATTTCTATAAATAAGTTATACCTTTTGTTATCCAATCTTGTCCTTAACTTTAGACTGAAGGTTCTTAATGAATTGGCTAAATTTCATCATCTTATTAAAACCCATCCAAACTTTATATTTCTCTTTACCTTATAATGAAAACTCTTGATAACTTAATATGATTCCATCCTGAAGAATTCATTTGTATGAGAAAATTTACTGGGTTCATAATTAGGAAAGTTTTATAATTTGATCATACAGTAAAAAGTTTTGAAAAATAAAATCAATATGGAAATCAAGTTGAAGTAATTTGTAAATAAATGCAGTCATAATATAAAACATATTATTCCCAAGTTGCCTAAACGAATTAGCAGGTTCATATATATTTTTGATTTTCACCTTTGGGACTCTAATGATAAAATGGGTATGAATAGATTGTGTATGAATTTTAAAATCAACCAGTACTGAATAATTAATTATAAAATCTATATTTCAGTACACAAATATATAAAAGCTATTCCTAATTGATTGATGGATGGAAAGATAGAAATTAACAAATTGAGATAGATATGAACAGACAGATAAAACCTTTTGTTTTTTAAATATTGATTTTCTTTTAAGTTTTAAAGAAACTTTAGAAGCAATGTGCCAAATATTTTGAATAGGTGGAATAGCATGTATGTATCATAATTCTTATTCCCTGAGTTAGAGCATATAAGTGTGTTATTCTAATAAGAATTTTGTTAAAATGAGTTTTTTCCGGGGTATATTTAGCAAACAATCTGAATTTCAGTGATAAAAAAACTGTCTTTTTTTAAAAGAAATCTATTGATTTTTTGTGAGGAAGAGTTAAAAAAGATTGTGAAAACAATATGTCAAGTATATTGAATGCCTAAATATGTGGAATAGCATTTAATATGTTTAATGGCTCTAAATCAAGATAGGAAAACTATTATTAACTACAAAGAAGTGTACACTCAAATAGTATAAATTTCAAGTTTTATTAATATATACTACTTAAGATAAATGAAAAACTTTGATAAACTTTTAATGAATTTTATATTGTTACTTTTTTTGCAAGAAAGGATATCAGTTTCTAAAGTAAAGGTACACAATATTAATTGGTATTTTGCCAAGGCCATTGAAAGCTGAACTGGATTGTTGAGAAGGGTAAAGGTTGAAGGTTATTCCTTTCTTATTGAGGAAACACTTTTCAGCACCCTCTTCTTTATATAAACTAAATGTAATTAAAATCTCATCTATTTACACATCATCAGATGATATTCTATTAATAATGTTTCATTTCTATAGTTGATACATGAAACATAGTAATGACATAATAATAAAACAATAGTAAGAAGGTGAGATTTAATTACTTTCAGTTTTTATACTGCTCTGCTAGCCAGCATTTAAGCACATTTTGATTTATCAACCGTTTTTTAAACAACTGTTTATTTTCATCTGTTATATATATAATATATATATATATATATATATATATATATATATATATATATTCATGTTGTAGTTTATGGGGCCTCCTAAAAATAATTTATTATTTAAAATAAAAAATAAGTGAATCCTGTACTCCACAACATCGAGTTCCTTCATTTATTTTTTTGATATTGTTTTAAATGCTTCATAATAACACCCAACTTCAACATAAAAAAGATATATATATGCCTTTGTTATAGATATATACATTGATAGTTATAGAGACCATGCTTTTGTTAAAAAAGTGAACCCTTTGATTGAAATAAAAGAAAGGGACAGAGAAAAAAAAAGCAAAATTCTGAAGGAATTATTTAACATCTATGATTCCAGCATTTACTTATAATTTGAGTAGATATATGTATTTTATACAAAAGACATGACCAACAAAAGGTCCAACATTTAATATTTAGTCCATATACACAATTTAACATTACTCACATTTAAAAAATAAAAAATCCTATTCATAGATTTTATCAGTGAATTTCTAGACACTCAAAAATATTTATAAAGTATGTTATCAGCTTTTGCTACAGGATATCGAAAATGGTGTTACTTTCTTTTGAAGTTTATTGATAAGAAAAATATTCTCTTGTTCGTATAAAGTTGAGTTTTTTCAATTACTACATTTATGCATAGCAAAATCATTTAGAAAATTTATGCAAGACTAAAAAATTGAATATTTCCATGGAAACAAGATCACTAGAAAATATTTTTAAGTAATTATAATTTTTTAACACACTCTGAATCTATTGCCCAAAATTTACATTGCATTAATTATCATTTTCTTAATTTTTATACTAATTATATATATATACATATATAAATAAATAACTATATATATATAAAAATAAATAACTATATATTTATATATAAATAACTAGATATTTATATATGGGGAGGTGTGATGAAAAATATTATGACTGAATCATAATGTTTTTCTAATTTCACGTTTTAATGAAAATTGTGCACAACTAAGCATATAATTAATTGATGATGTGTAGATGAGTTAGTGTCAATTCTAAATACTTTTATCAGCCGTTTTTGGCAAAGCACAAGAGCACTTTCCATACTTATTAGACTTAACTCATTGTGACTTTTGCAAGTTCTCTAAACTGAAAATTCATATCAAGGGCAAGATTTGAGGATGTAAAAGACATTAAAAGACACTAAATTAAAAAGGAGTTTCAAACTTGCTGAATTAAGTATGTTAAATGCCAGTGGGATTATTTACAAGAAAATTAATGTTTTATTTAATTATATATATATATATATAATTATATATATATATATATATATATAAGAGAGGGAGAGAGAGAGAGAGAGAGAGAGAGAGAGAGAGAGAGAGAGAGAGAGAGAGAGAGTGATCAATGTCCTTAAATCATATGTGTATGTGGGAGTAAAGTTATTGAAGTCAGAGGCTCAAGCTTTGTTCAAAATCTGACCTCTTCATAACTAAATAACTGATTAAATTTTCACCATAAAACCACAGAGGCATAATAGTAATGATACTTTAACTTGGAAACCAAGACTTACTTCAAACTTTATTAGAGGTACACATGCTGCTTTTTGTAATAGTTGCATTAATTCATTTATCACTTGTCCTTTGTTTATATTACAATATATATATATATATCTTAGAAAGGAAGGGAAAACTCAACACCGTAATTCCATAATAAATTTATTTCAACTAAAATTGGGGCCTTTATAAATCTAAGTTTCTTTAATATAGCTCCCCAAAATTTCGTCTCATTTTGGGGAGCTATATTAAAGCAACTTAGATTTATAAAGGCCCCAATTTTAGTCGAAATAAATTTATTATGGAATTAGGTGTTGAGTTTTCCCTTCCTTTCTAAGATAAATATTGCTCTGTATATAATCTAAAAAGTTTATTATACATTGAGCTGTTTTTAGTTATTTAAAGATTCACTGTATTTATACATACAGGATCATACAATAATAATACAGTATATCTTAGAAATCACATATGGAATCATCCCTTACTACCAAGTCTTGGATACCTGTCATCATATATATATATATTATATTTGTGTTCATGCCTCTCTTGAAGTTAAAACCTTTAGACATTATTCATCACCATAACTGACCTAGATAAATCAGCATAAAAAACTGTTATGCTATGAATTTATTAGAATTCTTTTTTTATTCTTTCATTCTAAAATTTCACTATGGAATTTCCAGAAGAGTTACAATAGTAACTCGTATTTTATAAGGCTAAAGATTTTTATCTATTCTAAGTGATAATGTCTCAAAAATGTGTGAACAATTAAAAAAAGATTGGTGGATTCTGATTCGTCCATTTTGAATGAACTGGAAAATAAAAGAAATTAATTCATTGAAAAGTGTTTTAAAATTGGGATTTGACCAGAGGGAGATTATAACAAAACCATCAATCTCATTAACTTTGATTATTTTCTAATGTCTTTCGTGATAATTAATCTTGTTGGGTCTTTGGAGAATGGTTGCATGGGCAAATTTTGAATAAGGAGACTTGAAATGAAAAGGAATTTCGTGGAGCAGAAAGAAATCTATAACTACTTGAAATTTGTCTTGAAAAGGTACAGTTTATAAATGATGGATGCTCATCAACAACAACAAAAAACTTTAACAAAACAAAAGTTTAAAGCTTAGTGAGATCCAGAGAATCATTGCTATGAGGAGGATGAGGTCTTGAGAAGAGTGAAGAAATTTCAGTCCACAAAATTATTTGCAAGTTGTGACACAAGGCCAGAATTATGGAGCACCCATTGAGAATAAATTCACTAGCAATATTCTACAGGCATGGATACCTAATTTTTACCCCAGAATTCAAGTTAGATATTAACTATTTTTGAGAATCAATCATTCAGTTGACCAGGAAAGTCTCTTAATTATAAATTTTGAGGAACCACCTCACCCCTGAAATAAATTGAATGTATTGGTGGCATAATACAACCAGTGCAGAAAATAAAACTGACATTCTAAGGTTGTTTGCATTCACTTTCCACTAGTTCACCCACTAAAGGCATATATCTCTTCACCTCCCTCCAGATATAGGTAAAATGATTGGAAAGACTGAACCTACTGACCATAGTGGGCAACAAATATAGGAGAAGGATAACAATAAAGTGAAAAGCAGGAGCTGGAATCTTTAAAACTGTCTGATTCACAAAATTCCTATGACAACACAAGTGTCATATTTTATCAGCCCTTAATTTTCCCTGAGAAAATATCAATGGCATGGAGAGTCTTGCTGAAAGTGCAACTGCTGGTCTTCCATAAAAATCATACCCATACTAGTGTCAAGATTTTAGTGTAGATTTATTGTCTTGTGATGCCACTAGTAGAAAATACAAGTGTGTCATGGTCATGAAGAAATAGGATTTCAAAAATATTTTACACAACAGATCACATTTCAGTTTGGGTCTGGGTGTCATCTTAGGAACATTCAGTTGAACAGAAATGTATGGACACCATCAACTTCAACTCTTTAGTGGACACCCAACGATCCTTTCAGGTATAATGCACAGGCTGACTTTTTTGAAAAATGTTTTACTTTAAAGCTATATCAAGAAACATGGTAATTCATATACATTTTCAATATCTTGATATCTATCTATTATTAAAATTCTCATTATGTTTGTGTGTGCCTATATATATATATATATATATATATATATATATATATATATATATATGTGTGTGTGTGTGTGTGTGTGTGTGTTTGTGAATGTAACTGTGATCCAGCAAAAATGTCATAGAAAGATTTTATAAGAGTAATACACATAAATTAATTCAACTTTGAGAATAAAGCAATTTCTAGTCTAATTTGTAACTGAATGATAATTTTTTAGGGTCACACTGAATTCTTTTAATGTTCAAGATTCTTTACATAATGGAGAAAAATATGAAAACTAATTAGGGTCTTATGCTTCTTCCTAAACAGAAGAATCAATACCATCATAAAGAGCTATTACAATGGGAAACCAACAGGTCAGTGAGACATCTAGTCTATATCATTATTAATAATAATAATGGTTGAGATAAAAACATACCACCCAATCTCAGCCATAAAAGCAGACCTCATGTTAATTAACAAGGCTTTCTTGTACCAGTGGATCATAGAGTGAATAAAATAAAACAAAAAAAAAGGGAAGAACAATAATTATATGGATCCTTTAGAAGACACACTAAGGAAATTGCATGAGATGATATAGATATGGCTTTGTTGAAGAAACCTAAAAGAGAAACTGAATTGCTGTTAATAGCAGAGTAAAATAACAACATAAGAACTATTTATGTAAAACTAGAAGACATAATACTCAGAAGAAGAATAGCAAGTTAGATTATGTGGGGAGAGAGATAAAGTAATCAACTAGATAATAAATGAATGCAGCAAACTGTCACAGAACGAATACAAATGGGTGGTTGAAAGTGACCCATTGGGAACTGACCATACTCCCCAATGGTACACACACACACACACACACACACACACAGAATCTATCCTGTAAAATGAAACACATAAAAATTCCATATGATCTTGTGATCAAAATGGATCAATTAATCTCAGCCAGACATTTTAGAAGGAACATTTCAATTAGTAGACATTGCTGTTTCAGCAAACTACAGTGAAATTAAAGGAAAGTGAAAAACTGGAAAATATCTTCATTTTGCTAGAGAAGTGAAAAAAGCTGTGGTAGTAACATCAGTTTTACTTGGAATTTTGGAATAATAAAAACTGAAAAAGAAAGTGAGAAAACTGGAGAATTGGGGATGTAATGAGATTGTCCATGCTTAAGAATATTGAAAAGAGTGTTGGAGAGCTGATGGTTTGGTTCATTTGTTTAAAATATCAACTCCTTATGGGTTATTCAATTCCAGAATTTGATTAATTTCTAAATGTGTGATTACAATAATAACTACATTTTTAATGTTCCATTTAATCTTTTTGCAACTGCACTTCTTTTATTTGTCTATAATCATTTGTTTGCATACAGTTATATGATATCAAGTATTCCTATCTAATACAAATAATTTGCATATAGTTGTATGGTTTCAAGAATTCCTATCCAATACAAATAATTAGCACATAGTTATATAGTTTCAATTATTCCTATCCAATACTAATAATCTATAAACTATTTATATTTAATAATAATTATTTGCTTGCTCACAGTGATAGGGTTTCAAGTATTCCCATCTAGCACCAATAATTTGCAAGCAATTATAAAGTTTCATGAAACTCATAAAAACATTTTTAGCTTCAAGAAACTATGTTTAATACAAATAATTTGGACATAGTTATATGGTTTCAAGAGGACTTGGGAGTAATAGGAATTAAGGAGTACTCTACACTCCCTAGAGCTCCAGAAATAAAGCCTCACAACCAAATAGAGTTTATTGTTGTAACTATGACTTCCCTTCTGAGCGGGGGGGGGCACCTGTCTGTTGGGGATACAGCTGGAGATTTGAGGAGATTTGCTGTCACCCAGACTCAAGTGAAGGCCACAAATTAATAATAGTGTTGGAACTTACACAAATAATAATAATAATAATAATAACTTAAATAAATAATAATAATAATAATAATAATAATAAATAATAATAATAATAATGTGTAGTTAAAATAATAATAATAATAATAATAATAATGTGTAGTTAAAATAAGATTTGGAGTAATGATTTGGATGAAATAAAAATACTTTTGCTGCAATTTAATAAATGAAAATTAGTAGTTAGCATTTCTTATATGAGAGAAGGTAAATAAAAATTGACATTTGTGAAGAAATTAAATAAGATTGGATAGTCATAGAACTTTTCAGACAGAGTTTATCCAGGGACAATTAGTAAGAGTTTCAGTTAAATGACATCACTAATAGCAATAGGTAATTAAAAACAAAGCCTTAATGTAATGGGCAATTTTCTATTCAGAAAAGTTGACTATAAAGGAAAGAGCCAGAATTTCTTTTCTGAGAATTACTCATGATTTAAAGTTAAAATTAAAGTCTTGAATGGTTGATTTTTAACTGCCACTGATCTCACTAACTATTATCAGTATATGGAAGCACTCTACGTGTAACTGGTATCATCATGGGAAATGGATGGTAGACTGAGTTCAAATCCTGGATGAGATAGTTGTATTTCCTTCTAGCTCATGCCCTGGGGGAAGACATGAATATGTCTCTTCTCCTCTTAGCTAGAAGGGCATACTGGACTCTTTAACCTTGATGAAGTAATCATTTTAGGATAATGAAAAACTGAATTCAAAACCAGGGTGAAAGAAGCAAGCAACTTCACCCTATAAAATCTACTCATTACTGAAACTCTAGTACAATCATGGATATGGTGTGGTTACCTGTCTATGAGACTGCAAGATAATGCAGCACATAAAAATAAAAATATTTAGATCAAGATTATGCCTTTGTCTACTTAAATGTATGTATACAACCAACTCCACTTCTATAGATAGGGTGTGACACATAGTCAATTTTGTACATGGAGTTTTGCTAGTTTGAAATCAGTTTGCCTTCTCCTAGACAGGCAAAAACTAATATTTTCCCTACTACCCAGAAAAATAGTAATTTTCATATTGATACCCCAATGTTTAATGTGTGGCAATTTTCTAAAGATGGAAGAGTTTGCCTGCTTTAGAAATAAACAAATCAAGTAAATTAAAAAATTTGAAATTTAAAAATCCTTATGGCTAGAAACAGAAGTTAAACAATATATGAAAGAAGCTAAAAATACCAAGTCACATTTAAATATATTTCTGATAATTAAATTGCAAATTTATCAATGTATTTCAATATATCTTTGAATGGCAGTAACATGCCCCCTCATAAATATTTATGGGATTTTATTTTTGGTTACAGGTGTTGTCATTTTTTGTTACAGAATTTCAATGCAGTAAATTTTGGTAATAACTAAAATATCCCTTTTATTACTATTATAAAAAATAAAAATACTGTTTTTTTTTAAGCATGAAACCCAGCATTTTTATTTTATTTTTTATTTCTTATATTACTTATGCAAAGTAAACACAAAACCCTTACAACTAAAAAAACAAACTTTTTTTCGAATAATATTCAACTAGAAATGATAAAATCCTGGTATCTTTAGTTTAAAAGAAAATTAACTTTTTACAAAAAATCATTAAGGGTGTACTTATTTATAAGTAATATATATTTAACCACTACCCAACACAAATTATCATAATAAAATTTCTATTTGAGCAATAATTTGTGTAAAACCTAAATATAATAAAGAAAAAAAAAAAAAAGAAATATATTAATTCTCTAACCCTGGTGAAAAAGTCGTTTTCTGTATAATTTGATTTCAAAGCATTCAAGACTGTGAACAAATAGTGGTTGCCCTTATAATATAAGAGGTACAGTCATCAAAGCTGTAAATGTCACTTGTCCAACCACAATAATTATCCACCCCAACAATGAACCTTCAATTTTACTTCAGTAATGGCCATATCAAATGTATGATTTGTCACTATGTTGGTCATTTGTTTTTTTATTTATGGGAAAATAGCCATTCTTTCTAGTCGATTGGTAAAGTCAGCTAATTACACTTTACTATTCTTTTATAGTTTCTGGTTAATATGAAATGTCTGCAATAAAAGTCTTCAATAATTTGTCTTTTATTTGATAAACAGCAATTCTTGACTTCTGTTTGTGATATTATTTTCTCGTCAGTGGCTGATCCAATTCTGACTTATAACAATATTGTCTCAATTTTTATTTTTATTTTATACATCTAAATCTTTTTTTATTTTCATAACATTTGGTTTGTTTTATGGTAACTATTATATTATCACAGCAACATCAAGCATTCTGAGTTCACTGCTAGATAAAGGCATTTTCCAATTCCTCTTAAGACAAGTTTTATTGTGCTAGCCTCAATCATGTCATATCGACATCTTATCTCTCCATCATCTTATACTTTCTCTTAACTTGTTATTTCTTGGGCACCATGTTTCTAATATTTTGCAGTATCAATTATTCTCAATTCTAGCTATTTGTCCTTACTACTTCCATTTTTGTTGTTTCATAAAATTTATATTTTTCTTATCCATGTTGAACTCTTCTTAGTAGTATACATATAAATACATAGTGCTGTATTAACTAACACAATGAAAAATTCATACTCACACTACATTAATGATCAGTGATTTTGGTGTAATGTGCATCTGCAGCAACAGCAGAGATTTTAAGTTCCCCACTGGACTTTCTTAATTTCTTCATGACAACATTGATTGTGCTAACCACTGCCAGTAAACTGCTCTATTTCATCTCTCCATTCTCTTTAAGAACTTTTTCTTATTACACTTGTTATTTCTTGGGCACAATTCTATTAACCTCATGCACTATATGCTATACTCCATTCTAGCCTTATGTTTTGCTTTTTCATTTCTCTTGCTTAATAAAATCACTTAATTTGCTTATCTCTCTCATCCATATTGATTATTTATCTTGTTCAGTTATTCCAAGAATTTCTCTTTCTATTGATCTGTGTGTTTTCTTTTGCTATTTTTTTCTATTACTAAAGATATTGAAGTTGTATTTAAAACTCAGAATTTAGTTATTTTTCTGTTTAGAATGGAAAGAGAGTGAGGGTTTAGATAAGAGATAAGTCACACAAGGAATCTGTTTTTATGATCACATCTGAAATTAGAATACAAACTTTCTCGATGATCGGTTTATTAATTGTATATATAGTAGTGTATAAAAAAATGTAGATGAATTTTGGTATAATTATCAGTTTATAAAAAATTGTGTTACTTAAGGTCAACTGAAATTTAACGCACTGACTCTTGCCATCAACGTTAAGAATTGATGAGTCTGTTCAGTACTAAGATGAATGACCAATTAAGAACAGAAGATACCATAAGCTGTCTGAGGATTTTGTGCCAGACTAAGCTCAACTAACATTCTAGTCAATGGGGCTTATAATAGTCTGTATCTTTTGCAGTGGAGTAAGACCCTCCTCCCACTCCATGCAAAAAAACAAGTATATTATTCTAAATATGACGTTAAACTCCATTCAGTGGTGAGGTTCCAGTTCTTGAGTTTTGGGGAGTGTGGAGTACCCCTTTGTAACCATTACTCATAGGTCTACTCTGACCTGGAGTGGTGGTACCTGTTAGGGTCCCATCTATGAATCAAATAGTTATGTTTTCAAATTATTTGTATAAGATAGGAATACTTGAAACTATAACATTGTGTGCAAGCAAATGATTATTTTTATTAAATAGGAATAGCTACTTGATATAGTTATAATTGTGTATAAATTATTAGTATTAAGAATAGTTATTTGAGTTTATAATTGTTTAGAAATGATACAAGTCATTTTTTACTTGAAATCATATAACTGCTTTTTAAAAGAAAATTGGCTTTAGTGACCCCAAAAACATTGACATGATGTAAAACAAACCAACCAACACTAAAGTAAACTTATTAAATTCTAAGATAAGAAGGTGAGTATACAATTATTATGTATATGTGTGTATATGCATGTGCATATGACTTTATAAAGAAATAAGAGTGTGGTTTAGTAAATATATGGAGAATCTGAGATTATATTTTGTGAGTGTTGAAATAAATGAGATTTAGTGAAATAATATCCTATTTAATGTATTTGCAATAAAGATTTCTTTTTGGAAATAACTATGTACAGTTGACTTGGTGAATAAAAGTGGCTATTTTTTTCATCTGAATTTGGTTCAAGCTATTTGATTTCCCAGATAGAAATTTAACAAGATATTGAGAAATTTATGCATTAGATGTGAATATTTAATGATATTTTGCACTATTCACTTCTTGTTGCTATTTTTTAACACTTTTTATCCAAATGCTTATGAATCACATAAAGGAAAAAGATCTATTTCCTCTTCAAATTTTACTTTTGTTATCTGGGTAATGAGATTTTCAAATTTAACTATTTCCAGAACATCCCAGGTTCAGTGCTGAGTAGAAAAATTTCTAGAACTTAGTAAACATTTTTGTTCATTTCTGTGTAATTTTAGAATAAATACATGAACATTTTTATTCATATGCTGTTTTATTTAGACTTTATGCAAATGAAATTATGCCTGTTTGATTGATTTTATATAGAAAATAAGTTAATTTCAAAATGTCATTGTCTATAACCCCAAAGCATAGTTTTAAGGGATTAATGACCATTTTCTATACTTTTACAAAATACATATTTAGTAAACAACATATTCTATTCAAGAACAAAATTTGTGTTACATAGTATTATCTGATTTTTCTTAACTTTACAGAAGGTCAGAGAATAAACTTGACATAATTTGACACCCTCAAAAGAAAACAAATTTACAACTACAAATCCTCTGATAATGAAACAGAAACAACTCATTGCACAGAAAAAAAAATTTGTTATATCTTTGTGAGTTTAGCAAGTGCAAACTGTTTCTAACGTCATTAGAAAAACCTTTTTCTTCAGACAGAAAATTAACTTTTAATATAATACAGCTGTTTTGCAATTCTGATCATTATAAATAAATCATAAGTAACTAGCTGAGGTCTACACCTGGTAAGTGTTCAAAATTTAAATCACTGTTGGTTATAATGACAATTGAGGTTTGCAGTTATGAGACACGATGAAAAATGAGATTTATATTATTTATTAAGAGAAATATCATAACAGATGCATATCCACAATCAGAATGTCACAGAAAGATTAACGGACAATAAATGTCAAAAACAATCAGACAAATGTCAGAGAAATAAATGTCAAAAATCACTTCTATTTGTTTCAGTTTACTAAACAATGTCTATTTTACAATTTTATTAAATATTTCTACCTACATATGCTTACATATACTAATTATTACTATAAAAGATGAATCCAATTAACAGGAAAAAGATTTACCTATTATATTTAGTTTTTGCTTATGAATATCTTTCTGTTTAAAAATGTGGCTTCAAATGATTCAAAGTTTATAGCTAAGAAATCCCCATTCTTATATTAATATAGTTCAATAGATGAGATTGTAATGATACTCTGAAGCATTAGAAATAATTGCACCATTGGATTTTTTGAAGGCTCAGAGCTTGAGAAAAAATGTTTGTACATATCTGTATGGAATGGATAAAAGGGTGGATTTAGGAGCCAATACCCTTTTTACCCAAGAGCAAAGATCAATGTCAGTTTGTCTTTGGTGTTAAGTAATCTTCATACCTACATAGATATTATGAAGGTGAATTATTTGGCATGGTAACTCAGCATCCTAACAGGTTATAGGAAATCATCTATTCATTTACCATTGAAAACTGTAATGAAAATGATTTGTTTATGAAGAAAGTAAACTTTTTGATATGATGATTGATTTGCTCTCTTTGTATGATGTCAGTTGAAGTGTGTCATGAATACTAGCTGAAGTACACTTCTACAAGAGGGTATATGATCAAGATTTGGGTATCAGACATGGTGAGACTAACACACGATGCCAAAGATTGCTTCTAGTTATTTAATTTCTATAAAATGTGTCTATTTTATTATCTTTGTTGTCAGTTAAAAAGTAACACTAATTGGTAATAAATGGTAATTGTTACTATAAAAGATAAATCCACTTAAAAGGAAAAGAAAAAAAGTTTACAAATTATATCTTATATTATCTGATGAATTTAATATCCTTATGAGAAAGAAATTCATGAAGTTTTGTAGATAAAAGATTAAGTGAAGAGATTTACTGATTTAATATTTTTATTTTTGTCTAGATTGTTAGTTCAAACAAAGCAGTTCATCTTTAACTGGAAGAATAAACTATAAACCTAATTAGTAATGTTTAATTTAATGTGAATAATTATTTTAGTAAGACACTTAATCTTTTTTATGTTTGGAAATTTAATTTTATACAATCACAATAACACTGCAAGAGTAACAAACCAATGTCAAAAATAATCAGACAGGAAAATGTCAGAAAGACAAATGTCCAAAACTTCTTCTATTTGTTTTAATTTACTAAACAATGTCTATTTTACAACCTTTGTTGTCAATTAAAATCATATCAAATTGTTATAGATAGTAACTGTTCCTATAAAAGATAAATTTACATAATATAAAATGACATATTTTTTATATTATCCCATGAAGTTAATTGTGCTGTGAAAATTTTCAGTTTTGTTGAGAATTTTTTCAAAAATTCAAGTAAGTGACACTTAAGATGTTTATTGAATTAAAGATTCTTTTTTTTTGTCTGGAATGTTTGTCCAAACTAATCAATTATTATTTCACATCTCTAGATTGAAGAAGAACAGCTTATAGACCTAATTAGTGATGATTAATCAAACATGACAAATGATTCACTATTCTTTTCTTCTAAAATTTAAATTCTGTATGATTAGTTATATCTTGCAGCAACATAGCTTCCTGATGATTATTGTTTATTGTTAGAAACCTCCATCCTTCCCCAGGGGAAAATATGTATGCATACCAAGTTTGAAGCTCTTTATCAAACTATTTGGCTGTCTATAGAGAAGAGAAAAACTCTTCCAAATTACATAAAGATTCTGTTACAATTTATAAGAAGTTATAAATTGTGAATGTACCTGTAAGTTAGAATATTTAAATTATGGTCTGTTTGATTTAAAATCAAGGGGTTCCTATGGAAAGTTACCAGCAATGGACGGTTAATCACATTGACCCCTTAAAAAAAGTGTGTGATTGGGCACCCTTAAAATATAGTTAGGTAAGCAGATGTGACCCAGCTCTCAGAGAGTGTAGATGTATTGTCAGCTCCATGGTCCTTCTCACCGCAGTGGAATCAATCATTGGCTAATAAATAAAAGCTTGATCAAGTAACACTAAGTTGTGTTTATTAATTAAATATTGAAAGCAGTGACTTGCCCAGCCCAAAGAAGAATCAATGACAAGAAGTAAAGTCAACCCCCAGCAGAAGCCTAGATAGAAATCAGCCCAAGAAAATGGCATCTAAAGTAAAATCACTTAAATGAAGAGGCAGTAAGCAACCAGTAAGCAGAATAAGCAGTAAGAAGTGTAATAAAGTAAGATCTCTCTCTTTACTAAATTGGTTAGATTTTACTTGCTTAAAATGAAATGAGGATTGTTGGTGAATTAACCTTTAGAAAATGGTTTCTTAAAAGAAGTAAAAGTGATTCTATTAAGTCTGCATAAATTATCAGATTATAAAGATTTTTCTTCTAAAATAATAGACAGAAGAGTTTTCTTTTTAGATGTGATAAGTAAAGCCGTCATAAAACTTTTGAAAACAATTATTATTCCCTCTTGTCAGTAATGCTGAATAGATATTTCGTGATAATTGTGTTATTTAAAAAAATCTCTTTTATTAGAGTTTAAAAAAAACAAACAAAAAAACAGGTTTACATGCTTTTTGAGAGGGCTTTGTTAAATCAAGAAAATTGTTATATGAGTTATTTTTCTTTCTTTCTTTCTTTCCTTTCCTTGGGTTAAAGAGTTTTTTTTGTTTTTTTCAGTAAATGAAGTCTTCTTATTTTTTACGTTATTTTAAAATATTAAGTTTATGCCTAAAGTTCTAGTCATAGGTGATACTTAATAATTCTGTGAAGAAAGAAAAAAAAAGTATTCATGAGCTCTCAATTTTCGCCTTTAGTCTTATGTATCTGTTTTGCCTTGACTTTTTGCTTACGGAGGTGATTATTAGTCTGAAAAAATTTCACACAATCTTGTCTGCGTTGAAATTCAAATTATTTTATAACCTCAGGTTAACTCTTGAACTTCCAAGAAAAAAAAAGTGTTAGCTGAAATGATGTATTATTTTTTTAGATTAGGAAAAAATTTAATTTATTAATAATCTGTGAAAAATATTTCAAGTCTCTTGAGGTGATGCTCCTTTTTAACCCATGATAATATCAGGTTATTTAATGATGGGGATGTTTTTTCAACAGTGATAAATCTAGTTATATGGCATTCTTTATCTTTGAAAAAAGTTACACACACACACACACACACACACACACACTGTATTTATTCTGCATGAAGAACCATATTCATTGGGAAACATGTCTTATTTCATTTGATGTTAGCTATAACTAACATCAATTATAACTTATATTATTATTTAGCTGTTTTTTTATGTTTGTATATATATATATATATATATATATATATATATATATATATATATATATAAAGGTATAATGGTTAGAGTCATTGGAAATGGAGTTGTCGACCAGAGTTCAATTCCTGGATGAAGCTGTTTGTATTTCAGATAGCGCTGATACCCTTGGGAAAGGTATGAATCTAAGTCTTCCTCCAGCTATACGGAAATAGCAAGGCAGACTGGACTATTTAATCAATGCTAGGTAATCTGTCTAGGAGAAGGAAAACTCTGAATTCAAACCAGTTAAACTCCGCTTAAGAAATTGACCCTTTGTCACATCCTGCTTGTGCGGAGGGGTTGGTATATATATATATATATATATATGTATAAGCTTATAAGTTTATAGTCTGTATCTAGTTTGTACTAGATGACCTATGAAGCAGTTGTGTTCCTGCTGTAATAGTTGCCTATGATGATATTTATGCTTCTATTTAGGAAGAAGGGAAGGATTTGAATTAGCACTTCATAGTTATTTCCATTGTATTGAGAATTTGGATGATAAAAAAATGAAATTTAGTGTGAATGAAACACCACAAAACTATAATTTACTTGCAAATTAGACTGGAATTTTATTTATTCACCAAGAGAATTTTAACTGTATTGTGTCTAATATGATTATATATATATACATATATATATATATAATTTAATATACCAAGCGTGTTGGTAGATCCTTGCAGAGAGAAAAAACCCAGCAGAAAGTTTGATTGTAAAAATATATTACCAAACATCAACCAGGAAGAAAAAAATTTTTGAAAAAAGAAAGGACCAAGATATTCGTACCAACAAAAAATAATCTATTGGTACAGTATTTGGCCAAAAGAAAAAACAATTTATATGTATATATATGTATATAAGATATATATATATATTCATATAACCGCTAGGAGAAAGCTAATAAGTAAAAAGTGCTCGATACCTAAGTAGAGCCAATAATAAAGATAATCTAATGAGTCAGACGAACCTACTATTAGTTTCGCATAAAGCTCTTCAGGGCTAAAATCTGACTGACTATATATATATATATATATATATATATGAGGAATTCTGTAATATATAGATATAAAAATCTATTATAGGACACAGGTTGCAGATGTTTCTACATTTTATAAAGTATTGTAAAGACCTAAATTTTAAGTTTGTTGGTTGATTGATTTTACAGCCTATAAGTATTTTTGCAAGTAATTATAAGGATTAAAATAACTAATAATTATCATTTGTAAACAATGATAGTTTCATGTAACTATTCTTATTACAAATAATTTGCAAACAATTATATTTTAAAACTTTCTGATCTAATACAAATAATTTGAAGGCAATTTTATGATTTCAATTAGGTATTATATTCTTTTTGGACACAATTTAAAATATTCCTATCTGGTACAAATAATTTTCAAAATTATCTATTCAACCTATAACAGGTACTACCATTCAAAATTAGCATGCCATAGCAATGAAGGGGTACTCCACCACTCCTGAACTTGAACAAAAGAAAATTGTGTGGCAACCTATTAATGAGTAATAATTTTGTAAGGCTGAAATTAGACATAATGCAAATGACTAGGTGTCACTCTTGGCTTCAGAAATCAGTTCAATAAATTAATGATTTCATAAATTGCAGGTGGGGTCAGATATATATGGTAAGTAAAAAAAAAGTAATTTTCTAAAAAGTGAATAGAAAAATTGTTTACTTTTCCTGTATCATAATTAAAGTTTTACTTGTGAGATTTCAGCTGTCTTGGTGATATTAGAGGATGTTTTGTTATTTAATTCAGATTCAATTTAAAAGTAACAGAGATTGCTTATCATTCAGTAACATCAAATACATCTGACTTTCTGTGCAAAAGAAAGATAAATGCTTATTGTCAGAAACAGTCAGTCTACTTAACTTATTTCATAGTAGATTTTGTTTATTTGGGATTGTCTTGTTTTGATCAACTTCCATTATCTGAAGTTGATTAGTGTCATTTGTTTAGTAGTCCTTTCTTTTTCCATTTTTGACCTAGATGATATTTCCTATTGATATGTTAGTGATGTAAGGTGAATGGTATTAGTATTTTCTCCAGAGATTTAGGTAATATCTATAGACAGGAAAGATGTGGTATCCGATACTCATGAACATATCATTATGAGCCAGACTCAAAATAAGTACTGAATCCTCACCAGTTGAGCATTTCAAAGGAGTTTGGAATTGACTAAAAAACAATACTTGAGCCATACATTCTATCATCTATAATATTTTTCAACTCCATTTTTTTTGCATTTGATTTACATGCATTCAACTTTATTGACTCTCAATCTTCAGGTTCCAGGCACATGTTTTTCAAATTTGCCTTCAGATTGACTTTACAGTTCTTTTCCTGGCCAATAATTCCTCCTCTGCCTTCACACATGCATACAAACAGGTATGCATACATACATATACACATACATGACTACAAGTATACCTACATACATATACATATATTATTTAGATTTCTTGGACTGGAGTATTCATCTTTATTGTTATATACACAACATTTCAGTCAATGTGAACTCCTGCCTTCTTCAGGTGTTTCTTACTCTGGAATCTTCTTGTTAAACTTTAGTCTTCATGTTGGAATTGGTAATATTCACAGAACTTCAAACCAAACTTTCAAATCAATTGGGTAGATTGTTCTTATTTCATTAACCATAACTCGGTACAAGTGTTAAGCTATGTTAAGTATTCTGTATTATTATTTATTATTCTATTGAAACTGCAACCTCCAGATGATTGTCACCTAGACTGTATAAACTTAATGCCTATATCTGTTACAACATGTGTTCTATTGGACAATTAAGAAGGATTCTTTTTGAACTTATAAACCCAATACCTACAATTTATAATTATACTTATGTATATTTTTTTAGCTTACTCATATTGTAATTTCTAATTTCTTTTAATGATAATCTAATCTAGCCTTTTTAATTACTGGTTCCCATATTGTATTCATCTCTATATTTGGTCTAATTAAGGAGGTCACTATAGCCTAAAATATGTGCTGATTGTTTGAAATGTCTTATTCTCCAATGTTCTTCCCTATCTATAATCTTAACTTCATCTCACAAGGCCAGATAATTTCCCCTTTTCTTCCATATATGGTCAGCTATATTTGACTTTTCTATTTTTCCTCATAACACTGCTTTTTGATGTTCCTCTAGTCTTACTTTAAGTGAATAGCATGTCTCACCTTTACAAAGTTTGCCAAGAAGGTTCCTGAGTTTGACAAGAAACACCTTAAGAAGACCAGAGGGCACATCAGCCAAAATGTTATGTATATAACAATAAAGATGAGGACAACATTCTGAAAAATCCAAATAATACACATTATGAAGCATCATCACAAAAATTTAGACACATATGCATATACACAGATTTTGTATGCCTATATGCATATGTGTTCATTTTTTTTTTACTAATCTATCTAATATTAAATTTTCATTGTGTATACACATACATTATAAGGTGGCTGCTTCATGTTCTGGTATTCTCATTATGCGACAGAAAACTGACAAAGTTTGCTGTTATTGTAAGATACTGTTAGTGCACTCTAGCTAAGTAGTAATAATGCATTTGCACTGAAATCATGCCTGATCTCAGAGTCATCATATGATGAAGATTTTGTTGTTCAGCTGTTGTTTCGTTTATGCTAGCACACACACACACACACACACACACACATATATATATATGTATATATATGCAACTGTTATCTAGTAAAAACAATTTGGAACTAAAATATAATTTTATAAGGTTGCAATCATGCAGAGCATCATTTTTTAATCATTCTCAATATAACAAAGATAACTATGAAATGCTAATTAGATTCCTTCATTTCTTTCTAGATAGAAACGTCAATATCCTCATTGACTGCTATTACAATGGACACCCAATGGGTTCATCACAGGTTGTCTTGTATCTTATTTCCAGATTTCTTTGCCAAAGAAAAAAGAAGAAAACATAGAGAACAATCAGCGTTTTGTCTGGGTTGAAGGTCTCAGCAATCACTGCAAGAAGAAAATTGTGCTTTTACTTTTGGCAATCATAGACACTTGAGAAAAGTTAGATTTTTCCTATTTGTGCTATGAACATGCCCAATCTTTCTAATTCTAAGATTAATTTCAGCCAAGTCCTTTCTTTAGAAAAGGTCATTTTAAAACAGGTATCATCCTGGATAGAATCAAATCGGGTATAAAAAGTTAATAATCAGATTCTAAAATAACAGAGCTTGGCAGCTGCAGACACCAAGGATTGTTTCCATTTTAAGAAACGCAGCCAAAGGGGATTGGATCCCTTCAGCTAAAGATATTCTTATAATCCATTTGAATGAAAGGAGCTCACTTACATGACTAATGCACCATTATGGCGAGATGCTGACAATGCTTTCAAAGATTCGAGGTTCATGATGCAAGCTTTAAGCAAAGACCAGCTAAGCTGAAAGGATGCAAATGTATGAGTCAAAATTTGGGGGGTAGGCTCAAATTTCCTACAAGAAGGAATATTTATTTCACATCTACATTGGGAAACATGTCTTATTTATTTGGGGATGTTTTTTAAACAGAGATAAATCTAGTTTTATGGCATTCTTTATCTTTGGAATAAGTTACACACACACACACCTGTGCACATGCATGTACACACACACAGAGTATAAAAAAGGAATAGTTATTCCACATCTATAAGAACTAACATGAAGAAGAATCATATTCATTGGGAAACATGTCTTATTCATTTCTTTTGATGTCAGCTATAGCTAACATCACTTATAACTTTTATAGTTATTTAGCTGTTTTTTATGTTTATAATTACTGTATGTTTATAAAGATAGTATTATATATAAAAAGAATATGTCTATATTTATATACAACCTTATAAGGTCTGTCTTTAGTTAGTGCTAGTTTACTGATTAATCAATTTGGTTCATGTTGTAATAATTGCGTATGATGATATTTATGTTTCTATTCAAATTAGCACCTCATAGTTATTTCCATTGTATTGAGAATTTGGAGGATTAAAAAATGAAATTTAGTGTAAATGAAACCCCACAAAACTATAAGTCAGTTGCAAATTGGACTGGAAATTGATTTATTCTTCAACCTGTAGCATTTTAAGTGTATTCCTATGAAGTGCCATTTTGCAGAGTTACATTTTTATATGAATACTATATATATATATATATATATATATATATATATATATATATATATATAGATACATGCATAGATAAAAATTTAAATATACTATCTTGTTTTGAACCAGAAAAGCTTTATTTAAAAGTGACTACTATATATATGTCACGTTTGTGAGCTTGTTCATGACTTTTCAATCCTGCCAGCATAACTTAGAACCAATCTGGCACTCATAACAATCAGTGTTGACTGAGTCAACAGGAGTGGTATACACATCACTAAACTCTCATGCAACACCTGAGACCACCAGCTGTTTAGTACACTTTAGTGCAGCAGGAACATGAAAAGTTCTCATGCTGGAAATCATGTTGGGAATCAGAGTGTAGCATGGGAGAGACAACAATTGCAGTTGGATTACTCCCATGTGATTTTATGTAATTGACCAGGCCTGCCTTTGACAGTCACACTTCTCACAGATCCATACATCTCCAGAATAGGGTGGCAGAGTTTCATATTTTCTGCATGCTCTCCTGAGTTTTGCATGGTCCACCCTGGCTGCTTTAAACAGTTCCACTTCAATACACACATATACACACATTATAGATAGTTACCCAACCCATTCAACACAAGTAGGATGTGACACAAGGTTGCAAGATTGGGGCATCTAATGATGATCAAACTTACTATTCAGTAGTAATAGATCTGATAGACTTCAGATAAGTCAGATACTTTAAAGTGATAATTTACTGTATTTTGTTGAAATAAAAAAAACAGTTCTTGACTTCTGAATAATGATTACAATATGTTTTTCCTTCATTCAGCTGAAATATAGTCCCATGAAGGTGATTATTTAGTCTATATTTGGATGTTTCATTTACTTTTTTTGTTGATCAAATAAAGAAAAATGATTTTGTTTGTTCTGGTAAATCTATATCAGAAAATATTTGAACTTCTCTTTTTCATACCCTGGAATTTCTCCTTAAAGTTCCCAAATCATTCACCTCCCCCACCCCTTATATTTATATCTATTTTCTAAATCCCATGTCTCTTTTCTATTTCTTTGTTTATATGAATAAATCAATCTTTCTTGTCTGCACAATAACAGCCCCAGACATAACAAGGTTTAATAGCCTCAAGTCTAAAACATAAGTTCATGAAGTAAAAAAAGGAAATGGTATAAAAACTTTTTTCTGTCTTATCAAAAGAGAAGATGGATTTTTAGATGCTTCTTTTGATTGATATTTCCTTATTGAAGAGGGTTTTGAAATTTTCAATGAGGGTAATGGTTTAGGCCAGGGCTTCAAACTTATTTTTCCTGATTGCCCACTTTGAAGCAATTGTTCCCTAAATATTTTTTTAATGAAATTAAAATTACATTTTACTTATTCAAAGTAATACTTGTGTTTTGCCATTAGATTTTCAATATTTTAATATTTATGAAGTTTTATCTTAGGTGATCAAGATATACAATATGTGATCAAAATATATTGAGACTGAAGCGTTAAATTCTTTAATTTTAAAATTCAAAATTAAAGGTAGATGTGTGTACAACTAAGGAACTAAAGTGATGAGTCATTGATAATTTGAAAACAAGTATGAAGCCAGTCCATGTTTGGGACTTTGAGATACTAATGGATCACCCAATTCCAGTCAGAAGACTAGACCTAATGTTAATTCACAAGAAGAAAAGATCTTGTCAAATTGTAGATTTTGTCATTCTAGCAGATCAGAGAATGAAAGAAAAGGAAACCCAAAAACTGAAGGAATATTTAGACCTTTCCAGAGAGCTGAAAAAGTTTTAGAAAATCATAGTTGGAACCTTTAGAAAAGAGACTAGAATAACTATGCAGATGAAGCCTTTTTATCTTCTTGTTGAATAAAACTAGTTCTGGTCTTCTGGTTGAGATTAGGTAATCCATTTTAATCTTATAATAGCAGAAAATTTTATGTATCTTATTTTCCGGGACAGATACTGGTCTATGAATATACCATTTGTCTGTATGGTCAATTTGTTATTATTGCTGTTTGCATGTTTAGTAGGAGTTTAGTAAAGGTTAATGTCATGGTTGCATTATGAAAGTGAATACTACAATTTGTAATTTTATTTGCTTGGTATTTTTGGCTAATATTTCAAAAAGAAAGAAAGCACCATAAACATCATGACACATTCACACATCATTTTATCACATAAATTGCAGGGTTGTATCGTGATAATGAGCCTTACCCTAACATGCTGCTAGAGGGTTCCTTCTAGAGGCTAGAGCCTCATGCTATCCTAAATTAAAACTTGGCTTACCAATTCCATTTCCTGTGCTATGTGTATTCATACAAACCTGCAAATGCTAATACTATTGGTAAAGGTAATTTTTTTCCCTCAGTTAGGGGTAAATAGTATTGCTGACTGGAATCTTTAACCGTGGTATGGCAACTGATTTAGGAAAGGGATAACTGATTTCAAACTAGCTATAATCTGCCTAAAAATTGATTTGAACGAGTTGGCCATGGAAAGGAGTTACCATGGAAACATTTCTCACAAATGCACATTGTTTCCTTTTCCATATAATAATGGTAACCAAAATAGCAAAACTGCTGTTCAAAAGTATCTCTAACCCACTCACCACTACAAATGCCTGTATGATGGCAATTTTAAATCAAAGAGATGATTCTGCCAGACCTTATATTATTAAGGAACAATAGTTATTTAAAACTATATAATTGCAAGAATAAAAAGACTGATTTTGGTATTAAATAACCTAACAAGGGTTGACATGCTGAAAAGCAAGCAACCAATCAATATAATAAGATAATTTGAGATAATTTGTTTTGGCAAAATAAAAGAAGATTTATAAGCACTTTAGCTATACCAGGCTAAGTAATAAGTAGATTATCTTTGTTGATAATCACTGTGGTGCAAATACTGTTCAAAAAACACTATTTTAAATCTAAGGACTTTTAATTAATAAAAGTTTTTATATTGCTGATTAATTTTTTTCTTTATTTATCAAAATTAATATCATTCATTTGTTCCTGTCAGTTTAAAAAAAACATATGAAATTTATTTCTTTGTCATCAGAATATTTTGTCTGAAGTTTTTATTTCAAGAGACAATCAAGAGTTTTTGTTAAAAATCAAATCTTGATCTCTTTGATGTAAACTTGAACTTGCAAAACATTAGTGATATACTCAATCATCTTGATGCTGTTTTCTTTTTTATTTATTTATTGCCATCATGGCATCATCTCAACATTTTCCTCTTTGTTATTTATAATTACTTAAAAGATAAAATAGTTGTTTTTTTTTAAATTTTCTGGTTGACACAAAAGCACATTTTCAATTTTTAGAAGGCTATGTTTTTGTAGATCACTGTTAAAATACATTGTACAAACTTATAATTTTTTTATAAGAAAAGCTAAATATTTATATTTTAGGCTTTAAATTCTGGATTTAAATAATGTTTCATTTTGTATTTTTATCAAGCAAAATACAATGGTTTCTGCATAATGAGATCATTGGTTATTAGGACTAGCTACACAATATGAACAATTTTGCAAGAAATGATCAAAATTCTCGAATTTGTTTTGTTTAACAAGGTGCCATTTATTTAACCAATGAACAATGCTACCAAATTAAAATATGAAATTCTGATAGAATTACTGAAATATTTTTAGTCCTCAAAATAATTGTCTATCAAAAGTTTTTAACTTGAGACCAAAGTTAGATATGAAATAACCAAACTTGCAAAACTGTTATATTGGCTACATTACCTCTATCTCTTCAAGTGTTTTGTATAAATATCTTTTTATAGAAAACCATTTGCTTTGAGCCAGCTGGTTATTGGATCCATGGGAATTATCTGCCCTTGTCTGAAGGAGTCAATACAATTAGTTGCCACAGCAAACCATCCAAGTACTTAAAGAAGAAAACAGAAAAAGTAATTCTCTTTTCACTTGACCTGACTTAGGAGAAAGATGCCAGTTCCATCTATCTGGGAAGATAGCTTTCTTCAAGATCTCACTATCTGTACGGTAGCATACTACACAATACTGAAAGCTTTCATAAATTGAAAACGTCTATTACAAACGTAACCAAAGGACAATTGTCAAATAGGTGATTGAATAGTATTTCATTTCTATTACAAACATACTTTCACAGAAACATATCTTCCCTTATTTTTTTTTTATTATCTTTGTTCCTATTTGATTTACTCACCAGTAACAGTTATAAGAAAATGTCTTGGATTTCTTTCTGAATGGAACATATTTAAATGTAGATTTGAATGAGTTATAATAAACATAACTTTAGTAAATTCTCTTCTACAGATCCTAAAATGGTCAGTTCCAATGTGGTCCTATTAATTGCAACATTTGATTCTTTGTCAAAGTTATTTTCAGCCTGTTTTATGAAGTATCATTTTAAATCAAATATTATAACAAACTCAGTTATTTGGGGAAAAAGAAAATATTTCACATCCATCTGAACTTTTTATGATGTAAGATCTGCTGTTCAACCCTCATCAGAGGGCGGGGGATAAAGTAAAGCTCCCCCTCCAGCTCCCCTTTTTGCTCACTTATTGATCATTCTGTTTTAAAGCAATCCTTGCTATTTTTATTCAACTACAAAAAACAAGTTATTGACCGAAGAGGATAAATTATTGCTTTGTTCAAAGTAAAGCTTTTGATATTTCCATCATAGCATGAAATATTTGATGATCTGAGATGTGGTTGTCTAGACTTCAAATTTGTTTTTAAGGCTCCATATATATATATATATATATATATATATATATATATATATATATATATATATATATATATAGGTTATATTCTTCAAAAGTTGCTTTAGTTTCTATCACAAATTTAGTATCATTTTATTGAGTCTGGGTTTTACTTGGAAGTTTAGTGTGAACATGACACGCATCAATACTCTAATGATTGAACTCTGACTACTGAAAATAACAGAAATTCCTCTCTTTTGTATGCTGCAAATCTCTAAAGCTGTTTTATTGGGAAAATTTTTAATTCTTGGAGTTATTTATTAAAATTACAGCCTCAAATTTTTTTATAAATAATATCTTGTGAAATTTGAATGTTCACTATTGTAAATGATGGGAAAACACATTGAAATATCTTATTTTTTTCCTTCCATTTCCTATGTTATAAAATTTTATTTAACTTTAAAGATGAATATAGTTCAGTGTATTTTCTGCATACATATTTAAGCAATTCATTTCCAGCACATGTTACATACATACATACATACATACATACGTTTATATATATATAGAGAGAAAGTAACAGAGAAAGAATAATTGTATTGTTATTTTCCAGTTCTCCACTTTTACTTCTTTAGTTTTTGACTGCTTTATTAGATGTGCATTATAAACATACCCCCTGAAAATTCCATAGTCACAGATTCTAGCAAACAATTCTATGCCAAATATTCTCAATGCATTTTCTGTTATTATCTCATCTCTTTTTACAAATATATATTGCATGACAGAAAATTTTACAAGATGGAAATGAGCTTCATTCTGTTTCACAGTTGTCGATAAAGTAAAAGAAAAACATTGTGCTGTGATTAAAATAAAAGATTAAAGTAAAACCTCATGAAAGCAAACCTTCAGTCCTTTATTCTATCATATTCATTTTGAATGAATATAATCGCATATTCATTCGATGATTCAGTAAAATCATCTCTTTAAATTATTCTATTAATCCTCCTCCTCCTCTTTCTCCTCCTCCTCTTATCACAAATAACATAAAAAATGTTTCAGTCTTTTTCTGCCTTTCACTAAGATTCTACTTTGAATTTCATATTTTTATTCAATATCAGATCAATTGCTTCAGTCCTTGTTGAAAATGATTTTAAAATTTTCTAAATTTTTATTCCTATGTTTTTCTTGACTTGCAAATATTGATTAAAACTTGTTTCGCAGAGGTACTTCAATTCCGTTTTGATACCTTTGTGTAAAAGGATTTGCAATGCAAGCATTATTTTTTCTAATCTGTTCTTTAATCTTTTATTTGTCACTACAAAAACTTGAAAATGCTAAAATTTCATTTTCAGTTCCTTATTTCTTTAAAAAAAAAAACAATGACAATTTAGAAAAAAATCATTCATCTTAGACATTTCTAGTCAAATTGAAATTTTAGTTAAGTACAAAAAACAATGCTTGTATTTATTTATATATTAACAATTATTGAATTATAAAAGATTTTACTATTGTAAGATTAGTAATGCTCTACAAGTGGAAATTTAAGCATATAAACTCTGTTCATATACATAAGAAGGATTAATGTATTTTAATTTAAAAAAATATTATAAACAAAGAAAATAAACTGTTTAAATTTGTAGTAGTTACCTCTAGATAAAATAGTTGTGCTAATATTCAATGTTAACATAACATAGGTTAATTAAAAGAAAGCCATTTTAATTATAAAAATAAACAAACTAAAAATTATAGAAGCAGATAAAAATTGCAGATTATAAAGATCTATTGAAAAGTAATTAACATTGCAAAACTAAAACTTTTAAAATAATGTAATATTGATTTTATAATTGACTGAAAATTAAAAAGAAACACAGATAATAATCCGGATGGATCAAGTTATGAAAAGTAGTTAATATGCTAATTAGAAAAATTATCCAATCAGAAATCAACACACCAAAAATTCGGTATATAAGAGAAATCTAAACATCTCAGCCAGAGTGACATATATGTTGTTCTCATGCATCACCCAAATCTATGTGAGTTGAAACTATAATAAGTCAATACATAAGAATAACACACAGAATGAAACGTTGTACAGATAACAATAAAGATTAGGACAATAGTCCAAACAATTCAAAATAATCAAAATTATCAAGCCTCATCTAAAAAAGAGAAATAGGATATTCAATTATGTACCAAAATCTCAATTTATCCAATAATAATTCTTACTGTTTGCATAACAAGGATGCGTAATGGTTATTGATGAAGGAAATGGAATTGGCAACCTGAGTTCAATTCCATGCTGAGACTGTTTGCATTTCACTTCATGCTAAAGGTCTTGGGAAAGGTTTCAGTCAATCTTTACTGCCACCAGCTATGGTTAAATAGTTGGTCAGGCTGGGTTCTTTAGTCTTGTTTAGATAACCAGTCTAGACAAGGAAAACTCTGAATTCAAACCAAATTTTGGCCGCTTAAAAATTGACCTTGACTCATGGCATAAAGGGTTAGGTAAATACAATCTTGGACAACAAGTTTTTATAATTTTTTCATGTATGATATATTATTTTATTTCTACTTTAAAGCTTACCATTTATTCTTCTGTATCTAATATACAACTATCTTTCTTACTCCATTAAAAAAACATGTTATTGTTGATTTTTTTCCCAGGAACTCTTTATTATTCCTTTCATCTAACAAACATCACAGCTGAAGATTAAGACTCCCAACTGACCTGATTTTAACTGATTTTAAGAACACGCAAGGCTAACCCAAAAATTGATCAATAGTCAATAAGAGTCAGCTCTTATAAATTTGAATGAAATTTTCAGATACAAAACATGTGTATATATATGCAACCCTTCCACCACAAGCAGAATGCAATGTAAGGTCAATTTTTAAGTGGAATTAAGCTAGTTTGATTTCAGAGTTTTCCTTCTTTTGAAGCAACTGCCATGCAAAAGAGCCAAAACTGTTTTATTATTTACCTATGACTGAGGCAGGAGGAGAAATGATGGATTCATGTCTTTTCCTTCTAAAGGTATAAATGTAAAGTGAAACACAAACAGCTTTGATCAGGATTTGAATATTTGTCATAAAGTCCATTTATTGCTTAAGACTATCACCATCACATCATGCACACATCCAAAAATACAGATACTAATCTTAATACTTTTTGGATGCTAATTAACAAAATGCATAGAACCTAGCTGAAAACCCACTCTACCTACTGGATTTTAAGTTACATAAACTGATCATTAATCTAGCTGTCCCATTGTTTTTTTTTTACTGCTACCATATATACAATCATATTAATTTCTTTATTTTTATTTTCTTATTTTTTCACATTGTCTACAATTTTCTGTGGTAGGTAGCAAAACTAAAAAACAAAAAAAGTAATTTTTTAATGACAAAGATATGAATAACCAAATTTGGAAAAGTAGAATCCACAAAAGTCAATGTAATTTTATTCCTACATGAATCAAAGACATGGATATCCTAGAAACAACCAACAAGGAAGAAAGAAAAATATAACATTTTGAATGCTTTACATATAAACCAACACATACATATATATCCATATAATACAATGAAAATTTAAAATTAATCAGTAAAATCTTTACAGTGCTCTATAGATAAAAATGCAGAGCAATATCTTATTAATAATGGAGATTCACTTTCGGTTTTTGTCTGTAACAAAAATTACATCACTGCTTACGTCACATTACCCCAAATCATCATAACATAGAATAAATACACTCAAAATTTTAACATGTAACATTAGAAAGTCCTCATTGTTTTTAAAACATGTTTTAATAAATACATGACTGATATTATATATCTATATATAGTTTGTTTTATTTTAATACATATTTAAAGTTTACATTTCAAATTGTTTTATTTTTCAATCCTTTAATGAATTTGATGAGTTTACTTACTTAGAGTACAAACTCGCTGACATTGAATTTTTTACTCCCACCCCCAGGCAATATATTTCAAAAATCTATTTTTACATCGCCCAGAGGGTGTTTTTTATTTTGTACTAGTTATAATAATTCAATTATAAAATAGAATAATAATAAACACAGGCTAAAATATCACAGATGAGTTTTATGTTGCTGATCCTTAAGTGAGCTAGTATTCAACATGTTCAAATTATCAAAATATCATATATTATAATTATCTAAATATTTACTAAACAATAAAATAAATGAATGAAATATATATTTTTTACTAGTTTATAGCTTTATGATGAATATGTTTTTTCTTAGAAGTTTTTCCTCTCAATTTCTGGGGTTTCTTCATTGTTGGATTGCACAAATTTCATTTTCAAATTATTATTTCTGCTTCCATCATCAATAGAAAAAATTCCTTGCTAATGTATCTTTCATTTTTATTTAACTTACCATCTTTTCCCCTCCAATCATTAACCTATAGAAATTGAAGACATCACACAATTATTAAGTTATTATTATTAAATTATCACTCAGTTGCAAATTAGATATGAAATTGTTTTATTTTACCAGTTCTGTGCTAACAAACATTCAGCTATAATGAGCTGTTTTTTGCTGTGTTTAAAGTAACATGCATACAAAAATTGAATCATTATTCTATAGATTTTAACTCCAATAATCTTCTGCAAATAATAATGGCTACAATTTTATACAATTACTATATTTTGCCTTCTTTTGAATTTTAATTAATATTTTCCTTCATCTTTTAAAATTTTGATTCTTTTCAGGCAACTCTGTTGAATTTATGTCAGCAAAAAAAAAAAAATAATGGATAATCTTTTACAGAAACTCATACCATCTTTTAATTGGGGTGGGGGGGGAGGCTGATTATCCATACAGAGCTACTTTATCAATTAGAACAAATGTTCTCTTAAAAGCCTAAATCCCACCAATCACTTTTCCTCTACTTTGTCTCTGTAAAATTATTAATGGAACTGAGTAAGCAGTAACAGATTTTTAACTAGAAGTTGAATATTTCATTTCTTTTTGTTGATTAAAACAGAACCTCAATCCTCAGTTTTCATTTAGATAATATGTATATATGGAGTTCTAAATTGAAAAGATAGATAATTTTTCTTGTATAAATTGTTCAAAGAAAAACTCTTAGTGTGTAAGTACTGATTTTACTTGCCAACACACTTTTTGGTGACTAAGGTTTGAAAGTTGATTTTAATTTAAAAAATTACATCATAGATGGTACTGTAAACCTTCCACAATTTAATTTTAAAAAAAGAATCCAAACAATTTACACAGATTCTTCAAGATGAGATCTTTTTGCTCATTTATGGTTATTTTACATCAACCTGAAAAGTAAAAATAAAAATGTAGTATGTATTTACCCAACTTTACCACCATAAGCAAAATGTGACACAAGGTCATTTTTAAGCAGAGTACAGCTGATTTTAAATTCAGTGTTTTCCTTCTTCTCTACTAGTTGCCTTATTTAGTCTGCTCTGCTATATACCTTCATCTGAAAGGAGAACAGACCAAAAACTTGATGTGATAAATAAAAACGAATGGCATTTTTTAAATCAGCAATCCTATATTAGCCCAAAAACAACTCTCATGTCACAAGAAAAAATGTTAAAGTTTATCTACCAGTTTTATTATGATATCTGTGTATGAAGTCGTCAATTGAAAATATACTTGATTTTTCCTATACACATTGTACAAAGAAAATATTTTTGATGTGTAAGCATTGATTATTATTGCCTTGAAGGTGTTGAATCATAACTGCCAAGTGATGATGAAGAATACAATTCTTTCTGATTGTTTAGTCAGTGCTCTGTCAGGCTTCTGGCCAATTTGAAAAAGATCTATTCATTCTTGAAAAGTGGCAAGAGCTTGATAAAAGAATTAAAGTCCTTTTATTGCCTCAAGTCTTTGCTTAAAAAGTTTGATTAAAGTGATACTTGACTTTTTCATCTAAGATAAAAAAAAGAAAAAAAAGATGGAAAATAAAAAGAGAAAAAAAAAGAAAAAAAAAGGACCTGCCAGTATTGATAATTTTTTTCCTCTTGATAATACGTTGTTGTAGACATGATGGTACCAGGCGGGTGACTGTGTGTAATGGAAGATAGAGTTGGTATGATGCAAAGTTTGTTTGCTTATTATGCTTCATGGCTGATGTGAAAAGAATCATTCATTGTGAAAGAAGTTAGTAAAACTGTGGTTTCAAATTTACTATTTCCCTTGTGCTCAGCATTTGCTATATAGAGAATTTTTTGAACAGAAATTCTGTTTATATCAGAAATATACTAAAGCATACACTCCTCAAACCATAAACACTCACACAGATATATATATATATATATATATATATATATATATATATATATATATATATAGTTTGGTTTGGTTTATTTGTTTAATTGAATATCAACCACTGAATGATTATTTAATACCAAAATGTGATACAAATAATTTGCTCACAGTTATATGGTTTCAAGTATTTCTATCTAATACTAATAATTATTGCACAATTATATAGATTTAAGTAATTTTTTATTTAATAATAATGATAATAATTTGTTTTCACACAATTATATGGTGTCAAGTATTTCTATCGAATACAAATACTTTGCAGCCATAGTTTCCAATATTTCTATCTAATACTAATAATTATTAAATGGATGTATTTGACTCATACATAGAATCCTAAAAAACATTACAACTCCAGGTCAGAGGTTAATTTCACACTCCCACGAGCTCTAGAACTGGAGCTTCACCACCACATGCAGTTAAGTTTCATATTCAGGACATGCCTTTTTGTAAAAGTCTTACTCCTCTGCAGTGACTTTTAAGTTCTACCAACTGGGATATATACATATATATATATATATATATATATATATATATATATATATATATATATACACTTGCATGCATAGGTATTGATACATATAAATATATGTATTTCTATCTATATATCTATCTACATATCTTTATGAGTGTAATAATTTTCCTAAAAACAAATTTAATGGCTAAGTACACCTTATTTACTTAATTCTGAATAAAGTATTTTGTGAGGAAAAGTTTGCAAATACACACACACACACACGCACACATAATAAATTGCTCCCTCATAATTTCATACAGATTTTTCTAGTTTTCCATAGATATATTACACACCTACAGCTATGGTGCCCTCTATCCCAATCCTACAGTCAGCAGGTCCCATGCACCATTTATGCAAAATGAAATCTGTTTTGGGCAGTGCCCCTCACACATTTAACTGGATATAAATCAATTTACATAATTCTCAAGTCTAATTTCTCCCTTCTTTTTCAAACAGTGTAGTTCTTGTGATTTTAGTGTGAATTGATACAACTGGTTTTCTGCCAAGTTGATAGGAATAAGTGTTGTTTTCACAATACTTTCAAAACATGTTTTGTTTTAATGATCCCATAATGCATTGTTGCATTTGAAAATAAAATAATTTGAAAGTTGAACAACAACTACCCTTCCTGCACATCAAAAAAAAAAAAAGAATTATTTTCTCTTTCTACTAAGTAAAGCTTTCTTAATTGTCCATATATACTCATACAAAAATTAAAGAATACACATATATGCACTTATATAAATAATCATATACACATACTCTGGAATATCATAAACTCATCTTCAAAATTTACAAACAATAATTATTTAGTGATAATCATTCATTAACAACATTTTACTTCACACAAAACAAGGATATCTTCAAATTGTTTAAATTATAGCTTAAATAAGGGACATAAACACATTATTTCATTTCAACATTTTAAAGTTTCATAATGAGAGGTGTTCCTAATTAAATTACCATGAGAACTCTTGTGTTCCATAGTATTCTTTCCTAAAATGATTCTATTCACAATGTATATTTTTTTAAAAAGTACCAAGACTAGAGATGTATTTACCAAGAAAGAAACAATGAATGAATCATTTTTGTTCAAAATAGTCTCTTAGTGTTCAACATGTTTATTCCAGTGAGTTTTCTATTGGTTGAAGTACCTCAGAAATAGTTTTGTTTCATCAAAAATATCAAGACTAGCTTCCTATGTCTTTCAAATTGGCAGAAATGTGTAGATAGAATCTAGATATCTAGAAACCTCTTCTTTATTATAAGGAATACAGTTGAGGACAAATCCTTTTAAAATTATTAGATTATTAAATAACAAAAATTATATATATATATATATATATATATATATATATATTTTATAAAAAATAATTTAAAAAAATATATATATATTTGTAATGAGATACTATACAGTTAAAAAGTGGTTGTTACCATTGGTTTCAAAGCAGCATATTAACTGCTTATCATCAGGACAAAATAATTTGGATAAGGACAGAAAATTTTTATTCAGTTATGTATAGAGGTGAGCTAATGTGCAGATGAATACAACAAGGATAGCTCACCTCTATATACAACTAAATAAACATTTGCTGTCAAAGGAATTTTGTTCTGATGATTAGTGGCTAATATGCTGTTTGCAAAACCAATGGTAACAAATGCTTTTTAATTGTATAGCATCTCATAACAAATAAATATAGCTCTTTATTTTCCTTTTCTCATCTTTCATACCTCATCTATAACTTTTATTTTCTTTGAATAAGTTATATTCCACTTACCTAATAACTTTCACAAGTTTTTGTTATGGTAAGAATGTTAGCTGGTTATTACTTTTTAAAAAGAAAGTGTTATGGTATTACCAAATAGTATTGCCACTGTTTTTAACAGTACAAAAACATGTCTGGTCAAATGATATGATTTCCCATAGCTCAGTAGACAAGATTTAAAGAAAATACTTTTAATCTTAAAGATATATTTATTCAGATTTCTTTGACAATCATTGACTGGTTACCAATGCCTGTATGCTGACTGCACATGAAACTGACAATGTTTTGAACAAGCAGAAAGAGAAGAACATTTATTTTATCTAGCTTCTTCCTTCCCCCACTGACTGCATGGGCCTCCTTTGCATCATCAAGCTTTTCTCTTGCAATATGTCAGCTTTCTGTGCTGTTGATCATCGAAAAAACAAACAATTTCAGCTTGATATAACTCTAGCCAGTGTTTTCAGATTTAAGATTTTGGAGACGTGTGCACAGAAAAAAAGTGAGAATTATGAATCAGACATTGAAAACTTTCTCAGCTGTTCTCAATTTTTTTCTTGTTTTTTTTTTTTGTAATCATAGATTGCAGTAAGAATTCATATATTGTATATGGTACTTCAGATTTAAAGAGCACTCCTATGTGCAATCTCATGGAAGATTAGAGTTAAATTAGATTGTATAACATCTGAATGAATGGAGAAGAAATTGAAAAGGTTGGATTATCAAGTCTTGAATGTTCAAAATGAAGAGTCAAAAGTATTGCAACAAAATAAGAATAATTTTCTTACAACTAATCATTTATTAAGATAAATGATATGAAAAAGAGCAACAAATCAGCTTTAATCAAAATTAATGCATATAAAAAATCTATCAAAACAAAAAAAAACTGATTCTTTATTTCAGTCGTTTGGGTCTATTTCAGTCTATTGGCAAATAAAACATTTCTTTATTTAGTTTAGGATGAAAATTTATTGGGTGAATATAAATCTAAGCCCAAATCAAAATAAAGTTTAAATTCATTTTCAGACAATTAATGAAGCTTATTAGTATAGTTTTGGCAAGAATTCACTCCCCTGTGCATGTTCTTAAAAATTAGTGTCTTTTTATCTGTTTTCGTTTCCATTTGAGAAAAAGGAATGGTTTTAAAGAAAAGAGAATAATGTATGGCTGGTATTGTTTTCACTAATCCAGTATAACTGAGAAAACAACATAGCAATCTAAAAGTTCATTAATCTTAAGAATTTAAAATATTGTTTAACATTTAGCTAAAGACTAAAGACTTGACCTTTGGATTCAGAAAGTTGAAATTTGTTTAAAAAAGAAAAATATAATTTAAAAAAATAATCATTAGTTCGCTTGTGCTTGGTGAAAACCAAAACTTATTATTTGGCACGTGTCTAGAATTCATTGCTCAGGATATATATATATATATATATATATATATATATATATATATATATATATATATATATATAATATAGATTGTTTATTATTATATATATATATATATATATATATATATATATAATATTATATATATATATATAATATATATATAATATGATGCTTCGGTCCGAACCCATGCTGAACCCAGAGTCATCATCTGATGAAGGCTTTGTTGGTTGCAATGCTACCGTGTAAATAGCAGTCATTGTATGAAGATTATATATATATATATATATATATATATATATATATATATATATATATATATATATATATATATATATTAATACTATTTCCCCGTCCCTCTAACAAGGCCTTGGAGTTGTTGTTTTCTGCTCACTGTCTCCCAGTAATTCATTTTCAGCCAATGAGAAAACTTCTCATAACCATTAGGAAATCTTAGCAAGTCCTGAGACCTTGTTAGCGGTTGAGGTTGTGAGATAGAAAAAACTCATTTTATTGGTTTTCTTTTTTACTTCATCATACAAGATTGCGAGTACTTTCTGGACTTATTACTTTATTCAACCAAACCCCGAGTATAACCTCCTCCCTGATCATAGATAGTCCTGTGAATTTTTTTCTGCTAATATAAGTTACAATTGCCTGATATATGGAAATTTCATGCATACTCTATTATTGAAATTGGTAATTTAGATGTTTGCAAACACATTTGTCAACAAGGCAACATGTGTTCATTATAATGTCTGAAACTTGTAATATCATGATTTGATCACACTAATTATAAATTTCCTTTAAAATTTTAACTTCTTTGTGTTTAATTTTATCATTTCATATGTATCCGAGGAACTTTTTACTAAAATTAGAACTCAGCTACACCTCTGCTGAAACTAAACAGGAAAAAAATAAATGAACATCTTATTGCTGAAAAGTCCCATGTTGTAATTTTCCAGTAAACAAGAATGGAAAAAAAAGAGAAAGCTATGAGAACAATATGTCACTGTATTTGATTAAAATAATTTAAACATTAATTTATTCTTGAATTCAAAAAAAGTAAAACGAGAAGACTTTCTAAAAGATAAATGAACAAATAAATAAAAAACAAAAAATTAAAGAATTTATATTTATCATTTTTTTTCCTTTTCTACAGAAATATGTCTGCCTTCAACTTATCAGATTTTTCTGATTGTTTTTGTCTCAAGAGATTTTTCTCTATCAATAATGACCAACTCTTGGGAAGTTTGAAGAGACAGGCATCACATCCAAAAGATGAAGCAAAGAATAGTCACAGAGAATTTTGCCTAAAGAACAATAAAGCAGATATTATAAGTCTCCCGACTATTTGTAAGCTTTTTCACATTTATGAGTGCAAAAAGTATTTTACGTTTTCAGAGAGAGGAGGAATTAAAATTAAATTCCATCTTTTTTCTCCATTTTCATATAAAATTAAAAACTGGAATGACAGCTGTCTACCTAAGCTGAAAATGATTTTATATGAAAAAGAATTAAATTATCAGCTCAAACTTATTTCAAGATATACGCACAATTATGCATAAAAATTAAAAATGAATTAATAAAATCATATGTGCATATGCGTATATATGTATATCACATGTGCATCTTTCACTTAACCTAACTTTCTCCATACATGCATGCACATACCTACGTGTGTGTGTGTGTGTGTATGTGTGTGTGTGTGTATTTATTTGAACAAACTTTATTATGACAGCAGTTTTTCTATTAAACAAGTTTTAATAAATACCATAAGCAAGTTTTGTTTTAATCATGTTTTACTTTTTCTTGACTCTGTACAAGTTAGTTTCAAACGGTTTATAAAAAAATTTGCATTCCAAAAGACATTCAATCATCATTGGTCATTTTCAAGGGTAAATTTTGGATGTTATTCTTGTTAAATGCATTTATTTATTTCATTATGGCGTTTTTCACGAAGATTTTCAATTAAAAGTCATATTTTTAGCAAATTGTTTTTGAGAAAACAAGAGAAATTTAGTAAAAAAAGAAAATTACAAAAAACCTTGTCTGTGTTAGTTAATATATAAATTTGTAAATAAAATAAAAAATAGATATTTGTAATATATACATGTATTAACCATTCAGTTATAGATTTAAAAAGTTTTTAATGACAGACATTTTATTATTTCCTATCTCTATAAAGACATATGGGCATTATTTAATGATGCCATAAAAATCCTGGACTTCAATAAGTTTTGTGTACGAAAACAAAACAAAAAAAAACAAAGACAACAACAAAAACTGTTCATTTTGTCTGAGTCTCTGAGATAAGGAAATCTAATTATTATTCATTAACATACTTAGACTATATATATGAGAGTCAGCTGAAAAGTTCATAGGCTGACCAAGATACTCTCATGGAACGTGTCCAAATGAGGTTTGATTTTTCTACATAGTCTTCTTTGCAATCCACACACTTCTATTAGCGTTACTGTAATTGATATTATATTATATATATATATATATATATATATATATATATATATATATTTTGTTAATATTGTTTGCTATATCTATTAATAAAGAGTGCAGAATATCAGTGACTGAGCATACATGTCTAAATCAACGGTGATTAGTAATGGTCTGCAATCTTCGTTTGAGGATCACATAGTCAAGAAACTTTTTATTTTTACATTTCATCTTGAGACCAGAACAACAGAAGATATAACAGAATCCATCTGAATAATTGGACTGAAGATGAATAATTGTATGGAATATGAAACAGCTGATATGGACTAATAAAATATCATTGATTAAAAATACTACGACTACTACTACTACTATTACTACTACTACTCATAATAATAATAATAATAATGATGGTGTTGATGATTTTCCAAAATGTACAAACCAGAAATTGACCTAGAAAATAAGATGCACACATTTTTCTGGGACATTGAGATACAAATCGATCACCCAAACACGTCGAGAAGATCAGATCTAGTTTTAGTTAAAGAAAAGAAAAGAAATTGCTAATTATTAGACTTCGCGTTAGTAGGTGACAGTATTTATATATAACAGTTTTATCACTGATATTGAGCACTCCACTAAGTTGATTTAGCTCACTCGGTAGAGCACCCGCTTAGGAATTGCAAGGTACTGGGTTCAATACTGGTCTCCGCCAACTCAGCGCATGAGTAGCACAGCTTTGGTAATCTGATTTGTGTGTTAAAGAGGTGTGCTAACGTAGGTGTTGAGCTTCACAGTAAAACAATTTCTCTGATCTAGTGCTAGCGAATAGGGGATAGACGTCATCGCTGTCCAGCTGATACCACTCCGCCAACTATACTTTTATACTATATTACATGGAGATTTTTGTGACCCGGAGTTTCATGCAGTAGTGCATACGTCGGATAGGGTGAAATGCGTTTTTTAAGATCTGATTGATATGGTCAATCTTTGGTTGTGGCGGTGAGGGAAGGGGACATTTTGTTTGCTTGCAAATTTGTGTTTAGAAGCTTGCATGTGTGTTTATTCGTGAGGATAGGTATATAAAGTCACTCGCGCATATATATATATATATATATATATATATATATATATATATATATATAGTGTTTGTGTGTATGTGTGTGTTATTGTTTGAATAAAAGTAAATCAAAATCTGTTTACCATAAACTGTTGGTTTACAATGAAAGTAATTACAGCTTTGGGATCTTACAGAGAAAATACAATAAGAAAGAAAAGCACGTGTTTGATTTGTAACTAATCAAGCAGCAACGTCCAATGACAAAATCGTCTTTGCTTTCTTCCCTCATGTCTTGGCCTATATACATCAATTACATCAACAGGCTTGTCCAACAGACTAGATGACTTCAGTGGGAAGATCCAAATCATCAGTAATCAGAATAAAAATAGCCTCCAGAGATTTGAAGAAGAAGACTAAGAAGAAGAAGGCATGAATACATTTGTCACCCTTGACGCTAAAAGCCATAATGTTATCGATGTCTCATGGGGAATGATTCAAATTCATGTTAAATATTCCTGGCACTTTTATCCATATCTGCTTAATGTTCTTTTTTCAAGACTGACACTAAAAGACGATATATCTATACATGCAGCGCTTTGTTCATACCTTCAACAATGTAGTTGCATGGGTTTCTACCTAAAGAATTTTTTTATTTTCATATTCAGATTTCTTTCCCAACTAGAAATTCAATCTTTTAATGATCTGACAACTTTTTTTATTATAGTATTTTGTTTTTATTATTTGCATTCTTGAATTGTTATCATGACTTTTTATTACTAAAATTCTCATTATGTTTGCATTCATATTTGTGAATATGTTCTTTCCAGGCTGAATTTATTTCTGAATTTTAAGGTAATTGTAACATTGTAATAGTCACGGGGGAGGGGGAATTGATGTTATTAAAAAATCTACCTGTCAGAAGAGACGTGTTGACATGGTTCCGATTGAAAACAGCAATTAACCTAAGTAGCCGAAATCACCAGACTCAATCGGCCATATAAGTGGGTATAGAGTCTCGTTAAGTAATGCCTCCCACACAAGTCGGACGTTGGGAGTCCGGTGTTTTGTGAACCCAATAAAATAAGCTGGATTTTTCGATTTTGTTTTTGTGGCTTGAGTCACGAGTGAAATAACCATTAGCATGGAAAGAATGCAATTGGTCTATTCGAAGATACGAGAAAAACTAGATCATACAAAAAATCTACTCTCCATGTCTTCAGAAACTGAACGGAGAGAATAAAAAGCTGAAGACGATAAACCATCACCGATATAGCGGTCGTCGGTGACAATGCTACAAAACTTAAATTTACATGTGAAATAGATTTTAAAATAAATTTATTTACCTTCTATTGTTAATTGGTATTACTTGATTTAGTTGTAAATAAAAATGCATGTGTATGACTAGTCCCTCTGAAAATGGTTAAGGAGAAAAGATTGATACAACAGAATGATTTCAGCTTCAAGCTTCAGAATGATTTCAACTTTTCTAATAGGCAAATTCTGTAAATGAGCAAATGATTATTCAGCCTTTAATATGTAATTTGAAAATAATGAGAGAGAGAATCCAGTCAGGAGTTGATTTATGACCCTTTAGATGCTAAGAGCTCTGCGGTTTATAATGAGAATGCATGATCATTAAAAAATGCCGAAAGCATCTCGGTATTAAACTTGCAGACTCTGGGATGTATTTTAACCTTTTGCAAACGGCAATGTGATGGGGGAAGATTTGACCTCTGATGCCCAGGAAATTTTACTCGGAACCAACCAAGCCAAATAATTATTTCAGGATTTTCAGAAAAATTAAAAGAATAAGAAAAACAAACAGACACAAATATATAGTATCGCCCATGAAAAATACACTATTAAAAAAAATTAAAAAAATATAATTCTTTAAACCAAAGATAACAGGATTTCACCATTTCTGGTGAAATACTGTACAATCTAAATGGATATCATTAGGTATTATTTATTACCAAACATAAAATTGCACATCTGTCACCAAAATAAAGTTGCATAAAGGGGGGTATTTTATTTTGAATTCATATTTTTGGGTTCAGAGTTCAATGCTATAGAAATTAGTAATGCCTATCAGCTAATAAGATCCATTTTCATTGTATGCTGTTCCCTTACATATGATAGAATTCTGAGACCTTTGTTTTAGAAGAAATCTTTTTATTGAATAAATGGTAGGGGTGTATTTATTTATTTACGTTTTGAAATTATTGGGAGTGATTAATCAGTATTGTCTTCTACCACACATAATCGCTCATAGTAGACATAAAGATATGACTGAACACGTATTAGTCCTATTGAAATTCTTAGTGTTATTTGACTGTAGCGTTTGTTGGTACTAGTGTTACAATTCCAGTGGAAACTAGGATTCATAAAACCTATACACGCTCTCTTGATATTCCTTATTTTCGATGCAAGTTCAACAGAAACACTTATTTCACCCCAAAAGCTTAAATGTAAAACAAATTCCAGTGTTTTCGTTCAGCATATGGCCATAAGGTCTTTTTTGTACTTACCCAACCCCTCCGCCGTAAGGTTGATCTTTAAGCAGTGTAAAGTTAATTTGAATTCAAAGTTTTCTTTCTCCTAGTCTGGTTGCCTAACTAAGACTATATCACTGAGTCTATCCTACTCTTTATCCATAAATGAGAAGAGAACAGAGGGATTCATATTTTCCCCAAGGGAATTCATGTAAAGTGAAACGCAAACTACCATATTCAGGAATTGAAATCAAGTCACCGATTCAATCTCCTGCTACGATAATTGTTACGCAAATTTCAAGCTACGTAATTATCTTGTTGGTTTTAGACATATTCATATTCCAATCTTCATTCATACCTCACTCTCTAATCATTCTTTTTTTCATGTTCATTTGTAACAACTAATCGCCATATCATCATAATCCTTTGTTGAGTAGTGAAACAACACAAACAATGAGAAGATTGAAATTAACTTTTGATTTGTTGCACACTCTCCATACACTCTCGATAATTGCACCATAATGCTTCTGTTAGTTCTAAAAATTCAAGGAGGAAAGATCAACATTTCTTCACTGAAGTTGAAGTTGCTGTGCGTATTTGGATCAAAAGTAACCAGGAAAATGCTTCATAGACAGAATGAACTAGTGGATAGGAAGTTTGAAAACATGTGTAGCACTAATGATGAAAAATAAACGTTTAATTTTAAAGAGAAGTTTACTACAACTTTATGCCAGTTTAATATTCTTGCTGGTCTGGAACGTGTCTTATATTGCATGAACGATTTGAACAATCCGCCATACTATAAAAACCTGTCTTTATTCACAATGAGGCTATGACGCCATACTAATATCATGTGATATAATCATGCAATTCCTTTGTAGGAATGGAGGCCCTATCACTTATTCTCTATTGACTTCTATATAATAGTCATATAATTCTAAAAGTGACTTTAAATTTCATAATCTTTAATAGTCGTTCAATATCAGACAACATTTTAAAACGGATTTTTCTTGTTTTTAATCATATTTTGAAGATTCTAATTCTGAACAAGATTTGCAGTTTTATGTCATATTACCTACATAATCAGAGAACGAAATGAATGGATGGGTACCGTACCGAGAACTTCTTCATAACATTTCTAAGGGAAATATATTTGCTTAGTAGCACCCATCTCCTTCCCAAGTAACATATGAAAAGTTTTAAGTTACATCGTACCAGCAGCAAGAAATTTAGTTTTAAATATATTGGATAAATCAATTCTTGTAACATTTAATTTCTGGTCTTAATTTTTCATTATAGATATGAATTTATTGCAAATCATCAATATTTGTCGTATTTTGTCAAAAAATCGATGTGAAAATTATGTAGTTATTTTAAGCCTCAGTTTCTTATGCTAATATTTAAAACAGAATTGTCTAAACATTTTGCATTGCTATCACAATTAAAAAAAAGGTTTTCTGACATATTAATAAAGTTTTGATATCCAGTTCCAATATATTATTCACAATATATACAAAAGGAAATAATATTCGTAAAATCAAATTTGGCTGAAGTTCGAGATACACCTCAAATTTCGGAAGATACAGATTTTTTTAAGTGTCAGAAAAATAAGTTCAATAATAAAACTAATTGCCTACGTAGTCATCCTATTATTCTTTCTCGGAGGGGGTAATTAGCGTAACGGTTGTCTTCGTAGGGAATGGAATCAGGGACTCTAGTTCAAATACTGGACGAGGTTGATTGCGTTTCACTTCGTGCTAATTCCCTTTTGAGAAGCATGAATCCACTATTTTTTCATCAGCTATGGAAAATAGAAGAGAAAACTGTTTTTTTTTTTAGCTTTGGTTAGGTAAGCACTCTAGAAGAATGAAAACTTGGAATTCAAATAAAATTTACTCCATTTAAAAATTGACCCTGTATCATACCTGCCTGTAGCGGAAGATGTTCTTTCTCTAACCTTTATTTTATAAAAAGCAACACGATCATTATTCTTTTCTTTTAAGAGTTTATTTACGGCTAAAAGCAACTTTTTGCACTAATTTATTATGGAGTTTTTATAAGAAGTGTTGATTAGATATCACAACGTTTTCTAACACGCGAACTTCCTCTGATTCCTTAAAACGTCACCTAGATTTAAGAATTAAGTCAAAACTATTTTTGATATTTAACTTTCCTTCTGAAAAACGATTTTTTTCGTAGACAGAAACATTTAACGTCATTTTAGAACAAGCTATTCATGATGGAATCAAGCTGGCTACTTTGTGTCAAATTGTGTTATTTTTGGAATACTTAATAATAATAAAAAGAATGAAAGCCAAATATAAGGAAAACTTCAAGTTTTTTCTCTGTATTTTGTCAGCTCCTAAGAAATGAGCTGGGTATTACCTGTCAGGGCTTTCTTATTGTGTCTGCAATGTGTTTTTATCAATTCTAACAAATGGTCTTAAGATGCCAATGATAATTCAAATGGTTCTGCTCAAGAAGAACGGTTTTAGATATTTATAGAATTTTCTATGTTCTGAACTGTTCAGACACACATTATATATATATATATATATATATTTATATATATATATATATATATATATATATATATATATATATATATATATATATATAATATTATATTATATAGCTAAACTCTTATTTTTAACAGCCCAAGCGATTCCTTAATGGTATGAAATAGCTTTGAATTGATATTTCCCCTTTACATTTTAAACACAAACTACTCATATCAAAACATATACAAAACTATCCATATCTATGTTTTTTTTTCATTAGTCTGAGTCTTCTTGAACTATCTATTTATGGGGAACTACGGTGATGTTTAAAAAGCGATTTTTCAGGAGACGCCATAAAATGCCATATGTATAGTGCAATAAGCTGAGGTTATAAAATCCATCTACACTGGATAAGCGGCCAAGCGTCGATCGAAGACATGACGAAACTAACAGACAAGTCCCTTCTACTTATTTAAGGTTTCTAAACAATACTCCAATTATCATATTTGATACAAATAAAAGTTTTTTAAAAAACACCAAACGGTTGAAAACGGTAATTGCTACTATAAAATATAAATCCAGATAATAGAAAAAATACTATATTTTATATTATCTGATGCAGTTAATATTGTTTGGTTTTCACTCAGATTTGTATTGAAATATATATATATATATATATATATATATATATATATATATATATATATATATATATATATATATGTAAATTTAAGTAAGTATCACTTAAGATGTTTTTTTTTTTTTCAGATTGTTAGCAAAAATGATATACAGTTAGTTATGCCTACTGAAAATGAGGCTTCTCTTTGATATCGTTTATTATTAGAGACTTCCCACTCAATGAAAGTCCCTTTTCACAAGAGGAACACATTTTTAACGTTATAATTTTCCACTGGGTCCAATAAGTATTCCCACCAAATCTGATTGTTTTATATCAAACTATTTAGTCGTTGATAGAAGATAGACAAACAAACTCTAAATAATGATTGATATAGATTCAATAAGAAAGAGTTTACTATAAAAATGCATAAAAAAATTGTTCACTATAAAAATCCATTGTGAATTTGGTTGCTCTACGCATCAAACTGTTTGGTCATCTATAGAAGTCAGACAAACAAATCCTATAAAATTATTTGTATAGATAGTCATGAAAAGTATGCGTCAAAGTCAATCTACAATGAATTACAAATCAGTCGATCGATATAGAGATGATGGCGCTTAAAAAAGAAAAGAAGAAAGGAAGCTGAATTTCAAATTGTGAATGATAAAAAAAACACCGACTGCTTAAGAAGAAATAACTGCGAGCAACAAATGAATAGGCGGATTGAAAAGGGAGATAATCTTGAATTTCCGAGTAGCCTGACCAGAGAGCGGCTTGTTGAAGACAGCCTGGAGGCTAATTTTCATCACAGCCAATGATTATTGCCATTCCAATTATTCTTCACTCTGAAGATGCCTGCCAGAAATTCTGGCAGGTTCCTCGACTTGCCGATTCCTGGTTATATCGGGTGCAGAATTCTTTTTCTTTTTAGCAGAAAACTGGAAGAATCACCTTTGGAGGTGAACAAATGTTTCAGCGAATAAAAATCGACGTAAGTCTGAGAGAGAATATAATTATATATTAGGGTTCATGGAGGGCGACTCTTTTCACAGCTTGCTATAATCTACTTACACGTCTTTTGCTCATATTTTCACATCGGATTAAAAAGAAATGCAGGTAGTGCACTAAAAAGAATATGAATAAGTTTTACGGTTGGATGCATTTTAACAATGGAAACTTTCAATCACACACACACACACACACACACACACACACACACACACACACACACAACTACACCCATAACACGTGTGTTGTGTGACTTATTAAGTCTATTTTAGTATGGCACAAGGCCAATGAGAACTCACGAATAATGGTGTGTTAGCTTAGTTAACACTAGAGTTATAAAATATAATTATCTCAATTGACAGAGAACTTATACATATGTATAAATACATAAAATACATTTATAATTATATACACTATAATACATAATTACATTTATAAATGTCACATGACAGCCTCTTTAGGCATTTTCAGATAAGTTGCTGCTGAGTCGTTCACCAGAAAAGAAACTTAGAATTTCATTAATGAATAATAACGACACTCTTGATTGTTCCTAGTCCTCTACAGAGGACGTAATAGGTGAACCGTTTTCTTTTGTCCCTTTTCACATACTGCTCATCAGGGTCTACATATGTCAGCTGGGATATGTCATAATATGTTAACATGCATGTATTGGGTAGAAAAATGTTTTTATTTTCATTTTCTAACATCTATGTGTTGTTTTCATCTTTCCTTACGTTTTGCCAAGGTGTTAGTATATCCGGGATATACTAATGATTATATGATGCCTTTAAATAAAACGTAGTATACTCATTGCACCATGCAATATATTTTTCATACATCTCACTTTTAAAATATTTCGATATATATCACTCATTCTAACGGCGTTGGTGTTGTGGTGTGAATACAAACGTATGTGGTAATTTCTGGAGGAAATATATATATATATATATATATATATATATATATATATATATATATATATGCACCCTCCGGGTGCAAGTATTTAACATGTAATATAATAAAATATTGTATTAAATTAGAAAGGCTAAAGAAACTTTATATTTCAAACTATCTAGTTAAAATAGGAAGTAAAGAATAATATAGGAATTCAGAAATAAAATTACAGTTATTTCTTTTTGTTAATGGATTTCTTTTAATATCTATCTCCAAGATTTTTGCTCATATTCATTAAGATAAAACCAAACAATTAGAAATCAATAATACTAAGCACATATTTATTAAAATTATTTTTTTATATCAATATGCAAATTAACCTTCCCGTTTACACTGTAAACTGCTATTTTGTTGTATAAATAAATACAATTGCAAACTATTAGTATGTAGATAAAGCCAACAGTATTAATAATGTAAAACATTTTTATCAATAACTGAGGTTTAAATAGAAGGAATAATCATGGAGAATATGACGTAAATAACAAAGGGAATTGTGACGGGAGTAGTGATATAGTTTCGGTTACAGACAGACAAACACATAATCTCCATTATAATAAGATATATATGTGTGTGTATGTGTGTGTGTGTGTGTGTGTGTTACTTTAAAACAAATATTGTTTGTTTAAAAACCAAAAACGCTAGTATAAAACTAAAATGGAGTGCTAAAAGGAGCGATTAAAATAGTGCTCAAAATACAAATATTTTAGAGCTAGTATATCAATAATATGATTTAAAAAACGAATAAAATCACCCAACTCGCAACTTTAAGTTTCACAATTTCTTGATCATCACGTAATGTCAAGCGTTGTGGAATGAAAACGCAGTAATCTTATTATATATTATCTTCTCGTTACTGAAGTGCCCATAGTCACGAGAATGCATCTCAGGACCAAAAGTTAAACCCAATCGGAATAGCATGTATTTTACCTCATGGCGACATCTTGATACTATTTCCGATCTTTTGTTTAATATAAATTCCTTTCTTAGGAATACGACTTTTCCCCACAAGCATAGATTAGACCTTTTCCTGCCCTCATATCATGAATATGCTTTCTGTAGGATTTTTTTATGCATTTGTGGTTGTGTTCCATTTTTCTTTCGTCATAGTTCCACACATACCTCGACAACACGGTGTTATTGACCTCCCTTTTATTTTCAATGGAAGATTGATGATTATTAAACCTTTCTTTAAATGTTTTCTCACGTATCTCCAATCAGAACCGTTTTGGCAAAATACTTTTGCAAATTTATTTCGGTGCGATTAACAGCAAAATGGCTTCCCGTTGATCATTGTTTATTGTTAGATATTTCTCCCCTGAAAAGAGCAGTCGTTTGAGTAATTTTTTTTTTACGTTAAAACCTTTCCCTAGCTGCAATAAATATAGATACCTAATTTGATGGCTCGAAATCAAACGATTAGGCCGAGTAAAAACACAAGCAAAAACACTTCCCAATTATTTATATAGTCATCTCCCACTCCACACACACACACACACACACACACACACAATAATATATATATATATATATTATATATATATATATATATATATATATATATATATAGAGAGAGAGAGAGAGAGAGAGAGTGTGTGTGTGTGTGTGTACCCTTTTTTCATTTATACAAACACTATTGAACTGAACAAATGTCTCCTGTCTGAATATTCTCTTTTTAATGATTTCAAGTTGACGGTCCAATCTTTTAACACCGGGGTCAAATTTGTTAATAAAGGTACCATAGTTTTTCATAGTACTTTCAACATTAAAAGTGCCATAGTCAGGGCAATAGATATAATTGAGACGTTGATTCATAGATCTATTTGTACACAGAAATGTGAGTAGAAGTGGGTTTAATAGGAGGGTGAACTCACAAAGACTGCGTAAAGAAATGTGAGGAATAAATTAAAATATGTAATGCTATTTCGTCAAGTTTCTAGTTTTTGTGCATCTGATTGCGATAATATAATTTTATAGGTTTAGATGTGTTCGATGTAATACATTTTCTTTGAAGTTGGGAGGGTTAATATTTTAATGGTCTGTCTAATTTGTTCGTCAATAATAGGATTTGGGAATTCATTATTGATGAGGGTTCGTTTAATATTTTTAAGTCAGGGATAGGAGATTGTTTTGGAGGAGAATATATATTTGGCCAGATATATCAAATGTTTTTTTATAATAGATTTTTATATTAGTTTATTTTATATTTGTTATTATAATTGACACGATATGAATTAATACGGGAAGTATTTTTGTATGGATAAGTATGAAAGTGTTGTTGTTTTTGGTGTCAATCAAGACTTCAAGGAATCGATGTTTATTATTATTGATCAAATTGAAAGGATTGAAAAGAGAATAGTCAGATAGAAGACTTCTGTAATACACACACACACACACACACACACACACACACACACACACATATATATATATATATATATATATATGAGTATTGAATATGAATCAATAGCAACACATATTGAAAAGTGCTCAATACGTACGTAGAGCCAGTTTAGAGAACCGAATCGGTAGTAAAGGTTAACAACCCAAGTTTTACAAAGAAGGATCTTCAGGAAAACCCAAACGGGAAGTAATTGGTACAAAAGGATATTTAATGCCCGGAGAAGATATCAGAAGATCTGAAACACGTGTCGCAAATGTAAAATAATAAAATAAAATAAAAACAAAAAACATAATCCATTTTGCGAACCTTCTTTTTATAAATATTTAATTTTCTCCCGTTGGACCCATAACAATACTATATATATATATATATATATATATATATATAATATATATATATATATAACATTGGAAAAATTTTGATGGTTATTGATTGAGGAGCCGTTTATCTTTGTGCTTACATCCGTTAATTATCATAGATTATTCGATTTAACAATTCTATAGAATAAGGATAAGTTGCAATAGCTAACTTTTCTTCCATAAAATGTAGAATTTATCCTCCGCCCTGTAATTACCAGCTCTTTTAACAATTCCTTACTTCCGTATGGGGTCTACGCCATATTTGTTTGTAATATCTCAGACATATTTAGAAAGTGTGGTACTATGCATGTATTTCATATGTAAAATCTGGTTTTATGATTATAAAATCTGTTTTTGAAAGTACCATGAGTAAAGTAGCTAGACTTATATACAATGCATTAACTTTGGCATTTACTATCAAGAGGACACTCCATTAAAAAAAACCCATTACAATTGCATTGCAGTTCTTCGCTTTTTTAAATTAATCTATCTACGTTAATTTTGCTGATGTTACCGGCAACATTTGGCGTCCAGCTGTAACTTAGTTTAACGGTATTTTTGTTAAATATTTTAGTGGAGTTAGGAATGCTTCCTTAATTTCCGAAGAAGTTACTGTCCAATTTAATTTTAACTGCCATGTTAAATGACGGTGCAATCCATAAAATATTTCTCGATCTTTTTTTCTCTTCTTTCTCTTAAACAGCTAATGTAGTTTTTTGCGTATTAAATTCTTGGGGACACTATTGAAAAAAAATATTTGACTTATTTTACCCAAAGTTTTAGTTAGATTCAAAAGGATAGGTTGTTCTTAAAGTCATCCTTATGACCTTTTAATGTTTTAAAGCAATGTTTTTTGTTGCATTAAAAGCATAATATAGTTTATAAACACTTTTAATTGAGTAGCAAACAATTTTGCTTCATAATTTCGGCTTTTAATTCAAGTGGGGCTTTTTCTTAAAATTTTGGCACTTCATTTTGCACCAACATTTTATATTTACTTGTATTTTTGTATGAATTGCTCGATTTGTCAGTTTTGACAAAGATTTTATATGATTTCAGTTTGGAATAAGGATTCTACTTAATCTGGCCTTGGATTTAATTTTCTATGATTTTGAATTTTATGTTGTTTTTACTGGTCTGATCAAATCTAATTCAAAACCTATTAATTCCTATACACAAGGTAAATGTCTGTTAGTGTTACATCCGTATGTTTCCTGGTTTTCATAGGATGTTTGTTTGATGTAGAAATACGCCTTTCATCTCACACATAAAATGAAGGACTCGATTTTATTTAACAGATGTAATTTATATTGATATTTATCCTGTATATGTGTGTTAGTATACGAAAACGGAATCTCCGCTTGTACCATAATATTCATCTATAAGAAAGTGTTCAATAGAAAGATAAACTAAAACTATATATATATATATATATATATATATATATATATATATATATATATATATATAATATAGTGAAAGAGAGTGTGGTGAAGCGAGAGAGAGAGAGAGAGAGAGAGAGAGAGAGAGAGAGAGAGAGAGAGAGAGAGAGAGAGTGTTATAGAAGTTTGGGAGAGGGGAGAGAAAGAGGGTATATAGTAAACCATTAATCAAATAAACGTTTTGACTGAGTTTATGACGATGACTACTACCGGATTACATTCAGTAAATTAAGTAGCACTAAGATAAACGGTGAGTCAATGTTAACAGCCCAAGTAGCTCTAATTATAATATTAATAGAATTACGTAGTTACTCTGATAGTTGACAGGCAAAAGATGTGACTATATCAGTAAGTAGTAGAAAAAGATAAAAATGTAGAAAACATTTGATTACTAAAAAAACAACAACAAAAAAACAAAACAAAAAACAAACAAAAAAAACAACAAAAAACAATTTTAACATTAAGGACAATTTTTGAAACCCGTCTATACTTTCTATCTCTTTTTATGTATTTCTTCATTTTAGTTTGTTTTTGTCATTTATTCACTTTATTTAGAAGTTATCTTCTTAAAAAAACAATTTAAAACAAAAAAATTCGAAAACATGCTTTTATAGGATTACGCGGTTGATCCCAGTGTCATTATAAACAGAATGTGGAAGGATAAAATAAATAAAATAATAAAAAAGCTTTAAAAAGAAACAAAATAAATGATTATGGGAAAATATGGTAAAATAGATAAATAAAATAAAGAATTAAAATAGAATAAATACATTTTTGTCCATCATGCAAACAAATAAAAGTGTTTTTGGTTATCTACCTATGTTTATAATTCCACTTCGAAATGTAAATGATCCATCTTTGACTTTAACAAAATTTGGAGCGGACAGGCTTCAAGTGTTCCCAAAGCAGGGTCATAAAGTACAGCACTTTTGTGATTTGTTCTTTCATCAACTCAACATGTTCACTTAAGCTTGAACACTAACAGTATCTTTTTAAATATCATCCTAACTTGCATCTACGACTAATAGAAAAGGATTCCAGCCCCACGAGAAATACTATATATATATATATATATATATATATATATATATATATATATATATAAGTGAAATAAAATGGAACTTAATCCGACAGTGTGAATTAGATATATTGAAAAAACAAAAGATGTTTACAAATGCATGGGATCATCAGGAGAGAATGCTGCAAACCGTTTCGGAGCCTTCCTCTCTACGGTTTTAAAAAGAGGTCTCCACATCAGTGTTGCTTTTAAAAAACCGTAGAGAGGAAGGCCCCGAAACGGTTTGCAACATTCTCTCCTGATGATCCCATGCATTTGTAAACATCTTTTGTTTTTCAATATATCAAATTCATATATATATATATATATATATATATATATATATATATATATATATTATATAAAAAAAGGAAACCTTATGAGACGCAATAAGAACATATTGTTAAAAAGTTCTCAATACGTAGGTATAGTTTTGAGAATCGAATCAGTAACAGATTTTTCACCGAAAAATGGTCTTCAGAAAAACTCTCAGGAAGTGATGTGGACAAACGGATACATATATACAAGAAAACTACAGCAAAAACTGTCTGGTAGTCGCGGTGGGGGTGGGACGAAGCATCTAAATAGATAGTTAACGATTGAGCAGATATTCTCTTTTGCGCTTACATCCGATCAATATCTCAGATCGTAGATTTAACAATTCTTTAGAATTGTGATGATTTATTATATATTATTTTGTTGGATTTGCAAAACTTCCTTATTATACAGACACACACACATGTATGTCTATGTGTGTTTCATCTGACGATTTTATTTTATAAGAAAAATGAAATTATAAAAGTAAGATTCTCATTGCTTTTAGTTTTATATTATTCTGCTAACCAACATTTGAGTTATTCTTTTCTACGTGGGTGTCACGTAAAAAAACATCATGCCACGTGACCATTTCCTTACGAATTAAATACGGTTGACTAGCCACTTTTTCTCTAATTTTCATACGACGATTACGTGATATACATGAAACTTTAAGTAACGGACTTTAAGAGGACATCATTTAGATATTTTAGGTTTTAGACATGCATTTAAGTGCATCAAGCATTTTCATGCAGTTTTTTTATTTACATTTTTCTTTATTATATATATATATATATATTATATATATATAATATATTATATATATGCTGATTTGTCTTATGATTTTAGAAATAGATGCATGAAACTTAAAGTAACAGCAAATAGTTTTTAAAGTAAACACTTAATTCGTTTATAATAGTAATGATAATTTAGTTCTATTCATAGGATATTGAGAAAAGTACTGTTAGGGATATTACTTTTTAAGTACTATTAGTGATTACTAACATCATTATACTATATGCATTTAGCAACCCCTCCGACCGAACAGGATGTGACACAGTCAATTCCTTTAATGTTGTTTTACAGGTTTGAATTAAGAGTTTTCCTTCTTCTAGACTGAAGGCCAAAGAGCTCAGCCAGCCCAACTATTTAAGAGGGAGAATAATTAGATTCATACCTTTCCTAAAGCTAATAGCGCTTTGTGAAATGCAAACAGCCTCTTTCAGGATTTGAACTCGCATCGCCGAGTTCATTTCTTTCGATGATAACCATTGCACAATGCACCTCCATGAAGATACTAAAGCAAGATTCTATGGATGTAGAAATAGAAAAAAATGACAAAGTTAACTATGAAATGCTAATTAGAATTCGTCACTTGTGCCTGAATAGAAACATCAATATCATAACGTAACTAATCATTAAAAACACTGAATCACCTGTCTCTTATTTGCCAAACTAATTAGCTGATTTTACAAGTATAAAAATGCACATTTTATCAAATAAAAAATGAGGGTTCAAGCATTGCACTGATGCGTGTTTCCTGACTTCAATACAACTTCGTATTTAAATTATATCTACACATATCAACATATAAATATTATTTAAATGCGGAGTCGATATAATTACCTCTCTACCCATGTCCTCGGGATATGGGTTGTGTCACGGTAACTCGCTAGGGTGATAAGTGGTTTAAACTAAGTGAAATCCAACCACCCGTATATACATTCAGTACACGGGTCAACGGGCTAGGAAAAACTTTGGCTGCCCTTCAGAAAGGACTAAATGGTCTCATATAGTGCTATCAAATTTCGTATTTGTGATATAGCATAAAAAGTCATCGAGTATATACAAGATCAGGTGCATAATGCGATAAACTGGAAATGCCCCCGATGTTAACACTTTGATGAGATGCAGTTGCCAAAGAAATCTGGAGAAAAGCATTTGGAAACAGAGTTGGACATGAAGAAAGATCACACATGCTTACAGATCGGCGAACAGTGAGACGTGTACCACCCGGCAAAGAAAATAAGTCTATCGTATGTGCAAGTTTTATGTATGTGGGTACCAGATTATATCTGATTGTGTGTGAGCATAGTGTATATGTATGTACGTACACGTGTGTGTGTATAGTAATATCAAAAAATAACTGAATAAGTTAGGGAGGTCGGTATATTGTAATAGATAACAAAATAGAAAGAGAAGGATCTTTTGGTGGAGATGAAAGGGTGATTTTAAAAAAAATGTTTGTGATAAACAGTAGTCTTCGGCATGTAATAGGCAAGGATATCATTTTTTAAAAGGTTCTTTAGTTATGGTGTGTGTGTGTGGGGGGGGGAGTAACGTAGGAAAAACAGTTTTCTTTTATTGAAGTCGTGGCCCCATATATTCAAGGGAGAAGTTAATTATGACACCGAAACAATGATTCTCGTCAGATCACCGAAGTTAAACAGCGATAAGCGTGTTTAAATCCTGAGATAGGTGACTACTAAATGACAATAATCAACCTGAGATCTGTATTTTAGACTAAGCAACAAGTCTCAACAACACTTAACAGCTCAACATCAGGAATTCGTTTTACAGTCAAGGCGTAGCACATCTTTCCAGAATAGACGTATATGTCAGCTGGTATATAATAAATTAAAGAAATCATGATATTATATATATATATATATATATATATATATATATTATATATATATACCTGTGTGTGTGTGTGTGTGCGTGTGCATTGTAGTAATATAAACACGTCAAAGAGTAGGACAAACTGTCTTATATTTACTTAATAGTAAGCAATCGATAAAATAACAGAAGGAGAGGCGGCGTGAATCTTAGCGGCAATGAAAAATAACAACATCATAAGAAAAATGTAAATCTTAACAAGGTTAGGGACAATTGTGTCGGATGGTAAGCTATAAAAATATAGTATTTCTATGTTCCTCCTACCTTCAATAAAATCAAGATACTGCGTTGGGGTTCAGACTAGGGAACAAGCTTGACATGACTGATGGGCTAGAGATCTGACAGTTTAATCTAAGACCATTAACAGATAAATGGAATCATCTTCGAGGTCGCTGTATCGGAAATTCGGCCAATATCTTGAAGGCAGGAAATAACCAAATATGTCTTTGCTTCCATTCACCAAATGAAAGATGGGCCGAGGCACAAACTGAATTATAGTCTCTCTCGACGAAAATTTAAAAGAAAGAAAATAAAAGCTTACAGTCGAAATTCTCATTCTTGAAGTTTTTGAAAATATCGAAAGAAAGGAACGGCATTTATGCCTAGAAGCAGAGTGTAGTATATGTGCTGCAGACTTAAGATCAAAATGTCGTCGCTTGACACTTCTACTTAGGATATATATATATATATAATATATATATATATATATATATATATATTATATGATATACCAAACTTGTTGGTAAATCCTCGCGGTGAAAAAAAACCAGCAAATAGTTTGATTTTAAAAATATACTACCAAACATCAACCGGGAAGAAAAAAATTTTTGTAAAAAAAAAAAGACCAAGATAATCGTACTAACAAAAAATAATCTATTAGTACAATATTTTGGCCAAAAGAAAAAACAATTTATATGCATATATATATATATAGGATATATATATATTCATACAAACCCGCCAGGAGACTAAAGCTAATAGAGAGTCAGATCTTAGCCCTGAAGAGCATTAAGCGAAACTTTTAGTAGATTCATCTGACTCATTAGATTTATATATATATATATATATATATATATATGAGATATATATACACACACGTTGGGACATAGCTTCGGTAAATATACATATATTGGAGGTATGTCCAAATCGTATCAGGATGCTATGTTTACTAAGAAATGTTAAATAGATGAAACGAGAAGTTTCTCCAAAAATTTCCCCTTGTTAACCTACATATTCCAGCGAATTCTCTATTGATCAAAGCAACTCTGAAATACCTATATTGTGTAATGTTACACTGTCGGATTTCTTTTAATAATTGGGTTTAATATCACCATTTAGATGGATTTTCTGTTTAAGAAACATGAAATAGTCGTACAGAGATTGACCGAGTGAATATAGAGAGCTCTGCACTTGTAGACTCCTGTTTTTCATCAAATACATTTAGTTTAAAGAGCATCGAGACTGTTAAAGTTTGGTCAGGAATCTAAACGTCTGGGCATTATCACTTAAATTTACTAATTCGTATATTACGCACACACACACACACACACACACAACACACACACACACACACACACAGTGAGTTCTGATATATATATAATATATATATATATATATATATATATATATATATCAAAACTCACTGTGTGTGTGTGTGTATGTGTGTGCGTAAAGTTACATTGATTTTATTGAAAAGGTTTTTTGTCTGTTTCAATTCATCTGAGCGTCCAGTTGGGTTGATAGTAATCCTTGGCAAGGCGTAGGACACTCTCTAAAAATAGTGTTCTCTACATTACACAAAACTGCATGCGGTGTTGAGGTTTTAGTTCTGAATCTCTTGTGAATGAAGAGCCCTCCCACTATTTTCCTTACTGTCAGGTTCACTCTAGTAATGGTAGTACCAGTTAAGGTTCCATCTATGTGTCAAATAGTTCAGTTTGAGATAATGAAATGCTTGCTCAATAATACTTGGAAAAAGAATGACTTTGGCATGAATTAACCCGACAAGGGTTAAAACTGACCAACACATTTCATGTGATGAAAGAATAACTAGTGAAAAATGTTTGATTCAATAAATGTACAGCATCCATTCTCAAGTTATATTATATTAGTTCAATTCATATAATTGAAAATTAATAAGGGAAGTACTATCTAATTACACTAGTTCTCTTAAAAACTTATAAAGATCAGAGGGGGCATGAACGCAAAACTCACATTTATTATTAAGTTTCAAACTTTACCAGACATTGATTTATTTTCGAAGTTAAGGTATTTTTTATGTTAATTCACAATCCACACAAATAAAATGAAATAAAATAAAAATAGAAACAAAAATTAGAATATAAAATTAGATAAAATATATACTTAAGAAATAAGTTCTGGGTTCCGGTAACAGACATACAAAAATGAGAACGTTATAATAGGAAAAAAACTGGAAACTTTTGCACACACACTTAATACTTATTGCAAAAAGACAATGTTAATTAACAGGGTCTATAGTCACATAAATTTAATGACCAAATTTACAAAATAAACTACTATGAAAACGGTAACAGTCTTAAAGAGTCAGACTACAGAACGAAACATTCACCTCAGGAAAGCAAAACCTTGTGGTGCTAAAAAAAACACATCGAAAGTCGAGAACCAACTTCGCTGCAAGAAACGGAACCACCAATATCCCGAGGACTCTTTCTTGGCGGCGTTAGCACCAATAAATAAAAAGACAACAACAACAAATTAATATGACTATGTAGCAGTGATTGTTGCCCATTCGCTTCTAGTTCATTTAAAAGGCTGACGTCACATTGCTATATTTGTTCAGCTTGAAAGCCATCAGAGTTGACTCTCAGCCAGCAAAATAACTACGTCCTTCAACTATTTCCAAGATCACATCACTCACATATGAATTTGATTCTTCTGCTTCGGTGATCTCTATTTACTGACGGCCGCTGCTGCTGCTGCCCCAGAATATGGCAGTTCACTTGTCGACTTTATGAAAAGACGAGCAGCAAAAAATCGAAAATAATAATAATAATAATAATAATAATAATAATAATAATAATAATAATAATAATAATCCGCATGTATTTATATATCTATGTAGAAATCGAAGTTTCAAGGCAAATAACCTAACAACTAAACATCAAATTACTTCCCTTGAACACACTATTTTACAAGAGTAAATAAAGGTTAGCTTTTTTGTTTGGCTATGACAAGAAAGTTAGCTTAGCATACCATTATTATAAAGTTGTAGGTAGAATAGAAAGTAGTTGTCACTCGATGATGAAAGAAATGGACTGACATACAATTTGGAGATTTAAATTCTTAAATCGAGCACTATCATAAAAATGCATGACAGTTGAGGTTGAGACTTACTATCACTCCAGTGAAAAAATACCAATTAGAACTGATGTGAAAACAATTGCAAAACAGATCACCTAATCCCGGAGACCAGACCTAGTGTTAATTAAGAAGAAGAGAACTTGTTATACAGTGGATTTTGCCGTACTGGCGGACGAAAGTAAAGGTCGGTACCAATTGTAGTTAACGCCCCTAAAACGGTCCCCGAGGATTTTGAAAAGATTCTCTAAGAATTGGAAATCCGAGGAAGAGTCGAGACTATCCAAACAACTGTATTATTAAGATCAGCTAGAATATTCAGAAGAGTCCGGGATATCTGATGAGACTTGCTGTCACTTAGACACCATTGAAAGACCACCAGTTAACCCCAGTGTGGAAAACACGCAAGAAGACACCATCCCCAGAGACATGACCATTAGCACTAACAGAGAGATATAGACCTTCTTGATTTTCATGTTTCAGTTTGTGTAAGCGGGCCTGACATTATTATTAAAGACCAAAAGGTAAAGAAGTGTGTGTGTACATAGACATAGAACTACAATTAAAAAAAAAAAACAAAACACTCCATCAAAGTTACAGAAAAGCAGTCCAATAACGAAGAACGCGATCAACAGGTTGTGGAGGTATGAAAACACAGACAACCCTAGAGCTCTTGGACTCGTGCAAAATGGAAAGGAAACGATGTCTAGCCGCATCCGAGCCAACCTCAACACCCGCGCTGTCTAGAAGATTGTCTAATTAAGAACAATCCGTACACTACGGAAAATACCGTCAACCAAGTGACATTTTCCCTGTAGCGCCACAGAACCATAAGTTACATCTGACTCTCCAGGATATAAACCAGGAAGCACAAAAGAAATAACAATAACCAAAGGAAAAATCGGGAAATAAGTACTACTACATGATAGAGTTATATCTATAGTTCAAATAGATCTTTTGAAAATAATTAATATTATATAGAAATACTTGAAAACATACACCTCTATGCAAATCATCTGTATAAAGATAGCTACTTGAATCTATAATTATTTACAAAGGGTTATTATTATTATTATTATTATTATTATTTACTTGAAACTATATAATTGCTGGAAATCCATGAAACCATACACCTGTGCAAATTATTAGCATTTGATAGGGATTATTATTATTATGAGTAAACCATGTGTGTCTACGCTCAAATGATGCGATTACATGTGAAAAATAGAAAGAAGTTAGTGCAATTTCACGTTGAAAGTATAATTATCATTATAATCAAACATTTAGAAACGAATCAAATTTCGGCATTAGATAATCTATAGAGTTGATATAGCGTTAAAAAACAAAACAAAAAGAAACAAAGAAACTACTCCTACTGTTTCAGCTGCTACTCACTGATAATAATAATAATAATAATAATAATAATAATAATAATTAATAATAATAATAATAATAATAATTTGAGATTAAAAAAAGATCACACAATCGAGGCCAGAAATCCAGACATAGTTGTAATAAAAAAGGAACTTATCAGCTTGAGGACTTCGCAGTCCCAGCTGATCACAGAGGAAAGCTAAAACCTCCATAAATGCCTTGATCTTGCCAAAAGGTCGGTTGACAAACCGGAAGGTGATGGTAATACCAATCAAAAGTTGGAAAAGAAACTGATGGAACCGGAAATCCGAGTAAAAGTTGAGAATGTCTAGTCCACAGCACTACTGAATTCGGCTAGAATACTTAGAAGAATCGTGCAGAGCTGAGTAGACTTGCTGTCACCCAGACCTCAGTGAAAACCATCAGTTGCCGCGAAAAACTCAAGTAGAACAATAATGATTAAAAACGAACTCAGTAAACAGCAATCACAATACAATTACTAATAATAAATGACGACACAAAATGTTTTAAACTCTAGAGATGACACCTTCAGAATAAACGGAGAGAGAGAGAGAGAGAGAGAGAGAGAGAGAGAGAGAGAGAGAGAGAGAGAGAGAGAGAGAGAGAGAGAGAGAGAGAGAGAAAACTCATTAGTATTGAATATTGTGTTCACTCGGTTATAAGAAGAGATGAAAAATGCACCCAATAAAACAGAGAATGCATCGTGATAAGGTTTGTAACAGCAAAGAAGTTGATAGAAAATACATGAACAATGAGAAATTAACAAGAAAAGAAAAATATGAACAAGGGGGAAAAAAGAATTATTTTAAATAAGAATATTAAAAACATTATTGAAGCCGAGAATAGATGAGTCAGATTCAATCATGTTGAGACAAAGAATGACAAAATAGAAAAAATAGTAATTGTGATCTTTTTTGGAGAAAGAAATGAGATCGAAAAAAATAATAAAAGTGCATACGGTTATTCAACCCAAAGTGAATATAAAAAGTTTGACGACAAAATTTGAACAGTGATAGCAAGGGAATTTTGCCAATAACTTTGATTTGACCCTGGAAACAGAGGTTGTATAATATTTTTTATCGAGTAAAATATTCTGGAATTCGATATCCAGACAGATCCTTTTATCCAAAGTAGAAATATTTATTTTTATACCTACATCCATTTATTTTTGTTTGATTATATCGCCTAATGCTGTCTTAAAAGCATTGCCTAAAGAAAACCTCCCCAACTATTTGATGAAAGGAATTGGGTCCGTTCTCTACCTAAGGGACGTTGCACATTTTGGATAAAATCAACCTCTGGCGGTTTTTGATACGAAATGCGAGATTTATAAAACATCTACTTTAGAAAACTGCTTATTTTCTTACTCAGGAGAAATGTTGCATGAGAATTAAAATATTGATAATTATGAAAGTAAAAAATAAAATCTTCGGGTGGCCTAAAATCGGTATCAGCCCGACAGCGAGGAATTCCATCCTCTTTTCACTAGCGCAAGATCAAGGAAATTGTTTTTGCATCTGAGGTGGAGCGCCACGCCTACCACCAGCTCCTCACTTTACCGCACAGATCCATGTGCTACTCGAACCCGAAACCTTATTCAGGTATTTCTTGTTGAGATTGGAAATCTTCATGTCGTAATCGGGAGCCTTCACGAAATTCGAACCGAACCCTTTATTCAATTTTCGAGGGTAGAATGTTTTAATTCCGTTAACCATCATCGGGTACAAATGTGTTAATTATTCTATGTTACTGTCGCCTTTGGTCAGGATTGAACCTGCATCCCAGAAATAACTGTCACTTAGAACTGTATTAACTCAACGCTATGTCCAATTGGACACATGGTGCAACGGATATAGGTGTTGTCCGAATAAATCTGTTTTAAAAAAATCATAATTTTGGTAAATAATTTTCCCGTAAACATAACACACACATTATTATCGGCGATACCAATCTCTACCCCCACCCCATCATTCTCGTTGTGTATATGCAATTAATTACTCAATTTCAGCACAAGCTATAACATTTTATGAATCCTCTCCCGGTTAAAGTTACATTTTCCATCCCGATAAGAACTCTTACAACGTTTGTTTTAATCAAAATTCATGTAGCCTTTTCAGAGGAGATAGCAAACAAAATTCCCACAAAGAGCCACCAATTTTGACTTTATATACACTATTCATTAAGCAAGATTCATCGTTTGGCTTAATATTCAAACACAATCACAATTATAATGAATAATTGCTGATTTTTTAAGAGAATATCACTATCAGCGAATATTTCATCGTTCAGCCGGATATTTTAGCAAACTTTCTGACGTTAGTAAGATGAAAACGTAAACATATATTTACCCAACCTCTCTAACACGGACTGGGTATACATAAGATCAAATTTTTTTAGCGAGGTAAGGCTGGTTTTGAATTCAGAGTTTTCTTCCTTCTGAATTGGTTACCTAACCAAGGCTAAAGAACCCAGTTTGCCCTACATATGGATTCATGACAACCATTTTCTTCTTCTTTGAATCGTATTAAACGAAAATGATCAAAAGGTGCTATTTTCTTTTTCAAATGGCAAATAAAAGTATTTTATCTTCGCGTTCCAATAAAATATTTCTGCGTGCTATCTTGAGCACAAGGGTTATAGGTTCACCACTTGGTTTTCTTCTTGACAGTGAAGTGATGCGTTACTCAGTCAGTAAACCATTAATTGGTATACAATCACTGCTTCAAGACTACAAATTACCCTGATTGACCAGAGCATTTGAACAACGACATGGCTAATTTTTGATTTTGCAAATTAATGAGAGCTGCAACACACACAAAACGCCAATTGATACTCCTTAACTTGAGGAAATTTCAATTGAACGCTCAGCGATTACGTATTAACAAGGCAATCTGATTTCAAGTAGCAACCACAGTAGATAATATCCTAACAGCATGAAAGTTAGCCGAGCCTTGACGACATGATTAAGGAGAACTTCATTACAACTTAGAAGCAGAGAGGAGTATAATGACAAGCAAAGCATTTCTGCGAGATGCTGCTTGCATAATAAGTGGTAAAATGATATTTTGTGTTAAGACAGTTAACCTAAATTTTAGGAACCCACACGGTCGGGCTGGTTTCACTTATTCAATTATCATAAAGAAATGTTTATCTAGGCATTGAATGCTTCAGTGGATAAACGGCAATTTGTTATCTTTGAAAAAAAGAAAAGGGAAAAAAACCTTATACAACTATAGCATTTCTAGATTTTAGCCTTGGTTTTAAAGAAATTGATAAATGTTGTTTTGCTAAAAACAATATCATTGAACACATTAAAATATTGTGGTGATAAAGAAAATTTAAATATTATAGACATCACTAATGGAGAATGGCAGTCGAAAGCAAAAGAAATCAAACTCGGTCACTTGAATGAATTCAATTTAAAACTGTCTATCCATTTGGGAAATGGTTTATAAACAGCCTTATTTAAATAGAGATCAGTTTTGGTACTTTAGAATTTTAAAAAATATTACATATTTATTAATATGAAAACGAATGACACGTTGACCAAACATGTAGAAGATTAGACGACTTAATAAAGTTTTGGTTACATAGCTAATATAAAAATTCGATAATTAGGCAGCATGTACATAAATTAGGCATTTGTTTATTTAAGTGTTTATGTATCAACCAATATATTTCTAAAAACTACTTATTGGGTTTTTATTATTGTCGTGATATTGTCGAATACGTTTTTTCCAATTCTTTCTATGATGATGAGCTTTGCATCTCTGTTAAAATTGTGGACGTTTGAGTGGAAATATATATATATATATATATATATATATTATATATATATATATATATTATATATATATATATATAAATGCATGTATGTTTTGTAAACTCCTAGTGTTACATTCTCTGAGATTTGAGAGTGACGTTTTAAGAGAGTTGCCGTTATAACAAGTGGATTATATACAAACTGAATTGCTAATTATTTGTAGTTAATTAACTGCAACGAGGTTTTATATTTTTCTCAGATTTTGCATTAAAGTCGCATTATATTAAGGGTTTACTAATTTTAGTTTTTAAAACCATCAAAAACTGTAACTGCAAAATAATCGCTGACAATTGTCTTGCATGAAAATGTTACAATGCATACTTCATTAAATTGTGCTGCTATAACGAGTATGTGAACTGAGACTTGAAACTAAATTTTATCAATATTTTCCGTTTCCACACGTTTATTACAAATTATTTCAATATATCTATATATGACATCTCCATGGTTGTACAGTGCTTAGAAAGCTAGTGTAAATAATCGTTATGTGCTACATTCTCCTTGGGCACTCCATAAAAGAAATGGTTCTTGAATAAATTGAACTTGATATCTATCTATGCAATCTCAGTTCATATCTATCTAGGCTCATCTCTATGCCATTTCAGTTTGTTTATATCTATCTCCTGTCTCAAAAGTTTTTTTTAATTAATCAGTCTATTAATTCTGCTCTATTTATTTTCTTCTCGCTAATCGAAACTTTTTATTATCGATTTGTTTTATTGATCAGCTTACATCTTCCTTTCTATCTATTGGGGTATTAAAGCAGCTACCCACGTTACTAACGTTATTTTGCAAACTCGAAATCGGAAGAACAAGTGTTGAGAACACTGTCCTACTTCTCAGTCGTCCCAAGCGTAAAATAAATGGTCAGTGATTTGGTATAATAGTTACTTATGAGGCACTTGACGTAGTCTAGCCTTGCGGAAAGGGAATTTCCCATAATCATGGTAATCATGTCCACCATTAATTTCTGTTACATTCTAACTATTAGGGATAACGATGTTGTTAGCCTCATTATATAAATAATAGAACCTAATGAAAATAAAATACTTAGAAAGAAGTTTATAGATGCTGATATTTAAAAAAAATCTTTTTGCGTGTATGTATGTGACTGTATTGTGTATGTGTGTATATATGGTCGATGGGTATAGTCTATACGTACTTATGCCTTTTCTTTCACTTTGATTGGCTGCTTCGTTTTGTTCTTGGAATTTACTAAGTTTTGGTTAGTCTGGTATGCAGGAGCTGCTTTTTCATAAGTGGTTACCCACCAAAATACTAAAAAGGATTATTGCTGCTTTACTTCGGTAATCTGTAACCGGCGCTTTAAGTCGGACTTAGAATTTGTTAGCTTTACTTGGAAACAACTAAGCTTTGCTTAACCTGATACCCAGATTGATTGGTACATTCTATTTCTAAGTAATCACCCATCTAAGTAGTGAGTAGACAAATCACTGCCTAATTTCGCTAATCTAGCCTGAAAGTGTGTTTTCAACATAACAATAAGATTGTTTAGTCTGATACACAGGCTTCAGAGTGCTTACGGTACATGCTTTTGCTAAGTGGCCACCCATATAAGTGCTAGGCAGGCTCATCACTGCTTAACTTCGGTAATCTAGCATGAACAGGCGCTTCCAGTATGACTTGATAGATACGTATATGTTTTCATTGTACACACACGTATATATATATATATATATATATATATATATATAAATACATGTTACTATATCTATATTTTTGTATATGTATACATTATGCGAGTGTGGTCAGAGCCATCTTTACTTTCTTTCACTGGTCTCTCTGATTTCTAACCTTTTGCACTAATACATACATATATACACTCACATATCTTGGAATACCAAGATATTCGTGGGTAAGTGAGCTGAAAATCCACTATTTGTGGAATTATATCAGATTTCACTTAAATTGGGCTCTAAGCTCATTTTATTCATATTTCTTTATCGCTCCCTATACGTCTGTTTTTAGTGTGTGTGTCTGTATGTGTGTGTGTGTGTGGGGGGGGAGCAGTCATTCATTTGAGGCTCGAATTTGGTTATGCTTTTTTTCTCTCTCACTTTCTAACATGATTTTTATGAATAGGTCTGTAATAAAAGTTGAAGGGGTTCCTTGCATAGTGCAATGAAGAACAAGTTAGTTTCGTTATACTATAGTCTACTATATATTATATATAGCATACCACACACACACACACACACACACACACACACACACACACACATATATATATATATATATATATATATATATATATATATATATAACATGAAATATATACGAGCCCGGTTTAGCATATAGTATACTACATATATAGGTGCCGGTCTAGCTCAGTCGATAGAGCATCCCCCTAGGAATCTGTAAGTCACGAGTTCGATGTATTATAAAGAGAGAGAGAGAGAGAGAGAGAGAGAGAGAGAGAGAGAGAGAGAGAGAGAGAGATGTATGAAAATAAATGTATACACACAGATCAATCTGTGTATCTGTGTATATATATACGCGTGTATACGTGTGCATGTCAGTGGTTAAACATAAGCGTTCAAACAAACAAATTATAGATGTCTAGACACACTTTTATGCATCCAAACATTTCTTTACAAAAGTTGATGTAAATATTTATTTCGAATACGGATTGATTAACGGATTCCCACGAATTTATATCATTGTTTTCTGTTTGTTTTTTCTTTCCTTTTTAAGGCGACCATAATTAGAACGTCTTGATAAAACGCAGCCAATGGAAATTCTTTAAAGTGGATAAACGAGTTGTGTCCAAAAAGAAGTGAACTTTTCAAATAGCATGCTCACAACTAAAATGTTGTCTAGCAGACAAAAACAAAAACTGCATCACTCCATATATCTCCTATTAGTGGTAGTATTTTGTGACACAAGGTCGATTTAGCGTGGTGACCTCTAGAAGAAGTTAAGGTACTTTTAAAGCAAGTTGCATTATATATATATATATATATATATATATATATATGTGTGTGTGTGATTTCTGCCGCTTTATAGTTTGGCACATCCTATTACAACATTGAGTCCTTCTTCATTCAAAGCCACTGTCCAATACTTTGTGATGGTCCTTAGCTCCCCCAGTCGCTTACCAGATCTCAGGATTCCCAGTTCTGCATTTCGGAGGTCCAATCGCAGCTTATCAAGCAAGTTTGATCAATGGAGTCCCTTTGTGTCAGGTAGTTGTTTAGCTCTATTACAGCATATTCCAGGAATTTCTGTGCAGATGCTTCTTCGGGCATCCGTACCACATGACTAAACATAGACCACCATAGTTGCACCACCATTGTTGATAGTAGAATGGAGTTGAACATACTGTTTATATATATATATATATATATATATATATATATATATATATATATATATGTGTGTGTGTGTGTGTGTGTGTATGTGTGTGTGTGTGTGTGTGCGTGTGTGTGTGTGTGTGTGTGGTGCGAAAACTGATAAAATCATCGTAAGCTCCTCCACTGATAAAATCATGCATCATAATTGGAAAATAATTTTTCCATTCCTTGCTTGAAAATATTTTAGCATTTGATCTGAGATCGCAGCGTACCCCCCTCCCCACTGCTAACTGTACTATTATATGAGATTGGGCAAATTCTAGGATAATTAGAGAGTGACTAAAATAAGGATGGGAGATTGAGTGACATTTCACCAACACACATCCTGTGTTGAATTAATGGTGAGAAGTTATGTGCATAAATTTATTAATTGAATGAATTTATTCATTAAAAACGATTTTGTAAAAATAATCTATGGAAATATATTGAATTCTGTCGAACTCGCCTTTATTTTATTCAATTAAATCGCTAAAATACAATTTGGGTGCTACAATTATTAACTTCTCTTTAAAGTTAAAACCGCAGAGAAATATTTTACTAAGGCTTATTCCAGAATAGTAGTTTAACACTGTAACACACTGTGACAATCTCTCTCTCTCTCTCTCTCTCTATATATATATATATATATATATATATATATATATATATATATATATATATTTATAATATATTGTACTATATCTATAAATAAAAAAGTGCTCAGTACCATTGACAAAGCATGTATATGTAAGTTAAGGTTGCGTGGACATGAAGTCAACGGCGCTTAGTAACTAAGAGTTTCTTGCCTATGCAATTTTCCAAGTGCACTTGTTTTGAAAATAACATAGGCGAGAAACTCTCAATTACCAAGCGCCGTTGACTTTATGTCTACGCTACCCTAACACACACACACACCACACACACACACACACACCACACACACACACACACACATTATATATATATATATATATATATATATATATATATATATATAAATGTGTGTGTGTGTATATATATATATATATAAATATATATCATCAAGACTATCTCGCCATTCATCTCTTTCGGTCATCTCCACCGTGCAAGTCTCAACACTGGTGTGTTCATGTGTAGGAGTCCACAAGAAAACGTCACATGAGTGAGTCCTTACTTCTCCGTGTCCAGGAGATTTAATTCATCTTGTTTAAATGGTTTGTGTGATAGGTTCATATAGCTGCAGTTTTTGTGGGTTGCTGTTTGCAGGATTTGTTCAAAGCAGCATGCATCATCTTTGTGTAGTTCCCTTCGAGTCTTTTCTCTAAAATCCAAACTATACATTAATACTGATTCGGCTACACTTTGGAAGAATTCTCGTTTTATTTTATCAGATAGATCATATTTCTGTTGAATAATCATACTAAGTTCCAATTAGCGTCGAATTGGTAAGACAAGGCAACAAGGAGCCGTAATTTAATACGGATCTAACCTTGCTGCATCCTACTGCACAATGCTAGAGTATTTATGAAACCTCCTAACATCATAAAAGCCAAGCAGCCAATCAGGACTCAAAGAATGGAATCACCCAAATACATGAATGGACTATTCTTGAGTTCGATAAGTACCGGTTGTTTTGGGCACTAGTTCAGTTTTTCTTAGCCAGTTGCTGTTGTCCAAACCAACAGTATACTGACTGACTGACTTCCACATAGCGCTGCAAACAGCAATGGAACCTGAAGATTGGGAAAGCTACTTCATCAAAGCGGGTATCTCTGCCGACTCAGCCAAAAGCTACGCTGCAATATTTGCAAGTGAAAAGCTGACGAAAGAAAACCTTCAAATGATGGATCAGGTAGAGTCACACTGCGGAATCGCCGATTCCTCGGGGAGCTTGAAACACCAGCGGCCTCTACTCCTATTCCTAGTACATTGCCTGAGCCCCCTAAACCAGCATTTGAGGATGTCCAACAAACCAAAGGAATGATAATAACACCAACTCGGGACCTGGCCTCACCCAATGTCACTCTGCCCCCTAAGCCAATGCCGACGAAAATACCCCGTGCATTGTCCAGGCTGCTCCCCTGTAATCGGCCTAGCCGAAAGGAACTAGTGTCCCCTCAAATGCCACTACGCCCTCAAAATGGGGGGAAGGGAGATGTAGAATAATCATACTAAGTTCCAGTTACCATTGAATTGGTAAGACAAGGCAACAAGGCAACAAGGAGCCGTAACAATACGGATCTAACCTTGATGCAATCCTACTGCAGAATGCCAGAGTGTTTATGAAGCCTCATAAGATCATAGAAACCAAGAAGCCAATCAGGACTCAAGAAATGGAATCACCCACATACATGAATGGACTATTCTTGAATTCGATAAGTACCAGCTATTTTGGGTACTAGTTCAGTTGCTGTTGTCCAAAAACAACAGTATACTGATTGACTGGCAGGTTCAGTTGTGCTTAGCCAGTTGCTGTTGTCCAAACCAACAGTGTACTGACTGACTTCAACAATTTCAATATGATCGATAACCTGTCAATAGCAGTTCATGACTTTCATATGCGTATATTGATATCAATTTCTGTAGATGAGATATTGTTACATAATAATCTCTCTT
>CM042164.1:24947686-24989580 GCA_023376005.1 Doryteuthis pealeii
GAAATTTTTAAAAAGTGAGATGTATGAAAAATATATTGCATGGGCAATGAGTTTATACTACGGTTTTATTTAAAAGGCATCATATAATCATTAGTATATCCCGGATATATAACACCTTGGCAAAACGTAAGGAAAGATAAAACAACACTAGATGTTAGAAAAATGAAAATAAAACATGTTAACATTTATGATATATCCCAGCTGACATATGTAGACACATATAAGTTAACCCTGATGAAGCAGTAATGTTGAAAAGCGGACAAAAGAAAACGGTTTCCTTATTTACGTCTCTGTAGAGGACTAGGAAACAATCAAGAGTGTCGTGTATTATTCATTAATGAAATTATAAGTTTCTTTCTGGTGACCGATCAGCAGCAACTTATCGGAAATGCCTAAGAGCTTCATGTGACATTTATAATGTAATTATGATTATAGTGTATATAATTATAAATGTATTTTATGTATTTATACATATGTATAAGTTCTCTGTCAATTGAGATAATTATATTTTATAAACTCTAGTTGTTAACTAAACTAAAACACACCATATTCGTGAAGCTCATTGCCTTGCTTTCCATACGAAAATAGACTAATAAGTCACACAGCACACGTGTTATGGGTGTAGTTGTGTGTGTGTGTTTTGTTTGTGTGGTGTGTGTGTGTGTGTTGTGTTGTGTTTGTGTGTGATTGAAAGCTTCCATTTGTTAAAATGCATCCAACCGTAAAACTTATTCATATTCTTTTAGTGCACTACCTGCATTTTCTTTTTAATCGATGTGAAAATATGAGCAAAAGACGTGTAAGTAGATATAGCAAGTGTGAAAAGAGTCGCCCCTCCATAACCTATATATTAATTATATTCTCTCTCAGACTTTACGTCGTTTTTATTCGCGAAACATTTGTTCACCTCCAAAGGTGATTTCTTCCAGTTTCTGCTAAAAGAAAAAGAATTCTGCACCGATATAAACCAGGGATCTGCAAGTCGAGGAACCTGCCAGAATTTCTGGCAGCATCTTCAGAGTGAAGAATAATTGGAATGGCTATCATTGGCTGTGATGAAAATTAGCCTCCAGGCTGTCTTCAACAACCGCTCTCTGGTCAGGCTACTCGGGAATTTCCAAGATTATTCTCCCTTTTCAATCCGCCTATTCATTGTTGCTCGCAGTTATTTCTTCTTTAAGCAGTCGGTGTTTTTTTTATCATTCACAATTTGAAATTCAGCTTCCTTTCTTCTTTTTCTTTTTTAACGCCATCATCTCTTATATCATCGACTGATTTGTAATCATTGTTAGATGACTTTGAACGCATACTTTTCATGACATATCTATACAATTTATAGGATTTGTTTGTCCTGACTTCTATAGATGACCAAAACAGTTTGATGCGTAGAGGCAACCAAATTCACATGGATTTTTTTATTAGTGAACAAATTTCGATGCATTTTTATAGTAAACTCTTTCTTATGAATCCTATATCAATTATTATTTAGAGTTTGTTTGTCTATCTTCTATCAACGACTAATATTTGATATAAAAACGATCAGATTTGGTGGGAATATATTTGACCCAGTGGAAAATTATAACGTTAAAAATTGTGTTCCTCTTGTGAAAGGGACGTTCATTGAGTGGGAAGTCTCATAATAATTAAACGGATCATTAAGAGTAGAAGCCTCATTTTCAGTGGCATAACTAACCGTATATCATCTTTGCTAACAATCTGGAATAAAAAAAAAACATTCTTAAGTGATACTTACTTAAATTTAATAATATATATATATATATAATATATATATATATATATATAATATATGTATATAATATATATAATAATATATTTTTCATACAATCGAGTGAAAACAACAATATTAAACTGCATCAGATAATATAAAATATATATTTTCTATTTATCTGGTTTATTATTATAGTAAGCAATTACCGTTTTCAACCGTTTGGTGTTTTTTAAAAAACTTATTGATCTTAAACTTTGATAATTGGAGTAATTGTTTAGAAACCTAAATAAGTATAGGGACTTGTCTGTTAGTTTCGTCAGTCTTCGATCACGCTTGGCCGCTTATCCAGTGTAGATGGGATTTTAAACCTCAGCTTTATTTGCAACTATAACATATGGCATTTTATGGCGGTCTCCCTGGAAAAATCGCTTTTTAACATCACGTAGGTTCCCCATAAATAGATAGTTCAAGAAGACTCAGACTAATGAAGGAAAAAAAACATAGATATGGAGTAGTTTTGTATATGTTTTGTATGAGTAGTTTGTGTTTAAAATGTAAAGTGAAATATCAATTCAAAAGCTTATTTCTACCATTAAGGAATCGCTGGGCTGTTAAGAATAAGAGTTAGCTATAATAAATAATTTATATATATTAATATTATATATATATAATATATATATATATAATTTATATATATATATATATATATATATAATGTGTCTGAACAGTTCAACAGGGAGAAAATTTCATAAATAATCTAAAAACCGTTCTTCTTTGAGCAGAACCATTTGAATTATCATGGCATCTTAAGACCATTGTTAGAATTGATAAAAAACACATTGCAGACACAATAGAAAGCCTGAACAGGTAATACCCAGCTCATTTCTGTTAGGAGCTGACATAAATACAGAGAAAAAACTTGAGTTTCCTTATATTTGGCTTTCATTCTTTTTATATTATTAAGTATTCCAAAAATAACACAATTTGACACAAAGTAGCCAGCTTGATTCCATCATGAATAGCTTGTTCTAAATGACGTTAAATGTTTCTGTCTACGAAAAAAAATCGTTTTTCAGAAGGAAAAGTTAAATATCAAAATAGTTTTGACTTATTTCTTAAATCTAGGTGACGTTTTAAGAATCAGAGGAAGTTCGCGTTTAGAAAACGTTGTGATATGCTAATCAACACTTCTTATAAAAACTCCAAATAAAAATTAGTGCAAAAAATGTGCTTTTAGCCGTTAAATTAAACTCTTAAAGAAAAGAATAATGATCGTGTTGCTTTTTATAAAATAAAGGTTAGAGAAAGAACATTTCCGTACAGGCAGGTATGATACAGGGTCAATTTTAATCGAGTAAATTTAATTGAATTCCAAGTTTTATTCTTCTAGAGTGCTTGCCTTAACCAAAAGCTTAAAAAAACAGTTTTCTCTTCTATTTATCCATAGCTGTAATGAAAAAATAGATGGATTCATGCTCTCAAAGGGAAATTGACGAGGTGAAACGCCAAACAGCCTTCGTCCGAGTATTTGAACTAGAGTCACGATTCCATTCCCTACGAAGACAACCGTTACGTTAATTACCCCCTCCGAGAAAGATAATAAGATGACTACGTAGGCAATTAGTTTTTATTATTAACTTATTTCTGACACTTAAAAAAACTGTTAACTTTTCAAAATTTGAGGTTTTATCTCAACTTTAGCCAAATTTTTGATTTTACAAATATTATTTCCTTTGTATACATTGTGAATAATATATTGGAACTGGATATCAAAACTTTATTAATATTAGAAAAACTTTTTTTTTAATTGTGTTATCAATGCAAAAATGTTTAGGGACAATTCTGTTTTAAATATTAGATAAGAAACTGACTTAAAAATAATACAAATTTCCCATCGATATTTGACAAAATACGACAAACTATTGATGATTTGCAATGGATTTCATATCTATAATGAAAATTAAGACCAGAAATTAATGTTAACAAGAATGATTTATCCAATTATTTTAATACTAAATTTCTTGCTGCTGGTACGATGTAATTACAACTTGTCACATGTTACTTGGGAAGGAGATGGGTGCTACTAAGCAAATATATTCCCAGAAATTGTTTATTGAAAGTTCCTCGTACGTACCATCCATTCATTTTTGTTCTCTGATTTATGTAGGTAATATGACATAAAACTGCAATCTGTTCGATTAGAATCTTCAAAAATAGGATTAAAAAACAGAACAATCCGGTTTTAAAAACTGTTGCGGATATTGAACGACTATTAAAGATTATGAAATTTAAAGTCACTTTTAGAATTATATGGACTATTTATATAGAAGTCAATAGAGAATAAGTGATAGGGCTCCATTTCCTACAAAGAAATTGCATGTTATATCACATGATATTATATGGCGTATAGCCTCATTGTGATAAAGACAGGGTTTTTATAGTATGGCGGAGTGTTCAAATCGTTCATGCAATATAAGACACGTTCCAGACCAGCAAGAAATATTAAAACTGCATAAAGTTGTAGTAAACTTTCTCTTTAAAATTAAACGTTATTTTTCTATCATTAGTGCCTACACATGTTTTCAAATTCCTATCCACTAGTTCATTTCTGTCTATGAAGCATTTTCCTTGGTACTTTTGATCCAAATACGCACAAGGCAACTTCAACTTCAGTGAAGAAATGTGATCTTTCCTCCTTGAATTTTTAGAACTAGCAGAAGCATTATGGTGCAATTATTGAAGTGTATTGAGATAGGCAAACAAACAAAAGTTAATTTTCAATTCTCTTTGTTTGTGTTGTTCACTACTCAACAAAGGATTATGATGATAATTGGCATTAGTTTTACAAATGAACATGAAAAAAGAATGATTAGAGCTGAGGTATGAATGAGATTGGAGATATGAATATATGAATGGACGGTGATGACACAGGGTCTAAAGACCAACAAGATAATACGTAGCTTGAAATTTGCTAACCAAATTATTCGTAGCAGAGATTTGAATCGGTGACTTGATTTCATCCTGAAATATTGGTAGTTGCGTTAACTTTACATGAATTCCCTTGGGGAAAATATGAATCCCTCTGTCTCTTCTCATTAATGGATAAAGAGTAGGATAGACTCAGTTGATATAGTCTTAGTTAGGCCAACCAGACTAGGAGAAAGAAAACTTTGAATTCAAATTAACTACACTGCTTAAAGTCAACCTTACGGGGAGGGTTGGTAAGAATACAAAAAAGCCTTTATGGCCATATTGCTGAACGAAAACACTGGAATTTGTTTTACATTTAAGCTTTTGGGGTGAAATAAGTGTTTCTGTTGAAACTTGCACGAAATAAGGAATTATCAAGAGAGCGTGTATAGGTTTTATGGAATCCTAGTTTCCACTGGAATTGTACACTAGTACCAAACAAACCGACCATTAGTCAATATCAACACAGTCAATAACCACTAAGAATTTCAAAGCGACTAATACGTGTTCAGTCAATCGTTTATGTCTACTATGAGCGATTATGTGTGGTGAAGACAATACTGATTAATCACTCCCAATAATTTCAAAACGAAATAAATACACCCCTACCATTTATTCAATAAAAAGATTTCTCTAAAACAAAGGTCTCAGGAATTCTATCAATGTAAGGGAAACAGCATACATCATGAAAATGATCTTATTAGCTGAATAGGCATTACTAATTCTATAGCATTGAACTTCTGAACCCCAAACATAAAATGAATTCAAAAATCTAAAATACCCCCTTAGCAACTTGATTTTGGTGACCAGATGTGCAATTTTATGTTTTTAATAAAAATACCTAATGATATCCATTTAGATTGCTACAGTATTTCACCAGAAATGGTTGACCAATCCTGTTATCTTTGGTAATAAATTATCTTTTATTTAATTTTTTTTTAATAGTGTATTTTTCATGGGCGATACTATATATTTTGTGTCTGTTGTTTTTCTTATTCTTTAATTTTCTGAAAATCCTGAAATAATTATTTGCTTGGTTGGTTCCGAGTTAAATTCCTTGGGCATCAAGGTCAAATCTTCCCCCATCACATTGCCGTTTGCGAAAAGTTAAATACATCCCAGAGTCTTGCAAGTTTAATACCGAGATGCTTTCGGCATTTTTTAATGATCATTGCTTCTCATTATAACCGCAGAAGTTCTTAGCATTCTAAAGGGTCATAAAATCAACTCCTGACGGATTCTCTCTCTCATTATTTTCAAATTACATATAAAGGCTGGAATTAATCATTTGCTCAATACAGAATTTGCCCTATTAGAAAGTTGAAATCATTCTGAAGCTTGAAGCTGAAATCATTCTGTTATCATCTTTTTCCTTAACCATCTTCAGAGGGACTAGTCAATACACATGATTTTATTTACAACTAATCGAAGTAATACCAATTAAAACAATAGAAGGTAAATAATTTATTTAAAATCTATTTTCACATGTAATTTTAAGTTTTGTAGCATTGTCACCGACGACCGCTATATCGTTGATGGTTTATCGGTCTTAGCTTTTTTATTCTCTCCCGTTCAGTTTCTGAAGGCATGGAAAGAATGCAATTGGTCTTTCGAAGAACGAGAAAAACTAGATGCATACAAAAAATCTACTCTCCATGTCTTCAGAAACTGAACGGAGAGAATAAAAAGCTTGAAGACGATAAACCATCACCGAATATAGCGGTCGTCGCGGTGACAATGCTACAAAACTTAAATTTACATGTGAAATAGATTTTAAAATAAAGGTTATTTTACCTTCTATTGTTAATGGTATTTACTTGATTTAGTGTGTAATAAAAAATGCATGTGTATGACTAGTCCCTCTGAAGATGGTAAGGCAGAAAAGATTGATACACAGAATGATTTCAGCTCAAGCTTCAGAAATGATTTCAACTTTTCTAATAGGAATCTGTAATGAAAATGATTATTCAGCCTTTAATATGTAATTTGAAATAATTGAGAGAAGAGAATTCCAGTCAGGGAGTTGATTATGACCCTTTAGATGCTAAGAACTCTGCGGTTTATTAATGAGAATGCATGATCATTTAAAAATGCCGAAAGCATCTCGGTAGTAAACTTGCAGACTCTGGGATGTATTTTAACCTTTTGCAAACGGCAATTGTGGGGGGGAAATTTGACCTCTGATGCCCAAGGAAATTTTACTCGGAACCAACCAAGCCAAATAATTATTCAGATTTTCAGAAAAATAAAATAATAAGAAAAACAACAGACACAAATATATTGATCGCCCATGAAAATCATTATTAAAAAAAATTAAAAAAAGATAATCTTTAAACCAAAGGATAACAGGATTTCACCATTTCTGAGTGAAATACTGTACAAATCTTTAAAATGGATATCATTAGGTATGTTTATTACCAAAATAAAATTGCACATCTGTCACCAAATAAAGTTTGCATAAAGGGGGGTATTTATTTGGAATTTCATATGTTTTGGGTTTCAGAGTTCAATGCTATAGAAATTAGTAATAAATGCCTATCAAGCTAATAAGATCCATTTTCTTGTATGCTGTTCCCTTACATATGATAGAATTCTGAGACCTTTGTTTTAGAAGAAATCTTTTTATTGAAATAAAATGGGGTTTAGGGGGTGTATTTATTTACGTTTTGAAAATTATGGGAGTGATTAATCAGTATTGCTTCTACCACACTTAATCGCTCAAGTAGACATAAAGATATTGACTGAACACTATTATCCATGAAAGTCTTAGTTTATTTGGACGTTGTTGATATTGACTAATGGCGTTGTTTGACTAGTGTGACCAATTTCAGTGGAAACTAGGATTCATAAAACCTATACACGCTCTCTTGATATTGTCCTTATTTTCGTTGCAAGTTTCAACAGAAACACTTATTTCACCCCAAAGCTTAAATGTTAAAACAAAATTCCAGTTGTTTTTCGTTCAGCATATGGCCATAGTCTTTTTGTACTTACCCAACCCCCTTCCGCCGTAAGGTGATCTTTAAGCAGTGTAAAGTTTAATTGAATTCAAGTTTTCTTTCCCTAGTTCTGGTTGCCTAACTAAGGACTATATCACTGAGTCCTATCCTACTCTTATCCATTAATTGAGAAAGAGACAGAGGGATTCAAATTTCCCCAAGGTGAATTCATGTAAAAGTTAAAAAAAAACGCAACTACCATATCAGGAATTGAAATCAAGTTCACCGATTCAATCTTCCTGCTACATAATTGATTACGCAAATTTCAAGCTACGTAATTATCTGTTGGTCTTTAGACACCTGTGTCACTCACCGTCCATTCATAATTCAATTCCAATCTATCATTTCATACCTCACTCTCTAATCATTTTTTTGCATGTTCATTTGTAACAACTAATCGCCATATCATCATAATCCTTTGTTGAGTAGTGAAACAACACAACCATGAGAAGATTGAAATTAACTTTTGATTTGTTGCACACTCTCCATACACCTCTCTCAATAATTGCACCATAATGCTTCTGCTAGTTCTAAAAATTCAAGGAGAAAGATCAACATTCTTCACTGAAGTTGAAGTTGCTGTGCGTATTTGGATCAAAAGTAACCAGGAAAATGCTCATAGACAGAATGAACTAGTGGATAGGAAGTTTGAAACATTGTGTAGCACTAAATGATGAAAAATAAACGTTTTAATTTTAAAGAGAAAGTTTACTACAACTTTATGCCAGTTATATTTCTTGGCTGGTCTGGAACGTTGTCTTTTATATTTGCATGAACGATTTTAACAATCCGCCATACTATAAAGAAACCTGTCTTTATTCACAATGAAGAGCTATGACGCCATCTAATATCTGTTGATATTAATCATGCAATTTCTTGTAGAATGGAGGCCCATCACTTATTTTCTCATGACTTCTATATAATGTTCATAATTCTAAAAAGGACTTTAAATTTCAAATCTTTAATAGTCGTTTCAATATCAGACAACATTTAAACGGATTTTCTGTTTGTTTAATCATATTCTTGAAGATTCATTCTGAACAAGATTGCAGTTTTATGTCAGTATTACCTACATAATCAGAGAACAAATGAATGGAGGGTACCGTACCGGAGACTTCTCATAACATTTCAAGAGGAAAATATATTGTGCTTAGTAGCACCCCATCTCCTTCCCAAGTAACATGTGGGAAAGGGGGACAAGTTGTAATTACGTCGTACCAGCAGCATAGAAATGATAGTATTAAATATATTGGATAAATCAATTCTTGTAACATTTAATTTCTGGTTCTTAATTTCATTATAGATATGAATCATTTGCAAATCATCAATATTTGTCGTATTTGTCAAATAATCGATGGGAAAATTAATGTAGTTATTTAAGCCTCAGTTTCTTATGCCTAATATTTAAAACAGAATTGTCTAAACATTTTGCATTGATAACACAATTAAAAAAAAGGTTCTGACATATTAATAAAGTTTTGATATCCAGTTCCAATATATTATTCCACAATGTATAAAAAGGAAATAATATTTTGTAAAATCAAATTTGGCTAAAGTTCGAGATACACCTCAAATTTGAAAGTTACAGATTTTTTTAAGTGTCAGAAAAATAAGTTCAATAATAAAAACTAATTGCCTACGTAGTCATCATTTATCTTTCTCGGAGGGGTAATTAACGTAACGGTTGTCTTCGTAGGGAATGGAATCAGTGACTCTAGGTCAAATACTGGACGAGGCTGTTTGCGTTTCACCTCGTGTGCTAATTCCCTTTGAGAAGCATGAATCCATCTATTTTTTCATCAGCTATGGATAAATAGAAGAGAAAACTGTTTTTTTAAGCTTGGTTAGGCAAGCACCTAGAAGAATGAAAACTTGGAATTCAAATTAAAATTTACTCCATTAAAATGACCCTGTATCATACCTGCCTGTAGCGGAAGATGTTCTTCTCTAACCTTTATTTTATAAAAAGCAACACGATCATTATTCTTTTTCTTTTAAGAGTTTATTTTACGGCTAAAAAGCACATTTTTGCACTAATTTATTGGGAGTTTTTATAAGAAGTGTTGTAGATATCACAACGTTTTCTAACACGCGAACTTCCTCTGATTCCTTAAAACGTCACCTAGATTTAAGAATTAAGTCAAAACTATTTTTGATATTTAACTTTCTTCTGAAAAACGATTTTTTTTCGTAGACAGAAACATTTAACGTCATTTTAGAACAAGCTATTCATGATGGAATCAAGCTGGCTACTTTGTGTCAAATTGTGTTATTTTTGGAATACTGTTAATAATAATAAAAAGAATGAAAGCCAAATATAAGGCAAAACTTCAAGTTTTTCTCTGTATTTTGTCAGCTCCTAAGAAATGAGCTGGGTATTACCTGTCAGGGCTTTCTTATTGTGTCTGCAATGTGTTTTTATCAATTCTAACAAATGGTCTTAAGATGCAATGATAATTCAAATGGTTCTGCTCAAGAAGAACGGTTTTAGATATTTATAGAATTTTCTATGTTCTGAACTGTTCAGACACATTATATATATATATATATATATATAATATATATATATATATATATATATATATATATATATATATATATAATATTATATTATATAGCTAAACTCTTATTCTTAACAGCCCAAGCGATTCCTTAATGGTATGAAATAGCTTTGAATTGATATTTCACCTTTACATTTTAAACACAAAACTACTCATATCAAAACATATACAAAACTATCCATATCTATGTTTTTCTTCATTAGTCTGAGTCTCTTGAACTATCTATTTATGGGGAACTACGGTGATGTTTAAAAAAGCGATTTTTCAGGGAGACGCCATAAAATGCCATATGTATAGTGCAATAAGCTGAGGTTATAAAATCCTCTACACTGGATAAGCGGCCAAGCGTCGATCGAAGACATGACGAAACTAACAGACAAGTCCCTTATACTTATTAAGGTTCTAAACAATACTCCAATTATCATATTTGATACAAATAAAGTTTTTAAAAAACACCAAACGGTTGAAAACGGTAATTGCTACTATAAAATATAAATCCAGATAAATAGAAAAATACTATATTTTATATTATCTGATGCAGTTATATGGTTTGTTTTCACTCAGATTTGTATGTAATATTGAATATATATAATATATATATATATATATATTATAACATATATATATATATATATATTCTATAAATATTATATATATATATTTAAATTTAAGTAAGTATCACTTAAGATGTTTTTTTTTATTCAGATTGTTAGCAAAAATGATATACGGTTAGTTATGCCTACTGAAAATGAGCTTCTCTTTAATATCGTTTATTATTAGAGACTTCCCACTCAATGAACGTCCCTTTCCACAAGAGGAACACATTTTAACGTATAATTTCCACTGGGTCCAATAAGTATTCCACCAAATCTGATCGTTTTATATCAAACTATTTAGTCGTTGAAGAAGATAGACAAACAAACTCTAAATAATAATTGATATAGATTCATAAGAAAGAGTTTACTATAAAAATGCATCGAAATTTGTTCACTATAAAAAAAATCCATTGTGGAAGTTTTGGTTGCTTACGCATCAAACTGTTTTGGTCATCTATAGAAGTCAGACAAACAAATCCTATAAAATTATTTGTATAGATAGTCATGAAAAGTATGCGTCAAAGTCAATCTACAATGAATTACAAATCAGTCGATCGATATAGAGATGATGGCGCTTAAAAAAGAAAAGAAGAAAGGAAGCTGAATTTCAAATGTGAATGATAAAAAAAACACCGACTGCTTAAGAAGAAAAACTGCGAGCAACAAATGAATAGGCGGATTGAAAAGGGAGATAATCTTGAATTTCCGAGTAGCCTGACCAGAGAGCGGCTTGTTGAAGACAGCCTGGAGGCTAATTTTCATCACAGCCAATGATTATTGCCATTTCCAATTATTCTTCACTCTGAAGATGCCTGCCCAGAAATTCTGGCAGGTTCCTTCGACTTGCCGATTCCTGGTTATATCGGTGCAGAATTTTCTTTTTCTTTTTAGCAGAAAAACTGGAAGAATTCACCTTGGAGGTGAACAAATGTTTCAGCGAATAAAAATCGACGTAAGTCTGAGAGAGAATATAATTATATATTAGGGTTCATGGAGGGCGACTCTTTTCACAGCTTGCTATAATCTACTTACACGTCTTTTGCTCATATTTTCACATCGGATTTAAAAAAGAAATGCAGGTAGTGCACTAAAAAGAATATGAATAAGTTTTACGGTTGGATGCCATTTTAACAATGGAAGCTTTCAATCACACACACACACACACACACACACACACACACACACACACACACACACACACACACACACACAACTACACCCATAACACGTGTGCTGTGTGACTTATTAAGTCTATTTTAGTATGGCACAAGGCCAATGAGAACTCACGAATAATGGTGTGTTAGTTTAGTTAACACTAGAGTTTAAAATATAATTATCTCAATTGACAGAGAACTTATACATATGTATAAATACATAAATACATTTATAATTATATACACTATAATACTAATTACATTTAAATGTCACATGACAGCCTCTTTAGGCATTTTCAGATAAGTTGCTGCTGAGTCGTTTCACCAGAAAAGAAACTTATAATTTCATTAATGAATAATAACGACACTCTTGATTGTTCCTAGTCCTCTACAGAGGACGTAATAAGTGAACCGTTTTCTTTTGTCCCTTTTCACATACTGCTCATCAGGGTTAACATATATGTGTCTACATATGTCAGCTGGGATATATCATAATATGTTAACATGTTTTTATTTTCATTTTCTAACATCTATGTGTTGTTTTTATCTTTCCTTACGTTTTGCCAAGGTGTTAGTATATCCGGGATATACTAATGATTATATGATGCCTTTAAATAAAACGTAGTATACTCATTGCACCATGCAATATATTTTTCATACATCTCACTTTTAAAATATTTCGATATATATCACTCATTCTAACGGCGTTGGTGTTGTGGTGTGAATACAAACGTATGTGGTAATTTCTGGAGGAAATATATATATATAATATATATATATATATATATATATATATATATATATATATATATATATGCACCCTCCGGGTGCAAGTATTTAACATGTAATATAATAAAATATTGTATTAAATTAGAAAGGCTAAAGAAAACTTTATATTTCAAACTATCTAGTCAAAATAGGAAGTAAAGAATAATATAGGAATTCAGAAATAAAATTACAGTTATTTCTTTTTGTTAATGGATTTCTTTTAATATCTATCTCCAAGATTTTTGCTCATATTCATTAAGATAAAACCAAACAATTAGAAATCAATAATACTAAGCACATATTTATTAAAATTATTTTTTTATATCCAATATGCAAATTAACCTTCCCGTTTACACTGTTATAAACTGCTATTTTGTTGTATAAATAAATACAATTGCAAACTATTAGTATGTAGATAAAGCCAACAGTATTAATAATGTTAAAAACATTTTTATCAATAACTGAGGTTTAAAATAGAAGGAATAATCATGAGAATTGACGTAAAATAACAAAGGGATTGTGACGGGAGTAGTGATATAGTTTCGGTTACAGACAGACAAACACATAATCTCCATTATAATAAGATATATATGTGTGTGTATGTGTGTGTGTGTGGTGTGTGTTACTTTAAAACAAATATTGTTTGTTTAAAAACCAAAAACGCTAGTATAAAAACTAAAATAGAGTGCTAAAAGGAGCGATTAATAAAATAGTGCTCAAAATACAAATATTTTAGAGCTAGTATATCAATAATATCATTTAAAAAACGAATAAAATCACCCAACTCGGCAACTTTAAGTTTCACAATTTCTTGATCATCACGTAATGTCAAGCGTTGTGGAATGAAAACGCAGTAATCTTATTATATATTATCTTCTCGTTACTGAAGTGCCCATAGTCACGAGAATGCATCTCAGGGCCAAAAAAGTTAAACCCAATCGGAATAGCATGTATTTTACCTCATGGCGACATCTTGATACTATTTCCGATCTTTTGTTTAATATTAAATTCCTTTCTTAGGAATACGACTTTTCCCCACAAGCATAGATTAGACCTTTTCCTGCCCTCATATCATGAATATGCTTTCTGTAGGATTTTTTATTGCATTTGTGGTTGTGTTCCATTTTTCTTTCGTCATAGGTTCCACACATACCTCGACAACACGGTGTTATTGACCTCCCTTTATTTTCAATGGAAGATTGATGATTATTAAACCTTTCTTTAAATGTTTTCTCACGTATCTCCAATCAGAACCGTTTTGGCAAAATACTTTTGCAAATTTATTTCGGTGCGATTAACAGCAAAATGGCTTCCCGTTGATCATTGTTTATTGTTAGATATTTCTCCCCTGAAAAAGCAGTCGTTTGAGTAATTTTTTTTTTACGTTAAAACCTTTCCCTAGCTGCAATAAATATAGATACCTAATTTGATGGCTCGAAATCAAACGATTAGGCCGAGTAAAAACACAAGCCAAAAACACTTCCCAAATTTATATAGTCATCTCCCACTCCACACACACACACACACACACACAAATATATATATATATATTATATATATATATATATATATATATATATATATATATATATATATATATATAGAGAGAGAGAGAGAGAGAGAGAGAGAGAGGTGTGTGTGTGTGTGTACCCTTTTTTCATTATAACAACACTATTGAACTGAACAAATGTCTCCTGTCTGAATATTCTTTTTTAATGATTTCAAGTTGACGGTCCAATCTTTTAACACCGGGTCAAATTTGTTAATAAAGGTACCATTAGTTTTTCATAGTACTTTCAACATTAAAAGTGCCATAGTCAGGGCAATAGATATAATTGAGACGTTGATTCATAGATTATTTGTACACAGAAATGTGAGTAGAAGTGGGTTTAATAGGAGGGTGAACTCACAAAGACTGCGTAAAGAAATGTGAGGAATAAATTAAAATATGTAATGCTATTTCGTCAAGTTCTAGTTTTTGTGCATCTGATTGCGATAATATAATTTTATAGGTTTAGATGTGTTCGATGTAATACATTTTCTTTGAAGTTGGGAGGGTTAATATTTTAATGGTCTGTCTAATTTGTTCGTCAATAATAGGATTTGGGAATTCATTATTGATGAGGGTTCGTTTAATATTTTTAAGTCAGGGATAGGAGATTGTTTTGGAGGAATATATATTTGGCCAGATATATCAAATGTTTTTTTATAATAGATTTTTATATTAGTTTATTTTATATTTGTTATTATAATTGACACGATATGAATTAATACGGGAAGTATTTTTGTATGGATAAGTATGAAAGTGTTGTTGTTTTTGGTGTCAATCAAGACTTCAAGGAATCGATGTTTATTATTATTGATCAAATTGAAAGGATTGAAAAGAGAATAGTCAGATAGAAGACTTCTGTAATACACACACACACACACACACACACATACACACACACATACACACACACACACACACATATATATATTATATATTATATATATATATATATATGAGTATTGAATATGAATCAATAGCAACACATATTGAAAAGTGCTCAATACGTACGTAGAGCCAGTTTAGAGAACCGAATCGGTAGTAAAGGTTAACAACCCAAGTTTTACAAAGAAGGATCTTCAGGAAAACCCAAACGGGAAGTAATTGGTACAAAAGGATATTTAATGCCCGGAGAAGATATAAGAAGATCTGAAACACGTGTCGCAAATGTAAAATAATAAAATAAAATAAAAACAAAAAAATAATCCATTTTGCGAACCTTCTTTTTATAAAATATTTAATTTTCTCCCGTTGGACCCATAACAATACTATTATATATATAATATATATATATATATATATATATATATATATATATATAAACATTGGAAAAATTTTGATGGTTATTGATTGAGGAGCCGTTTATCTTTGTGCTTACATCCGTTAATTATCATAGATTATTCGATTTAACAATTCTATAGAATAAGGATAAGTTGCAATAGCTAACTTTTCTTCCATAAAATGTAGAATTTATCCTCCGCCCTGTAATTACCAGCTCTTTTAACAATTCCTTACTTCCGTATGGGGTCTACGCCATATTTGTTTGTAATATCTCAGACATATTTAGAAAGTGTGGTACTATGCATGTATTTCATATGTAAAATCTGGTTTTATGATTATAAAATCTGTTTTTTGAAAGTACCATGAGTAAAGTAGCTAGACTTATATACAATGCATTAACTTTGGCATTTACTATCAAGAGGAACTCCATTAAAAAAAACCCATTACAATTGCATTGCAGTTCTTCGCTTTTTTAAATTAATCTATCTACGTTAATTTTGCTGATGTTACCGGCAACATTAGGCGTCCAGCTGTAACTTAGTTTAACGGTATTTTTGTTAAATATTTTAGTGGAGTTAGGAATGCTTCCTTAATTTCCGAAGAAGTTACTGTCCAATTTAATTTTAACTGCCATGTTAAATGACGGTGCAATCCATAAAATATTTCTCGATCTTTTTTTCTCTTCTTTCTCTTAAACAGCCAATGTAGTTTTTTGCGTATTAAATTCTTGGGGACACTATTGAAAAAAAATATTTGACTTATTTTACCCAAAGTTTTAGTTAGATTCAAAAGGATAGGTTGTTCTTAAAGTCATCCTTATGACCTTTTAATGTTTTAAAGCAATGTTTTTTGTTGGATTAAAAGCATAATATAGTTTATAAACACTTTTAATTGAGTAGCAAACAATTTTGCTTCATAATTTCAGCTTTTAATTCAAGTGGGGCTTTTTCTTAAAATTTTGGCACTTCATTTTGCACCAACATTTTATATTTACTTGTATTTTTGTATGAATTGCTCGATTTGTTCAGTTTTGACAAAGATTTTATATGATTTCAGTTTGGAATAAGATTCTACTTAATCTGGCCTTGGATTTAATTTTCTATGATTTTGAATTTTATGTTGTTTTTACTGGTCTGATCAAATCTAATTCAAAAACCTATTAATTCCTATACACAAGGTAAATGTCTGTTAGTGTTACATCCGTATGTTTCCTGGTTTTCATAGGATGTTTGTTTGATGTAGAAATACGCCTTTCATCTCACACATAAAATGAAGGACTCGATTTTATTTAACAGATGTAATTTATATTGATATTTATCCTGTATATGTGTGTTAGTATACGAAAACGGAATCTCCGCTTGTACCATAATATTCATCTATAAGAAAGTGTTCAATAGAAAGATAAACTAAAACTAATATATATATATATATATATATATATATATATATAATATATATATATATATATATATATATATAGTGAAAGAGAGTGTGGTGAAGCGAGAGAGAGAGAGAGAGAGAGAGAGAGAGAGAGAGAGAGAGAGAGAGAGAGAGAGAGAGAGAGAGAGAGAGTGTTATAGAAGTTTGGGAGAGGGGAGAGAAAGAGGGTATATAGTAAACCATTAATCAAATAAACGTTTTGACTGAGTTTATGACGATGACTACTACCGGATTACATTCAGTAAATTAAGTAGCACTAAGATAAACGGTGAGTCAATGTTAACAGCCCAAGTAGCTCTAATTATAATATTAATAGAATTACGTAGTTACTCTGATAGTTGACAGGCAAAAGATGTGACTATATCAGTAAGTAGTAGAAAAAGATAAAAATGTAGAAAACATTTGATTACTAAAAAAACAACAACAAAAAAACAAAACAAAAAACAAACAAAAAACAACAAAAAACAATTTTTAACATTAAGGACAATTTTGAAACCGTCTATACTTTCTATCTCTTTTTATGTATTTCTTCATTTTAGTTTGTTTTTGTCATTTATTCACTTTATTTAGAAGTTATCTTCTTAAAAAAACAATTTTAAAACAAAAAATTCGAAAACATGCTTTTATAGGATTACGCGGTTGATCCCAGTGTCATTATAAACAGAATGTGGAAGGATAAAATAAATAAAATAATAAAAAAGCTTTAAAAAGAAACAAAATAAATGATTATGGGAAAATATGGTAAAATAGATAAATAAAATAAAGAATTAAAATAGAATAAATACATTTTTGTCCATCATGCAAACAAATAAAAGTGTTTTTGGTTATCTACCTATGTTTATAATTCCACTTTCGAAATGTAAATGATCCATCTTTGACTTTAACAAAATTTTGGGAGCGGACAGGCTCTCAAGTGTTCCCAAAGCAGGGGTCATAAAGTACAGCACTTTTGTGATTTGTTTCTTTCATCAACTCAACATGTTCACTTAAGCTTGAACACTAACAGTATCTTTTTAAATATCATCCTAACTTGCATCTACGACTAATAGAAAAGGATTCCAGCCCCACGAGAAATACTATATATATATATATATATATATATATATATATATATATATATATATATATATATATATATATATATAAGTGAAATAAAATGGAACTTAATCCGACAGTGTGAATTAGATATATTGAAAAAACAAAAGATGTTTACAAATGCATGGGATCATCAGGAGAGAATGTTGCAAACCGTTTCGGGGCCTTCCTCTCTACGGTTTTAAAAAGAGGGTCCCCACATCAGTGTTGCTTTTTAAAACCGTAGAGAGGAAGGCCCCGAAACGGTTTGCAACATTCTCTCCTGATGATCCCATGCATTTGTAAACATCTTTTGTTTTTTCAATATATCAAATTCATATATATATATATATATATATATATATATATATATATATATATATATATATATAAAGAAACCTTATGAGACGCAATAAGAACATATTGTTAAAAAGTTCTCAATACGTAGGTATAGTTTTGAGAATCGAATCAGTAACAGATTTTTCACCGAAAAATGGTCTTCAGAAAAACTCTCAGGAAGTGATGTGGACAAACGGATACATATATACAAGAAAACTACAGCAAAAACTGTCTGGTAGTCGCGGTGGGGGTGGGACGAAGCATCTAAATAGATAGTTAACGATTGAGCAGATATTCTCTTTTGCGCTTACATCCGATCAATATCTCAGATCGTAGATTTAGCAATTCCTTAGAATTGTGATGATTTATTATATATTATTTTGTTGGATTTGCAAAACTTCCTTATTATACAGACACACACATATATGTCTATGTGTGTTTCATCTGACGATTTTATTTTATAAGAAAAATGAAATTATAAAAGTAAGATTCTCATTGCTTTTAGTTTTATATTATTCTGCTAACCAACATTTGAGTTATTCTTTTCTACGTGGGTGTCACGTAAACAAACATCATGCCACGTGACCATTTCCTTACGAATTAAATACGGTTGACTAGCCACTTTTTCTCTAATTTTCATACGACGATTACGTGATATACATGAAACTTTAAGTAACGGACTTTAAGAGGACATCATTTAGATATTTTAGGTTTTAGACATGCATTTAAGTGCATCAAGCATTTTCATGCAGTTTTTTTATTTACATTTTTCTTTATATATATATATATATATATAATATATATATATATATATATATATATATATATGCTGATTTGTCTTATGATTTTAGAAATAGATGCATGAAACTTAAAGTAACAGCAAATAGTTTTTTAAAGTAAACACTTAATTCGTTTATAATAGTAATGATAATTTAGTTCTATTCATAGGATATTGAGAAAAGTACTGTTAGGGATATTACTTTTTAAGTACTATTAGTGATTACTAACATCATTATACTATATGCATTTAGCAACCCCTCCGACCGAACAGGATGTGACACAGTCAATTCCTTTAATGTTGTTTTACAGGTTTGAATTAAGAGTTTTCCTTCTTCTAGACTGAAGGCCAAAGAGCTCAGCCAGCCCAACTATTTAAGAGGGAGAATAATTAGATTCATACCTTTCCTAAAGGTAATAGCGCTTTGTGAAATGCAAACAGCCTCTTTCAGGATTTGAACTCGCATCGCCGAGTTCATTTCTTTCGATGATAACCATTGCACAATGCACCTCCATGAAGATACTAAAGCAAGATTCTATGGATGTAGAAATAGAAAAAATGACAAAGTTAACTATGAAATGCTAATTAGAATTCGTCACTTGTGCCTGAATAGAAACATCAATATCATAACGTAACTAATCATTAAAAACACTGAATCACCTGTCTCTTATTTGCCAAACTAATTAGCTGATTTTACAAGTATAAAAATGCACATTTTATCAAATAAAAAATGAGGGTTCAAGCATTGCACTGATGCGTGTTTCCTGACTTCAATACAACTTCTTATTTAAATTATATCTACACATATCAACATATAAATATTATTTAAATGCGGAGTCGATATAATTACCTCTCTACCCATGTCCTCGGGATATGGGTTGTGTCACGGTAAGTCGCTAGGGTGATAAGTGGTTTAAACTAAGTGAAATCCAACCACCCGAATATACATTCAGTACACGGGTCAACGGGCTAGGAAAAACTTTGGCTGCCCTTCAGAACCGACTAAATGGTCTCATATAGTGCTATCAAATTTCGTATTTGTGATATAGCATAAAAAGTCATCGAGTATATACAAGATCAGGTGCATAATGCGATAAACTGGAAATGCCCCCGATGTTAACACTTTGATGAGATGCAGTTGCCAAAGAAATCTGGAGAAAAGCATTTGGAAACAGAGTTGGACATGAAGAAAGATCACACATGCTTACAGATCGGCGAACAGTGAGACGTGTACCACCCGGCAAAGAAAATCGTATGTGCAAGTTTTATGTATGTGGGTACCAGAGTATCTCTGATTGTGTGTGAGCATAGTGTATATGTATGTACGTACACGTGTGTGTGTATAGTAATATCAAAAAATAACTGATTAAGTTAGGGAGGTCGGTATATTGTAATAGATAACAAAATAGAAAGAGAAGGATCTTTTGGTGGAGATGAAAGGGTGATTTAAAAAAAAATGTTTGTGATAAACAGTAGTCTCCGGCATGTAATAGGCAAGGATATCATTTTTTAAAAGGTTCTTTAGTTATGGTGTGTGTGTGTGTGTGGGGGGGGAGTAACGTAGGAAAAACAGTTTTCTTTTATTGAAGTCGTGGCCCCATATATTCAAGGGAGAAGTTAATTATGACACCGAAACAATGATTCTCGTCAGATCACCGAAGTTAAACAGCGATAAGCGTGTTTAAATCCTGAGATAGGTGACTACTAAATGACAATAATCAACCTGAGATCTGTATTTTAGACTAAGCAACAAGTCTCAACAACACTTAACAGCTCAACATCAGGAATTCGTTTTACAGTCAAGGCGTAGCACATCTTTCCTAGAATAGGAATATGTCAGCTGGTATATAATAAATTGAAGAAATCATGATATATATATTATATATATATATATATATATATATATATATATATATATATATATATACCTGTGTGTGTGTGTGTGTGCGCGCGTGTGCATTGTAGTAATATAAACACGTCAAAGAGTAGGACAAACTGTCTTATATTTACTTAATAGTAAGCAATCGATAAATAACAGAAGGAGAGGCGGCGTGAATCTTAGCGGCAATGAAAAATAACAACATCATAAGAAAAATGTAAATCTTAACAAGGTTAGGGACAATTGTGTCGGATGGTAAGCTATAAAAATATAGTATTTCTATGTTCCTCCTACCTTCAATAAAATCAAGATACTGCGTTGGGGTTCAGACTAGGGAACAAGCTTGACATGACTGATGGGCTAGAGATCTGACAGTTTAATCTAAGACCATTAACAGATAAATGGAATCATCTTCGAGGTCGCTGTATCGGAAATTCGGCCAATATCTTGAAGGCAGGAAATAACCAAATATGTCTTTGCTTCCATTCACCAAATGAAAGATGGGCCGAGGCACAAACTGAATTACAGTCTCTCTCGACGAAAATTTAAAAGAAAGAAAATAAAAGCTTACAGTCGAAATTCTCATTCTTGAAGTTTTTGAAAATATCGAAAGAAAGGAACGGCATTTATGCCTAGAAGCAGAGTGTAGTATATGTGCTGCAGGCTTAAGATCAAAATGTCGTCGCTTGACACTTCTACTTAGGATATATATATATATATATATAATATATATATATATATATATATATATATGATATACCAAACTTGTTGGTAAATCCTCGCGGTGAAAAAAAAACAGCAAATAGTTTGATTGTAAAAAATATACTACCAAACATCAACCGGGAAGAAAAATTTTTTTCTAAAAAAGAAAAGACCAAGATAATCGTACTAACAAAAAATAATCTATTAGTACAATATTTTGGCCAAAAGAAAAAACAATTTATATGCATATATATATATATATATATATATATATATATAGGATATATATATTCATACAAACCCGCCAGGAGACTAAAGCTAATAGAGAGTCAGATCTTAGCCCTGAAGAGCATTAAGCGAAACTTTTAGTAGATTCATCTGACTCATTAGATTTATATATATATATATATATATATATATATATGAGATATATATACACACGTTGGGACATAGCTTCGGTAAATATACATATATCGGAGGTATGTCCAAATCGTATCAGGAAGCTATGTTTACTAAGAAATGTTAAATAGATGAAACGAGAAGTTTCTCCAAAATTTTCCCCTTGTTAACCTACATATTCCAGCGAATTCTCTATTGATCAAAGCAACTCTGAAATACCTATATTGTGTAATGTTACACTGTCGGATTTCTTTTAATAATTGGGTTTAATATCACCATTTAGATGGATTTTCTGTTTAAGAAACATGAAATAGTCGTACAGAGATTGACCGAGTGAATATAGAGAGCTCTGCACTTGTAGACTCCTGTTTTTCACCAAATACATTTAGTTTAAAGAGCATCGAGACTGCTAAAGTTTGGTCAGGAATCTAAACGTCTGGGCATTATCACTTAAATTTACTAATTCGTATATTACGCACACGCACACACACACACACACACAGTGAGTTCTGATATATATATATATATATATATATATATATATATATATCAAAACTCACTGTGTGTGTGTGTGTGTGTGTGTGTGTGTGCGTGCGTAAAGTTACATTGATTTTATTGAAAGGTTTTTTGTCTGTTTCCATTCATCTGAGCGTCCAGTTGGGTTGATAGTAATCTTGGCAAGGCGTAAGACACTCTCTAAAAATAGTGTTCTCTACATTACACAAAACTGCATGCGGTGTTGAGGTTTTAGTTCTGAATCTCTTGTGAATGAAGAGCCCTCCCCCTATTTTCTTTACTGTCAGGTTCACTCTAGTAATGGTAGTACCAGCTAAGGTTCCATCCATGTGTCAAATAGTTCAGTTTGAGATAATGAAATGCTTGCTCAATAATACTTGGAAAAAGAATGACTTTGGCATTAATTAACCCAACAAGAGTTAAAACTGACCAACACATTTCATGTGATGAAAGAATAACTAGTGAAAAATGTCTGATTCAATAAATGTACAGCATCCATTCTCAAGTTATATTATATTAGTTCAATTCATATAATTGAAAATTAATAAGGGAAGTACTATCTAATTACACTAGTTCTCTTAAAAACTTATAAAGATCAGAGGGGGCATGAACGCAAAACTCACATTTATTATTAAGTTTCAAACTTTACCAGACATTGATTTATTTCCGAAGTTAAGGTATTTTTTATGTTAATTCACAATCCACACAAATAAAATGAAATAAAATAAAAATAGAAACAAAAATTAGAATATAAAATTAGATAAAATATATACTTAAGAAATAAGTTCTGGGTTCCGGTAACAGACATACAAAAATGAGAACGTTATAATAGGAAAAAAAACTGGAAACTTTTGCACACACACTTAATACTTATTGCAGAAAGACAATGTTAGTTAACAGGGTCTATAGTCACATAAATTTAATGACCAAATTTACAAAATAAACTACTATGAAAACGGTAACAGTCTTAAAGAGTCAGACTACAGAACGAAACATTCACCTCAGGAAAGCAAAACCTTGTGGTGCTAAAAAAGAACACATCGAAAGTCGAGAACCAACTTCGCTGCAAGAAACGGAACCACCAATATCCCGAGGACTCTTTCTTGCGGCGTTAGCACCAATAAATAAAAAGACAACAACAACAAATTAATATGACTATGTAGCAGTGATTGTTGCCCATTCGCTTCTAGTTCATTTAAAGGCTGACGTCACATTGCTATATTTGTTCACTTGAAAGCCATCAGAGTTGACTCAGCCAGCAAAATAACTACGTCCTTCAACTATTTCCAAGATCACATCACTCACATATGAATTTGATTCTTCTGCTTCGGTGATCTCTATTTTACTGACGGCCGCTGCTGCTGCTGCCCAGAATATGGCAGTTTCACTTGTCGACTTTATGAAAAGACGAGCAGCAAAAAATCGAAAAATAATAATAATAATAATATAATAATCCCGCATGTATTTGTATATCTATGTAGAAATCGAAGTTTTCAAGGCAAATAACCTAACAACTAAACATCAAATTACTTCCCTTGAACACACTATTTTACAAGAGTAAATAAGGTTTAGCTCTTTGTTTGGCTATGAGAAAGAAAGTTTAGCTTAGCATACAATTATTATAACGAATATAAAGTAGTTGTCACTCGATGATGAAAGAAATGGACTGACATAAAATTTACAGTTTTGGAGATTTAAATTCTTAATCGAGCACTATCATAAAAATGCATGACAGTTGAGGTTGAGACTTACCATCACTCCAGTGAAAAAATCCAATTAGAACTGTGTTGAAAACAATTTACAAAACAGATCACTAATCCCGGCTCGGAGACCAGACCTAGTGTTAATTAAGAAGAAAGAGACTTGTATAACAGTTGGATTTTGCGTACTGGCGGATGAAAAGTAAGGTCGGTACCAATTGTAGTTGAGCCCTAAAACGTCCGAGGATTTTGAAAAGATTCTCTAAGAATTGGAAATCCGAGGAAGAGTCAGAACTATCCAAGCAACTGCGTTATTAAGATTCGCTAGAATTCAGAAGCGGTCCGGATATCTGATGAGACTTGCTGTCACTTAGACACCATTGAAAGACCACCAGTTAACCCCAGTGTGGAAAACACGCAAGAAGACACCATCCCCCAGGGACATGACCATTAGCACTAACAGAGAGATATAGACGCTTCTTGATTTTCATGTTTCAGTTTGTGTAAGCGGGCCTAAAATTATTACTTAAAGACCAAAGGCAAAGAGTGTGTGTGTACATAGAACATAGAACTACAATTCAAAAACAAAAATACCCCATAAATTACAGAAAAGCAGTCCAAAATACAAAGATCTGAAGATCAACAGGTTGTGGAGGTATGAAAACACAGACAACCTAGAGCTCTTGGACTCGTGCAAAAATGGAAGGAAAACGATGTCTAGCCGCATCCGAGCCAACCTCAACCATCCGCGCTGTCTAGAAGATTGTCTAATTAAGAACAATCCGTAACACTACGGAAAAATACCGTCAACCAAGTGACATTTTCCCTGTAGCGCCACAGAACCTAAGTTACATCTGACTCTCCAGGATATAAACCAGGAAGCACAAAGAATAACAATAACCAAAGGAAAAATCGTGAAATAAGTACTACTACATGATAGAGTTATATCTATAGTTCAAATAGATCTTTTGAAAATAATTAATATTATATAGAAATACTTGAAAATATACACCTCTATGTAAATCATCTGTATAAAGATAGCTACTTGAATCTATAATTATTTACAAAGGGTTATTATTATTATTATTATTATTATTATTATTATTATTATTATTATTATTATTATTATTATTATTATTTACTTGAAACTATATAATTGCTGGAAATCCTTGAAACCATACACCTGTGCAAATTATTAGCATTTGATAGGGATTATTATTATTATGAGTAAACCATGTGTGTCTACGCTCAAATGATGCGATTACATGTGAAAAATAGAAAGAAGTTAGTGCAATTTCACGTTGAAAGTATAATTATCATAAATAATCAAACATTTAGAAACGCATTAGATAATCTATAGAGTTGATATAGCGTTAAAAAACAAACAAAAAGAAACAAAGAAACTACTCCTACTGTTTCAGCTGCTACTCACTGATAATAATAATAATAATAATAATATAATAATATAATAATAATAATAATAAATAATAATAATTTGAGATTAAAAGATCACACAATCGAGGCCAAGAATCCAGACATAGTTTGTAATAAAAAGGGAACTTATCAGCTTGAGGACTTCGCAGTCCCAGCTGATCACAGAGAAAGCTAAAACCTCCATAATGCCTTGTATTGCCCAAAGTCGGTTGACCAAACCGGAAGGTGATGGTAATACCAATCAAAAGTTGGAAAAGAAACTGATGGAACCGGAAATCCGAGTAAAGTTGAGAATGTCTAGTCCACAGCACTACTGAATTTCGGCTAGAATACTTAGAAGAATCGTGCAGAGCTGAGTAGACTTGCTGTCACCAGACCTCAGTGAAAACCATCAGTTGCGCGAAAAACTCAAGTAGAACAATAATGATTAAAAAACGAACTCAGTAAACAGCAATCACAATACAATTACTAATAATAAATGACGACACAAATGTTTTAAACTCTAGGATGACACTTCAGAATAATCGGAGAGAGAGAGAGAGCGAGAGAGAGAGAGAGAGAGAGAGAGAGAGAGAGAGAGAGGAGAGAGGAGAGAGAGAAAACTCATTAGTATTAATATTGTGTTCACTCGGTTATAAGAAGAGTTTGAAAATGCACCCAATAAAACGAGAAGCATCGTGATAAGGTTTGTAACAGGCAAAGAAGTTGATAAAAATACTGACAATGAGAATTAACAAGAAAAGAAAAATATGAACAGGGGGAAAAAGAATTAATTTTAAATAGAATATTAAAAACATTATTGAAGGCCGAGAATAGATGAGTCAGATTCATCATGTTGAGACAAAGAATGACAAAATAGAAAAAATAGTAATTGTGATCTTTTTTGAGAAAGAAATGAATCGAAAAAATAATATAAAGTGGCATACGGTTATTCAACCCAAAGTGAATATAAAAAGTTTGACGTACAAATTTGAACAGGTGGATAGCAAGGGAATTTTGCCATAACTTTGATTTGACCCTGGAAACAGAAGGTTGTATTAATATTTTATCGATAATATTCTGGAATTCGATTCCAGACAGATCCTTTATCCAAAGTGAATTTATTTTTATACCTACATCCATTTATTTTTGTTTGATTAATATCGCTAATGCTGTCTTAAAAAGCATTGTGCTAAAGAAAACCTCCCCAACTATTTGATGAAGGAATTGGGTCCGTTCTCTCCTAAGGGGACGTTGCACATTTTGGTAAAATCAACCTCTGCGGTTTTTGATACGAAATGCGAGATTTATAAAACTCTACTTTAGAAACTGCTTATTTTCTTACTCAGGAGAAATGTTGCAATCAGAATTAAAATTTGATAATTATATGAAAGTAAAAAATAAAATCTTCGGTGTGGCCTAAAATCGGTATCAAGCCAGACAGCGAGGAATTCCATCCTCTTTTCACTAGCGCAAGACCAAGAAGATTGGTTTTTGCATCTGAGGTGGAGCGCCACGCCTAACCACAGCTCCTCACTTTACGCACAGATCCATGTGCTACTCGAACCGAACCTTATTCAGGTATTTCCTTGTTTGAGATTGGGAATCTTCATGGTCTAATCGGGAGCCTCACGGAATTTTCCGAACCGAAACCCTTTATTCAATTTTCGGGGGTAAGAACTGTTTAATTCCGGTTTAACCATCATCGGGTAACAAATGTGTTTTATTCTATGTTACTGAGTGCCTTTGTCAGGGTTGAACGTCAGCATCTCCAGAAATAACTGCACTTAGAACTGTATTAACTCAACGCTTAATGTCCAATTTGCACATGTGCAACAGATCATAGGTGTTGTCCGAATAAATCTGTTTAAAAAAATCATAATTTGGTAAATAATTTTCCGTAAACATAACACATCATAGCACATTATTATGGGCGATACAATCTCTACCCCCCATCATTCTCGTTGTGTATATGCAATTATTTAACTACAATTTCAGCCAAGCTATATTTTATAATCTCCCCGGTTAAAGTTACTTTTCCATGCCGATAGAACTCTTACAACGTTTGTTTTAATCAAAATTCATGGTAGCCATGTTTAAAATGGATGATAGCAACAAAATTCCCAACAAAGAGCCACCAAATTTACCTTATATACACCTATTCATTAAGCAAGATCCATCGTTTGGATTAATATTCAACACAATCACAATTATAATGAATAATTGCTGATTTTTAGAAATATCACATCAGCGAATATTCATCGTTCAAAAAACAACCGGAATTATTTTAAGCAAACTTTCTGAGTTAGTAGATGAAAAGGCGTAAACATATATTTACGCGCAACATTCTAACACGGAACTGGGTAACAAAGATCATTTTTATAGCGAGGTAAGTTTGGTTTTGGAATCAGAGTTTTCTTCTTCCTTCTGATTGTTACCTAACCAAAGGCTAAAGAACCCAGTTTGCCCTACATATGGATCAATGACAACCATTTTCTTCTTCTTTGATCGTATAAACGAAAATGACAAAGGTGCTATTTTTCTTTCAAATGCAAATAAGTATTATCTTCAGTGTTCCAATAAAATATTTCTGCGTGCTATCATGAGCAAGGGGTTATAGGTCCCACATTGGTTTTCTTCTTGAACAGTGAAGTGATGCGTACTCAGTCAGTAAACCATTAATTGTATACAATGCACTGCTTCAGACTACAAAGTCCCTGATTGACCAGAGCATTTGAACACCGACATGGCTAATTTTGATTTTGCAAAATTAATGAGAGCTGCAACACCACAAAACGCCCAATTGATACTCCTTAACTTGAGGGAAATTTCAATTGACGCTCAGCGATTGACGTTTAACAAGGCAATCTGAATTCAAGTAGCACCACAGTAGATGAATACCTAACAGCATGAAAGTTAGCGAGCCTTGACGACATGATTAAGGAGAATTCAATTACAAACTTAGACAGAGAGGAGTATAAGACAAGCAAAGCATTTCTGCGAGATGCGCTTGCATAATAAGTGGTAAAATGAATATTTTTGTGTTAAGACAGTTAACCTAAATTTAGGAACCTCACGTGTCGGGCTGGTTTCACTTATTCAATTATGCATAAAGAAATGTTATCTAGGCATTGATGCTTCCAGTGGATAAACGGCAATTTGTTATCTTTGAAAAAGAAAAGGAAATAAACCTTATACAACTATAGATTTCTAGATTTAGGCCTTGGTTTTAAAGAAATTGATAAATGTTGTTTTTGCTAAAAACAATATCTTGAACAACATTAAAATATTGTGGTGATAAAGAAATTAATATTATAGACATCACTAATGGAGAAGCAGTCGAAAGCAAAGAAACAAACTCGTCACTTGAATGAATTCAATTTTAAAACGTCTAATCCATTTGGGAAATGGTTTATAAACAGCTTATTTAAATGAGATCTTTGTACTTTAGAATTTTATAAATATTACAATATTATATGAAAACGAATGACACGTTGACCAAACCATGTCAGAAGATTAGAAACGACTTAATAAAGTTTTGGTTACATAGCTAATATAAAAATTCGATATTTAGGCGATGTACATAATTAGCTTTTGTTTTATTTAAGTGTTTAAATGTATCAAGATTATTTCTAAAAACTACTTATTGTATTTTTTATTATTGTCGTGATATTGTCGAATACGTTTTTCCAATTCTTTCTATGATGATAGCTTTGCATCTCTTTAAATTGTGGACGTTTGAGTGAAAATATATATATATTATTTTATAATATATATATATATATATATATATATATATATATATATATATATATAAATGCCATGGTATGTTTTTGTAAACTCCTAGTGTTACATCTTGAGATTTGGAGGACGTTTTAGAGAGATTGCCGTTATAACAAGTGGATATATACAAACTGAATTGCTATTATTTGTAGTTAATTAACTGCAACGAGGTTTTATATTTTTCTTCTAGATTTTGCAATTAAAGTCGCATTATATTAAGGTTTACTAATTTTAGTTTTTTAAAACCAGCAAAACTGTACTGAAAATAATCGCTGACAATTGTCTTGCATGAAAATGTTACAATGCATACTTCATTAAATGTGCTGCTATAACATATGTGAACTGAATCTTGAAACTAATTTTATCAATATTTCCGTTTCCGCACACGTTTATCAGAAATTATTTCAATATATCTATATATGACATCTCATGGTGTTACATGGCTTAGAGAGCTAGTTAAATAATCGTTATGTGCTACATTCTCCTTGGGGCATCCTAATAAAAGAAATGGTTTTTGAATAAATTGAACTTGAATTCTATCTAATTGCAATCTCGTTCATATCCTATCTAGGCTCATCTCTATGCCTTTCAGTTGTTTTATATCTGATTCTCCTGTCTCAAAAGTTTTTTTAATTAATCAGTCTATTAATTTGCTCTTATTTTATTTTCTTCTCGCTAATCGAAACTTTTTATTATCGATTTGTTTTTTGATCAGCTTACATCTTCCTTTCTATCTATTGGGGTATTAAAGCAGCTACCCACGTTACTAACGTTATTTTGCAACTCGAAATCGGAAGAACAGTGTTGAGACACTGTTCCTATTCTCAGTCGTCCAAGCGTAAATAAATGGTCAGTGATTTGGTATAAATAGTTACTTATGAGGCACTTTGACGGTGGTCTAGCCTTGGCGGAAGGGAATTTCCCATAATCAATGGTAATCATGTCGCACTCATTAATTTCTGGTTTTACATTCTAACTATTAGGGATAACGATGTTTGTTGCCTCATTAATATATAATAGAACTAATGAAATAAAATACTTAAGAAAGAAGTTTATAGATGCTGAATATTTAAAAAATCTTTTTTGCGTGTATGTATGTGGAAACTGTATTGTGTTATGTGTGTAATATATGGTCGATGGTATAGTCTATACGTACTTATTGCCTTTCTTTCACTTTGATTGGTCTGCTTCGTTTTGTTCTTTAGGAATTTACTAAGTTTTGGTTAGTCCTGGTTATCGTAGCTGCTTTTTCATAAGTGGTTACCCACAAAATACTAAAGAGGATTATTGGATGCTTTACTTCGGTAATCTGTAACCGGCGCTTTAATTGACTTAGAATTTGTTAAGCTTTACTTGGAAACAATTAAGCTTTGCTTAACCTGAAATACCCAGTATTGATTGGTACATTCTATTTTAGTAATCACGCCATCTAAGTAGTGAGTAGACAATCACTTGCTTTATTTCGTCTACTAGCCTGAAAAGTGTGTTTCAACATAAAATTAAGATTGTTTTAGTCTGATACACAGGCTTCATGAAGTGCCTTACGGTACATGCTTTTGCTAAGTGGCCACCATATACACAGTGCTAGGCAGGCTTCATCACTGCTTAACTAACTCCGTAATCTAGGCATGAACAGGCGCTTCCAGCATGACTTGATCAGATTACGTATTGTTTTCATTGTAGCACACACGTATATAATATATATATATATATATATATATACTATATATATATATATATATAATATATAAACACATGTTACTATATCTATTTTTTGTATATGTATACATTATGCGAGTGTGGTCAGAGCATCTTTTAACTTCTTCACTGGTCTCTCTATTTTACCTTTTGCACTAATCATACATTATATACACTCACGTATCTTGGAAATACCAAGATATTCGTGGGTAAGTGAGGCTGATCTATTTGTGGAATTTATCAGATTTCAACTTAAATTGGGGCTCTAAGCCTCATTTTTATTAATTCATATTTCTTTATCGCTCTATACTCTGTTTTAGTGTGTGTGTCTGTAATGTGTGTGTGTGTGGGGGGGAGCAGTCATTCATTTTTGAGGCTCGATTTGTTAATGCTTTTTTTCTCTCTCACTTTCCAACATGATTTTTATGAATAGGTCTGTAATAAGTTGAAGGGGTTTTCCTTGCATATGCAATGAAGAACAAGTTAGTTTTCGTTATACTATAGTCTACTATAGTATTATATATACATACCACACACATCACACACCACACACACACACACACATCACATATATATATATATATTACATTATATATATAGTATATATAATATATATATATATATATATATATATATATATAACATGAAATATATACGAGCCCGGTTTAGCATATAGTATACTACATATATAGGTGTGAACCGACGGTCTAGCTCAGTAGATCGATGAGTGATGAAATGTCCCCCGTAGGAATCTGTAAGTCAGCGAGTTCGAATGTATTATCATTTGGTTACTTGATGGGTATAGGACGAGTTCTTATGTTTATCAAGCGTGTACATCGCTGAATCGAATTGTTGTGCGATTCGATTATTATATATTATATAGTAGTATATATTGTTATATATATATATACGGTGTTGGTGTGTCTTGTGTGTGTGTTGTGTGTTGGTGTGGTGTGTGGTATGCTATGTATAATATTAGATTTAAGTAGACTATACGTATACTATCCGGTAACGATAGGGGAGCTAAACATTGTTGGTGTCTCTCACCCCAGGAACTAAAAATTGCACTATGCAAGATTGGGGACCCACCAACGCTAGGACCGCCTTGATCCGACGACGCGTGACCGTGGTCGAGGGGTGCTTCACTTCAAGCTTGTTTGCTATTTTTCTATATTATTGGTATATGTTATGATTCTATTGTCACAAGACCGTTTCACCATAAAAAAAAAAAAAATATCATGTTGAAGTGAGAGAGTAAAAAAAAAAGGGAGGAGTGATAAAAAAAAGAAGGGTCGCATAACCAAATTCGAGCCTCAAAAGTGGGTGATCTTCGAATGACTTGGCGACGGTCCCCCTAGACAGTATTTTGACGGAGCAAGAGCAGTGGTGCAGCGTAAGGACTGACTCAGCTGTCAGACAGTGATCCAGGGGTCATTTGTCTTTACATAGTAAACAGACACACACACTAAATACAGGACGTATAGGGGAGCGATAAAGAAATATGAATAAAATGAGCTTAGAGCCCAATTTAAGTTGAAATCTGATATATTCCACAAATAGTGGATTTTAGCTCACTTACGCCACGAATATCTTGGTAATTCCAAGATAGTGAGTGTATATATGTATGTTTAGTTGCAAGGTTAGAAATCAGAGGAGACCAGTGAAAGAAAGTAAAGATGGCTCTGACCAACGACTCGCATAATGTTATACATATACAAAAATAATAGATATAGTAACATGTGTTTATATATTATATATTATATATATATATATATATTATATATTATATAATATATATATATTACGTGGTGTGTAACATATGAAAAACATATACGTATCTATCAAGTCATGCTGAAGCGCCTGTTCATGCTAGAATTACCGGAGTTAAGCAGTGATGAGCCTGACTAGCACTGTGTATGGGTGGCCACTTAGCAAAGGCATGTTACCGTAAGCACTCTGAAGCCTGTGTACCAGACTAAACAATCTATTGTTAATGTTGAAAACCCTTTCGGCTAGTTAGCGGAAATAAAGCAGTGATTTGTCTACTCACTACTTAGATGGGTGACTTATTGAGAAATAGAATTACCAATCAAATCGGGTATCAGGTTAAGCAAAGCTTCAATTGTTTCCAAGTAAGCTAACAAATTCTAAGTCCAACTTAAACGCCGGTTTACAGATTACCGAAGTAAAGCATCATATAATACTCTTTAGTATTTGGTGGGTAACCACTTATGAAAAAGCAGCTATGATCCAGACAACCAAAACTTAAGTAATTCAAGAACAATAACGAAGCAGCCAATCAACAGTGATAAGACAAGGCATAAGTACGTATTAGACTATACGACCATATATACACACATACCATACAGTCACATACATACACGCAAAAAAGATTTTTTTAAAATATCAGCATCTATAAACTTCTTTCTAAGTATTTTATTTTCTATTAGGTTCTATATTTAATATAGATGGGCTAACAACATCGTTATCCTAATAGTTAGAAGTAACAGAAATTAATGGTGGACATGATTACCATGATTATGGGAAATTCCCTTTCCGCAAGGCTAGGACCACGTCAAGTGCGTCATAAGTAAGTTGTAATTATACCAAATCACTGAACACAATTTATTTTACGTTGGGACGACTGAGAAGTAGGACAAGTGTTCTCAAACACTTGTTTCTTCCGATTTCGAGTTTGGCAGAAATAACGTTAGTAACGTGGGGTAGCTGAACTTTAAATACCCCAATAGATAGAAAGGAAGATGTAGCTGATCAAGTAAAACAATCGATAATAAAAAGTTCGATTAGCGCGAAGAAAAATAAATAGAGCAGAAAATTAATAGAACTGTGATTAATTAAAAAAAACTTTTGAGACAGGAAGATAGATATAAGAAACAAACTAGAACATGGCATAGAGATGAGCCTAGATAGATTATGCAACTGAGAATTGCATAGATAGATATGCAAGTTCAATTTATTCAAGAACCATTTCTTTTATGGAGTGCCCAAGGAGAATGTAGCACATAAGACGATTATTTAGCCAGCTCTCTAAGCACTGTACAACCATGGAGATGTCATATATAGATATATTGAAAGTAATTTCTGTAACGTGTGGAAACGGAAAATATTGATAAATTTAGTTTCAAGTATCAGTTCACTACTCGTTATAGCAGCACAATTTAATGAAGTAGCATTGTAACATTTTCATGCAAGACAATTGTCAGCGATTATTTTGCAGCTTACAGTTTTTGCTGGTTTTTAAAAACTAAAATTAGTAAACCCTTAATAATAATGGCGCTTTAATGCAAAATCTGAGAAAATATAAAACTCCGGTTGCAGTTATTAACACAAATAATAGCAATTTCAGTTTGTATATAATCCACTTGTTATAAACGGCAAATTCTCTAAAACGTACTCTCATCTCAGAAATGTAACACTAGGAGTTTACAAAACATACATGCATATATATATACTATATATAATTATATATATATAATATACTTATATATATATTATATATATATTAATTATTTCCACTCAACGTCAAATTTTAACAGGATGGGCAAAGCTCATCATCATAGGAAAGAATTGGAAAAAACGTATTCGACAATATCGACAATAATAAAAAATACACTAAGTAGTTTTTAGAAATATACTGTTTGATACATAAACACTTAAATAAACAAGTTGCTAATTTATGTACATGCTGCTAAATATCGATTTTAATAATTAGCTATGTAACCAAAACTTTATTAAGTCGTCTAATCTTCTACATGTTTGGTTCACGGTGTCATCGTTTTCATATTAATAAATATGTAATATTTTTTAATCTAAAGTACCAAATACTGATCTTATTAAATAAGGCTGTTTATCAAACCATTTCGCAAATGGATAGACAGTTTAAAATGAATTCATCAAGGTAACGCGGAGTTTGATTTCTTTTTAGCTTTCGACTGCCATTCTCTCCATTAGTGATGTTCCTATGATTATTTAATTTTCTTTATCACCACAATATTTAATGTGTTCATGATATTGTTTTAGCAAACAACATGTTATCAATTTCTTTAAAACCAAGGCTAAAATCTAGAAATGCTATAGTTGTATAAGGTTTTTTTCCTTTTTTTTTTTCAAAGATAACAAATTGCCGTTTATCACTGAAGCATTCAATGCCTAGATACAACATTTCTTTATGATAATTGAATAAGTGAAACCAGCCCGACCGTGTGGGGTTTCCTAAAATTTGGGGGGGTTAAAACTTCTTAAGCACAAATATCATTTTACCACACTATTATGGCCAAGCAGCATGCTCGCTAGAAATGCCTTTGCTTGTCATTATACTCTCTTCTGCTTTCTAAGTTGTATGAAGTTCTCGCTTATCATGTCGTCAAGGCTCGGGCTAACTTTCATGCTGTTAGGATATTATCTACGTTTGGTTGCTACTTGAAATCAGATTGCTTGTTATTTATACGTAATCCTGAGCGTTCAGATTGAAATTTCTCAAGTTAAGGAGTTATCAATTGGCGTTTTGGTTGTTCTTGTTGTGTGCTCTCATTATTGCAAAATCAATAAATAGCATGTCGGTTGTTTCATAATGCTCTGGGGTCAATCAGGGTACTTTGTGTCTTGAGGGGCAGTGATTGTATTACCAATTAAATGGTTTAACTGACTGAGTAACGCATCAACTTCACTGTCAAGAAGAGAACAGTGGTGAACCTATAACCCTTGTGCTGCAATGATTAGCACGCAGAATATTTTATTGGAACACGAAGAGTAAAATACTTTTAAATTTGGCCATTTGAAAAAGAAAAATAGGCACCTTTTGATCATTTTTCGTTTAAATACGATTTCAAAGGAAGAAGAAAGGTTGCATGATATATGTAGGGCAAACTGGGTTTTCTTTTAGCCTTGGTTAGGTAACCAATTCAGGAAGAAGAAAGCTCTGAATTCAAACCACCCCAGACTTTTACCTCGCTAAAAAATGATCTTTATGGTATACCCAGTCCCGTGTTATGAGAGGTTTGGGTAATATATGTTTACGCTTTCATCTTACTCAACGTCGAAAGTTTGCTAAAAATATTCCGTTGAACGATGAAATATTCGCGATAGTGATATTCTTCTTAAAAAATCAGTCAATTATTTCAATTATAATTGTGATTGTGTTTGAATATTAAGCCAAACGATGATCTTGGCTTAATGAATAGTGTATATAAATCAAAATTTGGTGGTTCTCTTTGTGGGGAATGTTTGTTGCTATCTCCTTTAACATGGCTACATGAATTTTGATTAACAACGTTGTAAGGTTCTTATCGGGATGGAAATGTAACTTTACCGGGAGAGGATTCATAAAAATGTATAGCTTGTGCCTGAAAATTGAGTAATTACATTGCATATACAACAACGAGAATGATGGGGGGGTAGAAGATTGGTATCGCCGATAATAACTGTGTGTGTTTATGTTTTACGGAAATTTTTACCAAAATTATGATTTTTTTAACAGATTTATTGGAGCTAACACCTATATCTTTGCACCCATGTGTAATTGGACCATAAGCGTTGAGATTAATACAGTTCTAGTGGATCAGTTTAATTTCTGGATGCTGGTTCGAACCCTGACAAAGGCGACAGTAACATAGAATATTAACATCATTTGTACCGCCGATGATGGTTAACGAATTAAAACATTCTACCCCGAAATTGAATAAAGGGTTCGGTTGAATTTAAGTGAGGCTCCGCGATTACGACATGAAGATTCCCATCCTCAACAAGAAAATACCTGAATAGGGGTTTCGGTTCGAGTAGCACATGGATCTGTGGCGGTAAAGAGGGGGGGGGGGGGGGGGGGGGGGAGAGCTGGTGGTAGGCGTGGCGCTCCACCTCAGATGCAAAAACAATTTCTTGGTCTTGCGCTAGTGGAAAAGAGGATGGAATTCCTACGCTGTCTGGCTGATACCGATCTTTAGGCCACCCGAGATTTTATTTTTACTTTCATAATTATCAAATATTATTAATTCTGATGCAACATTTCTCCTGAGTAAGAAAATAAGCAGTTTTCTAAAGTGATGTTTTATAAATATCGCATTTCGTATCAAAACCGCCAGAGGTTGATTTTAATCGCAAAATTGCAACGTCCCTTAGGTAGAGGACGCCCAATCTTTCAATCAAATAGTTGGGGAGGTTTTTCTTTAGGCATGCTTTTAAGCAGCAATTTAGGCGATATAATCAAACAAAATAATGGATGTAGGTATAAAATAATATTTCTTACTTTTGGATAAGGATCTGTCTGGATATCGAATTCAGAATATTTTACTCGATAAAAAATATTATACAACCTTGTTTCCAGGGTCAAATCAAAAGTATGTGCAAATTCCTTTGCCTATCAGCTGTTCAATTTTGGTCGTCAACTTTTTTATATTCACTTTGGGTTGAATAACCGTATGCACTTTTATTATTTTTCGACCCTCTTTCTTATCTCCAAAAAGACACATTACTATTTTTTCTATTTTGTTCATCTTTGTCTCACATGATTGAGTCATCTAGTTGCTCGGCTCAATAATGTTTTTATATTCATTATTTAAAATAATTCTTTTTTCCCCCTTGTTCTAATTTTTCTTTCTTGTTAATTTCTCATTGTTCATGTATTTTCTATCAACTTTCTTTGCTGTTACAAAAACGCTTATCAACGATGCATTCTCTGTTTATGGTGCATTTTTCAATCTTATCTTTAACCGAGTGAACCAATTTCAATACTAATGAGTTTTACTTCTCTCTCTCTCTCTTCTCTCTCTCTCTCTCTCTCTCTCTCTCTCTTCTCTCTCTCTCTCTCTCTCACTCCGTTTTATTCTGAAGGTGTCATCTATAGAGTTAAAAACTTTTGTGTGTCATTTATTATTAGTAATTGTAAATTGTGAATTGCTGTTTACTGAGTCCGTTTTTAATCATTATGTTGCTACTTGAGTTTTTCGCGGCAACTGATGTTTTCAACTGAGGTGCTGGTGACGAAGCAAGTCTACTCCGCTCTGCACGATTTTCTAAGTATTCTAGCCGAATTCAGTGTGGCTGTGACTAGACATTCTCAACTTTACTCGATTTTCCGGTTCCATCAGTTTCTTTTCCAACTTTTGATTGGTATTACCATCACCTTCCGGTTTCAACCGGACCTTTGGCAGATCAGGCATTTATGGAGGTTTTAGCTTTCCTCTTGATCAGCTGGGACTGCGAAAGTCCTCAAGCTGATAGTTTCCTTTTTATTTACAACTATGTCTGGATTTCTGCCTCGATTGTGTGGATCTTTTTTTAATCTCACTTATTATTTATTATGTATTATTATTATTATTATTATTATTTTATTATTAATTATTATTATTATCAGTGGAGTAGCAGCTGAAACAGTAGGAGTAGTTTCTTTGTTCTTTTGTTTTTGTTTTTTAACGCTAAATATTCAACTCTATAGATTATCTTTATATGCGTTTCTAATGTTTGATTATTATGATAATTATACTTTCAACGTAAAATTGCACTAACTTCTTTCTATTTTTAGCACATGTAATCGCATCAATTTTGAGGCGTAGACCACACAGTGGTTTACTCATAATAATGAGTCATTCGGCTACAATCAGATTCGATAGATAGTACCGGGTTTGAAAGGCAGATAAATAGTCATCGTACTGGCCGCCCTAGATAATTTTGGTTTTTTTTACGTTATCAGGCTTAGCTTGTCTATCAAATGATTAAATAATTTGGAACAGGTGTATGGTTTCAAAGGATTCCGCAGCAATTAATATAGTTTCAAGTAAAATAATATAATATAATATATATAATAATAATAATAATAAATAATAATAATAATAATAATAATAACCCTTTGTAATAATTATAGATTCAGGTACTATCTTTTTAAGTGATTTAATAGAGGTGTATATTTTCGAAAGTATTCTTATATAATATTAATTATTTACAAAAGATTCTATTTGAACTATAAGATATAACTCTATCATGTAGTAGTACTTATTTCCACGATTTTTCCTTTGGTTATTGTTATTTCTTTTGTTGCTTCGTGTTTATATCCTGGAGAGTCAGATGTAACTTATGGTTTCTGTGGCGCTACAGGGAAAATGTCACTTTGGTTGACGGTATTTTACCGTATGTACGGATTGTTTCTTATATTAGACAATCTTCTAGACAGCGCGGAATGTTGAGGTTGGCTCGGGATGCGCTAGACATCGTTTTTCTTCCATTTTGCACGAGTCCAAGACTTTCTAGGGGTTGTACTGATTCATACCTCGCACAACACTGTTGATCTTTCAGATCTTTGTTATTGGGAGCTGCTTTTCTGGTATGTCGTGAATGGGGTTATTTTTGGTTTTTGGGGAATTGTAGTTCTATGTCTTATGTACACACACACTTCTTTGCCTTTTGGTCTTTAAATAATAATTTTAGGCCCGCTTACACGAAACTGAAAATGAAAATCAAGAAGGTGTATATCTCTCTGTTAGTGCTAATGGTCATTGTCCCTGGGATGGTGTCCTTCTGCGTGTTTTTTCCGAACACTGGTTACTGGTGGTCTTTATGGTGTCTAAGTGACAGCAAGTCTCATCAGATATCCCGGACGCTTCTGAGAATATTCTAGCCGATCTTTATAACAGCAGTTGCTTTGGATAGTCTCGACTCTTCTCGATTTCCAATTCTAGAGAATCTTTTTCAAAATCCACTCGGGACGTTTTTAGGGGCGTCAACTACAATTGGGGTACCACTTTACTTTCATCGCAGTACTGGGCAATCCACTGTATACACAAGTTCTCTTCTTCTTATTAACCACTAGGTCTGGTCTCCGAGCGGGATTTAGTGATCTGTCTTTGTATTGTTTTCACATCAAGTTTCTAATTGGTATTTTTTACTGGAGTGATGGGTATAGTCTCCAATCCTAACTTTTTGTCGATGCATTTTTATGATAGTGCTCGATTTAAGATTTAAATGCTCCAAAACTGTAAATTTTATGTCGTCCATTTCTTTCATCATCGGAGTGACAACTACTTTATATTCGTTATAATAATTGTATGCTAAGCTAACTTTCTTCTCAAATAGCCAACAAGAGCTAACTTTATTTACGTCTTGTAAAATAGTGTGTTCAAGGTGAAGTAATTTGATGTTGTTGTAGGTATTTGTCCTTGAAACTTCGTTTCTACATAGATATACAAATACATGCGGGTTATTATTATTATTTATTATTATTATTTTCGATTTTTTGCTGCTCGTCTTTTCATAAAGTGTACAAGTGACTGCCATAGTTCGTGGGGGCAGCAGCAGCAGCGGCCGTCAGTAAAATAGAGATCACCGAAGCAGAAGAATCAATTATATGTGAGTGATGTGATCTTGGAATAGTTGAAGGAGTAGTTTATTTTTGCTGTGCTGAGAGTCAACTCTTGATGGCTTTCAAGCTGAACAAATATAGCAATGTGACGTCTAGCCTTTTAAATGACTAGAAGCGGAATGGGCACAATGCACTGCTTACATAGTATATTATTTGTTGTTGTTGTCTTTTATTTTATTGGCTAAAACGCCGCCAAGAAAGAGTCCTCGGGATATTGTGGTTCCGTTTCTTGCAAGCGAAGTGGTTCTCGACTTTCGATGTGTTCTTTTTTAGCACCAACCAAGGTTTTCTTTCCTGAGGTGAATGTTTCGTTCTGTGTAGTCTGAACTCTTTAAGACTGTTTACGTTTTCATAGTAGTTTATTTTGTATTTGGTCATTAAGATTTATGTGACTATAGACGCTGTTAACTAAGCTTGTCTTTCTGATAAGTACTTCGAAGTGTGTGTGGCAAAAGTTTCCAGTTTTTTTTTGCCTATTTATACACGTTCTCATTTTTGTATGTCTGTTACGCAGGGAACCAGAACTATTTTTAAGTATATATTTATCTATTTTATAGTTCTAATTTTTGTTTCTATTTTTTATTTTATTTTCATTTTATTTGTGTGGATTGTGAATTTAAGCATAAAAATACCTTAAACTTCGGAAATAAATCATGTTATGTAAAGTTTGAAAACTTAAATAATAAAATGTGAGTTTTTGCGTTCATGCCCCTCTGATCTTTATAAGTTTTTAAGAGAATAGTGTAATTAGATAGTACTTCCCTTTAATTTTCAATATTGATTGAACTAATCTAATATACTTGAGAATGGATGGCTGTACATTTATTGATCAGCATTTTTCACTAGTTATTCTTTCATCACATGAAATGTGTTGGTCAGTTTTAACTCTGTGTTTGGGTTAATTAATGCCAAAAAGTCATTCTTTTTCCAAGTTTATTGAGCAAGCATTTCGCATTATCTGCAAACTGAACTATTTGACACATGGGATGGAACCTTAGCTGGTTACCATTACTAGAGTGAACCTGACAGTAAAGAAAATAGGTGGGAGGGGCTTTCATTCACAAGAGATTCAGAACTAAAACCTCACACCGCATGGCAGTTTGTGTAATGTGAGAAACTAATTTTTAGAAGAGTGTCTTTCCGCTTGCCAGGTATTACATCAACCCAACTGGACGCTCAGATGAATGGAAACAGACAAA